>CM061232.1:132670404-133222723 GCA_030844895.1 Ambrosia x helenae
GGTTAGGATCTGAGTTTGTTTGTTTTGATTGTTTAACTAAATGATGATAATAATGAAATGAAAATAGAATGAAAGTGCAGCGGAATAATAAACTGTAAATCAAAACAAGAGAGTAAATGTTTTAGATCGAATGCTTTCATTAATTCAAAGATTACAATCGTACAAGTTACTCCCCCTCAGCCTGATCACACAGTTGTTTGTCAGAGAGAATGTTTTGTGTGTGTGATGCAATAGAACAGTACATGCACTGTTCTATTTATAGACTGACTCAAACCACTGATGACCTAGGCTGACGTCACCTAAGACAGTGACCTCTAACAGAATAACAAACTTAAACATCTGCTATACAAACTACTGTTACATTGAAAGCACTGATAATAAACAGCTGTTAAAGATAAACTCTGATGGTCTTGTATCCACTGCTGGAGCCTAAGTGCTGTTGGTTCCAGCAGTGCTTTGGTCTTCAGTACTTGTATCAGCTGTTGCTCTTCATCAGACCTTTGGTCAGCAGTTGTTCTTCATCAGTTGTTTCCTCAGCAGTTCTTTGTATCAGCAGTTGTTGAGCAGTTGTTTGGATAGAACAGTAGTTAGGGTCAGCAGTCTTTTGGGAGAAGCAAGTTGTAAAGACTGTTTATTCAAGGATCAAATAGATAGCATATTTTGGCTTTCCAATCATCTGTTCTTCTCCAGGTCAGCAGACCCAACAATCTCCCCCTAGAACAGATGATGCCAAAACTCAGCTTTATTCATTGATCTTTATTTCTCATCAGACTTTCTCTGATTTGACCTTTGAATTGTAATTCAAAGTTCAAAGCAAATAGGTCTTCTTCATCTCTTTCCAGATCCAGATTTAGCAGTGCTTGGTGATCTTCTGCACAAAGGCTGTAAGCATCATCCATACTGATCTTCTGAACCTTTCCATCTGACCTGAGCAATGTCAATTCGTGGTTGTCTTTGTTGACCTTCCACTTTAGAATTTTTGAGTCAGTGGATTTGCTGAGATGAACCTTTATTCTTGATGAGTTGGGTGAAGTGGTCTTCCAATGAGTTCTCTGAGTTTCTCTGTTGTGGGATCAGAGAAATAATGGATTTGATTGAAGAGCCCTTCCTTGATAAATGTGTCAGCAAACTTTCTTTGGTCTTCCTCTGACATCTCCTTCTGCTTTTTGAACTGTCTACTTGCAGCAGCTGTGAGATCAGAGGTTTCAAGTAAGCTGTCTAGATTAAAAGTCTGTTGGGGTCTCTTCATCATTGGCTCATCATTGTAGATTGGTTTTCTTGGAAGGCTGGGATCCTTCTTTCTATTCTCTTCCAGACTTTTATAGGTTTCAACCAATCTTAGCTCTGACCATCTGGAAACTGACCTCATCTCCCCATAATTTGCAGCTACAATCTCCTGCCTCATTCTTTTGAACTTCAAGGCTCTGACTGGGTCTCTGCCTTTGCCAAAATTGGGAGTGGAGACTTTAGCTTTGGGATCTTTGGCCATTTCTTCAATTCTGATCAGTTCTTCCCTCAAAGCATGAGTAGTCCAGCCATTGAACTGCTTTTTGTTTGCTTTGTAAGGCTTGGTTGCCATTATCTGTTCAAGAAGGGATTCCCTTACCTCCTTTTCCAAATCTACACTGAGAGGCATGGTGGACATGGAATTGCTCAGGGTCTTAGCAAAGTCTTCAATCCTTCTGAGTTTGCTAAGCTCTGCTGAATGGATGCCCTGAGCAGTCCTGTCATCCTTCCCTTTGCATTTCTCCCTGATGATGGCATCCACCTGTTCACCCTTGTATTTTAGATAGGTATCAATGTTGAGGGGAACAGGGAAATTTGGGAGAGATGGGAAGGATCTTTCAGATGGCTGTTCAGTATTGTAGAAGGATTGTAATTCCCCCTTGAGTAGATCAAGTTCAAGGGGATACTGAACAACCAATGGTGTAATGGTTGGTGGTGGTCTATGGGATTTGAATTTGGATGTATGTGGTGAGAATGATGTGAGTGGAATGGCTGTGATGGGAGGAGTGGATTGGGCAGTTGAAATGGTGGTTGGTGATGTGTGTATGTTTTCATCATGCACAACAAAGGTTGATTTTCTCTTCCTTGTGTACATGATTTTTGGTGAAGGTGATTTGGTAGCAGTGGTTGGATTAACATCTGTTGGCCTTTTAGAAGAACCAGCAGATGTTGGGGTTTTGGTTGGTGATGTAGGTTTGGTGGTTGTTTGTTCAGGAGTGTGTGTTGGTTTGGGTATAGTGGTTTCAGTGGTTTTGGGTAGCAGTGGTTTCAGTGTTTTGGGTGGCAGTGGTTTCAGTAGCAGTGGTTTTATCAACAGAGGTTTTAACTTAGATGGTGGTTTTCTAACATGCTTGGCAGGTCTTTTCATCCTTTTAGAGGATCCCACATCTTCAGTTTCCCTTTGTTGTTTCTTCTTGAGTTCAATTAATGACTCTGCTTTTACTTCCAAGGTGTCAGCCCTTTGTTGTTTGGACTGAGCAGCCTTTTCAGCTTCTATGTTTGCAGAGTCATCTACTGCCTTATTCTTTTCAGTGGTTTGTGGTGGTGGTGTTGCTTGTTGTTGTTGTTGTGGAGCTGATTTGGTAGACTCTGGTTTCTTGGCAGACTTGGCTTGACCTTTTTGAGAAGGAGGACAACCAAAAGGATCTAATTTTGGTAGCCTATCTCTGCCACTCTCCCCCTTTTTGGCATCATCAGCCGTGAAAACATCATCAGTTTCATCCCTGAGGATGGTGGTAGGGGCAGAGCCAGTAGTCTTCAGCAGGTGGTTCTTGATGGCTTTGATGTCAGCATGGGTATCTTTGTACCTTGCATCTACCATATTCCTGATCTCAGCCATGTAGGTTTCATGTGTCTGATCAGCCAATTTTCTGTGAGCTATGATGATGGGGGAAACTGATTTCCATAACTCATTGGCTATATCAGCAGTGGATGGTTGACTC
This sequence comes from Ambrosia x helenae, assembly GCA_030844895.1. Lineage (NCBI taxonomy): Eukaryota > Viridiplantae > Streptophyta > Magnoliopsida > Asterales > Asteraceae > Ambrosia > Ambrosia x helenae. The sequence continues at coordinate 132,673,353 of CM061232.1, forward strand.
TTGGAGAGATCTGCAATTGAGCTCAGGAGAAGCTTGACATCAGATTTGATGTCAGCAACAGAGGTTTCAATAACAGAAACTCTGGCCGTCAATTCTTGGTATTTTGACTCATCTCCTAAATGAATAGGATCATCTGAGTCCCTACCAGTGGTAGTTTTACCTGATTCAGGCCTAATAGGTGAATCAGATGCCCCTTTGTCTTGGTACTGGGGACTTCCAACTGTTTTTGGAGACACTATAGTGGCTTCAACAGTTGTTGCCTTCAAGGGAGTCTTAGCTATGAAATCACTGTCCTGATGTGAGACAGTGGTCTCTACATCAGTAGTGGCTGCTCCACTTGAAAACTCACCTAAAGTTTCATTGAACCTAGGTGGTGTAACCTCCTCTTCTGTTTGTGGGATAGCAGATTGAATATTCTCAGGGCCAGTCACTTGTTGGAGTAGACTCTCAGTGACAGGTGGAAGAGAGGAACTGGGATCTTCCTGAGATTTTTCAATTGCTTCAAACAGAGGTTGCATTGTTTGTGGGACATGTGATGGTGAGAGTGGTGGAGTAAGAAGAGAATTAGCCCTGGGAGAGGGGCTTGTGAACATATGGTCAAGTGACTCATATGCATCATGATGTGTGTCCCCTTGGCTTACAACATGATCCTTTTGAGAGGATTCATGAGGAGTTTGGTCAGGTGGAGGTATGTCCAACTGTTGTGAGGAAGTAACAACAGTGGTTTCAGGTTGCTTTTGTTGTGCAACAGAGGTTTCTTCTGGTACCTCAACATCCAGAAGCCTCATTTGTGGTTGAGTGGTGGTTTTTGTGGATGGATGTTTCTTTTTGGAAGTGGCTGGTGTGGGTTTCACAGCACTGGATGTAGTGCCATGATCACCAGGAGCAGTGGGCTCAACAACAGAGGTTTTGACAACAGTTGTTGCCTTTGTCCTCTTTGTTTGTGTTTTAGAAACTTTTGACACTTTAGACACTTTTTCTTGGGTGCTTCCACCCAGCATTCTTGTGAAAGTTTCATCAGTTAAGCTTTTCATTTGCATAGCAGCACCCTTTTTGAAAACTTTTTGGTAATAATTTTTGTAAAATTACACTAAGAATTCGTGGGTAAATAAGAAAAGCATTGTTTGACCCAGACTTGACTGCTTTCACATTTGATACCAAGTCCATGAACAATCCCTGGGAAAGATTGAAGTCAGAGTTTGACAACATAGCATATCCCAGATATTGCATCCTCAATGGAATTTCATTAAAGGATGTGGACTTAGCAGAGACACAAAGAAGAAGAGTATGGAAGAAAAATTTCATGACTGGAGGGAAAAACTTTTTGAAAAGAGTTGATCCAGTCATCTGACCATCATACCCTCTTTCTTGGAACTCAGTGTGAAGCTCTGTTTTAGTGAAGGAATCCTTACCTGCCAGGTCATTCAGTGTGAAGGTTGTGGATATGATATCAGGGGTAATGACGATACTGGTTTCTCCAATTTTGGAAATAATGGATGTAGGCTTTTTGTCTTGTAGTAGAAACTCAGCATTCAACCAAAATTCTTGGAGTGTATCCAGATAAATGGGGGCGTTGGCGGTTAGGATGGGTAAGTATTTGGAATTAAGGAAAATGTCGATGGTGGAATGAAATGGAGTGTTGTCATCTGTTTTAATCAGATAGGGGAGACAATTGTGTGTAGCTTTGGCTTGAAGATCCATTGTAATGGATTTCGAAGGTGAAAATGATTGAAGATTGATGAAGGGTTTGAGAGTGAAGAAGGCGGTTTACAGTATTTTGAATACAATGAGACAGTGTAACATCTGTTGTGGTAAAACAGGGTTTTTATAGGCTCAATGAAACCGCTGATGTGGCCAAACATCTGCTTATATGAGCAGACGTGGCAATCATCTGATGGATGTAACATCTGGTGGAGAACAGCTGTTTTGGTAAACAACTGATACAAACAGCTGATGGATCCAACCGTTGGATTTTTTTTTTTTAATTTAGTTTATTATATATATATATATATATAGGTGGACAGTTGTTTTATCTGAACAGATGTTCTGAAACAGATTTTTCAACTAACAGTTGTTTTATCTGATCAGATGTTTGGAAACAGACTTTTCAACCAACAGTGGAAATGAATGAAACAGTGGTTGTTTTATCTGATCAGATGTTATAAACAGATTTTTCAACCAAACAGCAATTTTAAGAAAATATTTAATTGCTGAACAATTTTATTTAAAAAAAATTTATTTGTTTAATCCATGTTTAACATGCCAATTCTGGAAATCAGATTTGTAAAGGTAGATGTGTCTAAAGCTTTTGTTAACACATCTGCCAACTGATCCTCTGTTGGAACATGGTGTAAAGAAATCAAACCTTTTTCATAGCTGTCTCTGACAAAATGATGTCTTATGTCAATGTGCTTGGTAGTGGAATGAGAGACTGGATTCTTGATGATATTTTCAGCAGCTTGGCTGTCCAACATGAGTGGAGTCCTAAGTGCAGTTATCCCAAAATCCAGTAGTTGATTTTGAAGCCACATGAGTTGGGCTGTACAGCTTGCAGCAGCAATGTATTCAGCTTCAGCTGTTGAAGTTGAAACAGCTGCCTGCTTTTTGCTTTGCCATGAAACTAAGGCATTCCCTAGAAATTGGCACCCTCCTGAAGTGGATTTTCTTGTGGTGTGACAGCCAGCAAAGTCACTATCTGAATAACCTGAAAGCTCAATGTTTCCATTAGCAGGATACCAGATACCAAGTGTGGGAGCACCTTTGAGGTATCTGAATATCCTTTTCACAGCAATAAGGTTTGACTTTCTGGGTGAAGCCTGGGATCTGGCACAGACACAGGTAGCAAACATAATGTCTGGCCTAGATGCAGTTAGGTACAATAAAGACCCAATCATACATCTATAATGTGTTTGATCAACCAGTTCATCCTTGTCATCAATAGTGAGCAGCTTGACTGTACTCATGGGTGTGCTACATGGCTTACAATCATTCATCTCAAATCTGGTTAATAAGTTCTTTACATATTTGTTTTGATGAATGAATGTGCCATTTTGCAGTTGTTTCACTTGAAGACCAAGGAAACACTGAAGCTCACCCATGGCACTCATCTCAAACTCTGCTGTCATGAGTTTTCTGAACTCTTCACACATTTGGTTACATGTGGATCCAAAAATGATGTCATCCACATATATTTGAACAATCATTAAGTGTTTCCCTTTCCATTTAAGAAATAAGGTTTTGTCAATTTTACCCCTTGTGAAGCCAATGGATAAGAGGAATGTGGAAAGAGTTTCATACCAGGCCCTTGGTGCTTGTTTGAGTCCATACAAAGCTTTGTTGAGCTTGTAGACATAGTCAGGATGGAATGTGTCTTCAAAACCAGGTGGCTGACATACATAGACCTCCTCCTTAATTTTGCCATAAAGGAAAGCACATTTGATGTCCATCTGATACACCTTTATATTGTGGTTGACAGCAAAGGCTAAAAAGAGTCTGATGGCCTCTAGTCTAGCTACAGGAGCAAAGGTCTCATCATAATCTATTCCTTCTTCTTGTCTGAAGCCTTGAACCACAAGCCTGGCTTTATTCTTGACAACAATACCCCTTTCATCAGTCTTGTTTTTGAAGACCCACTTTGTTCCTATAGGACAAACATCCTTAGGAAGTGGTACAAGCTCCCATACTTGTTGTCTTTTGAACTGAAGGAGTTCTTCTTGCATGGCTTCTACCCAACTGTTGTCTTTCAGTGCCTCTTGGTACTTGACAGGTTGTGTGAGGGATAAGAAACCTGCAAAAAGACAGATATTAGAGGATTGGCTTCTTGTGAGCACACCCTCTCTGATGTTGCCAATGATCTGGTCTGGTGGATGAGCTCTTAAGTAAATAAGATCTCCTTGATATGGAACAATGGCATTTTGAGGTGATGGACAGAGGTTTGGTGACTCTGTTGGTGTAACATCTGTTGGTACTTCTGTAGTGCCATCAGATGTTTGAAATGGTAATGGAGGAATGGGTCCAAGTGGTGTGAAACTTGACTGACTTTTGTCAACAGATGATTGACTTTTGTCAACAGATGATAGGTCAGTGGTTGTGAGGGGTGAAGCAGAGGTTTGAGGATAGGACTGGCCAACAGTGGTTGACATAGCTGTGGCAGAGTTTTGACAATTGTTTTGAACAGCTGCTTCCTCTGATGCAGAATAGACTTTGTAGTGACTGGGAATCACAACATCTGTTCTGTAATCTTGCTGTGGAGACTGTGGAATACCTGCATTGTTAGTTTTAACAGTGATATCTTCAAATTTGAATTTATCTAAATCAAATAATTCAGCAGGGTTTGCAGGGATTTTCAGAGATGAAAGTTCATTGAACTTAACATTCAAGGTTTCTTCTATTGTCTTAGTCCTTGTGTTAAACACTTTGTAGGCCTTAGCAGTAGAAGAATATCCCAGAAAATAACCACAGTCTACTTTGGCTGCAAATTTTGAAATGGAATCTTTAAGATTTAAAATGAAACATGGGCAGCCAAAGATTTTGAAGAATGAGATTAATGGTTTGATTTTGAACAAAATTTCATAAGCAGTTTTTTGATGTCTGGGGTTGATCAAAACTCTGTTTTGAACATAGCAAGCAGTGTTTACAGCTTCTGCCCAAAAGGACAGTGGCAAACCAGAATCTGCTAGCATGGTTCTTGCAGCTTCTATAAGAGTTCTATTTTTCCTCTCAACTACCCCATTTTGTTCTGGTGTTCTTGGGATGCTGAACTGCCTCACAATCCCTTTTGACACACAGAAGTCATCTAACTCCTTATTTTTAAACTCTGTTCCATTGTCACTCCTGAAGACTTTTACTGGCAAGTCATACTGCTTTTCAACCTTGGTGACAAAGTCCTTCAATATACCTGCAGTCTCATCTTTAGAGTGTAAAAAGTAAGTCCATGTAAACCTAGAAAGATCATCAACTATGACAAGACAAAATCTTTTTCTTCTTAGACTCATGATTTTAACAGGGCCAAACAAGTCCATATGCAACAGTTGTAAGCACTGACTAGTTTTGGACTCATCAATGGATTTGTAAGAGCTTTTATGTTGTTTCCCTTTTAAGCAAGAAACACAATGCTCATCACATTTAAATTCTTTTGATGGTAAACCTCTGACAAGGCTTTGTTTTGAGAGTGTGTTGATAGTATTAAGGTTGGTATGACCCAGTCTCCTATGCCACAATTCTGTCTCCTTAGTGGAGGCAGCAGAAAACAGACAGACATTTGCCATAGGATTGTCCTTTAACATATCAACAACATACACATTGCCACTTCTATGAGCAACAAGCTGTGCTTTGCTCTCAGCAATAATGGTATCAATCTTTTTCACCACTTCTGGCCCAATAATCTTACAAGTTTTCTTTGTGAAAAATGAGCCATAACCTTTGTCACTCATTTGTGAAACACTCAGAAGATTAAACTTGAGATTATCAATAAGATTGACATTTTCAAACTTGAGTTTTCCTGCCTGTACAGTTCCTGAACCCAACACCTTACCTTTAGAATCATTACCAAAGGATATATCACCCCCTCCATGAGCCAAGAAGTCCAGAAGTAGGGCTCTACATCCTGTCATGTGCCTGGAACCTCCACTATCTACATACCAAAGACTATCTAAACAAGCAGAAGCTCCCTGCACATCAGTAAATGATTAGTTTTGGTGAGTGTCCAAAGCCAAATTGGCTTTGGATGGGTCCTCAGACCTTTCAGACTCAAGTTTTGGAAGGTGATCAGTGGTTTGGACCAATTTTTGAATTAAGGTCAACAACTGCTGCTGACCATTTGCCAGTGCTTGTATGTCAACACTTGGGGCAGCAGTTGTTTGATCACTTCCTGACAGATGATAATACCCATATGGATTTCTGTTCACTCTTGGTTTAGAGGGTCTTTTTGGCTCCTCATAAACATGTGGCAGACTGTGACATGGAGGTTGACCATAACCTCTTGGGTATTTGCTTGTGGGTGGAGCATCTGTTACTTGGACATCTCTAGAAGCAGATGTTTCAAGCCTTTTTGTAACAGATGTTTGGGCAGGTGTGAAGGTCTGTTTGGGCTTTCCTTTTGGAGTACTAACCACAGGGTTTGCAAGAGTTTTTGCTTTGTATTCTTGTATTTTTACATCAAAATTTTTGAGATACAAGCACTCTTTAGTCTTATGATTCTTTTTCCCACATATTGAGCATGTGGCTTTTGAATCACATTCACTTGTTCCTTTGTTGATGTCATATGCTTTTAGAAGAAAACAATTTTTGGTGACATGATTCTTCTTTTCACAGAAATCACAAAACAAGTTAACAGTCTTTTCTTTCTTCTTCCCCTTTTCAGTCTTCTTTTCAGCAGATGTTTGAGCATCTGCTGGAGAATCTTTCAGGGGAATGACTTTTGCCAAGGGAATGACCCTTGCCTGAGGAGCTGTCTTTCCCTCAGGAGTTTTAAAATCAACAGGTTTATAATTCTCAAGAGTATCACACTCATCAGACCAAGTAGGTTTAAATTCATACTTTTCAAGTTCAGCAAAAGATGAGGAACCTTCTGGTTTTTCAAGAACAATTTTCTTACCATTTGGTTCAGTGATTTTAATCTCTTGACCCTGCAGGTTTGTTGGTACTATCTCAACAGACTTTTGACTCTTTGTGTCAGTGTTTTCAAAAGCTGGAGCAGTGGTTGCAAAACCAAAGCCAAACTTTACATGACTTTTGGTTTGTTTGTTGAGTAGCATCTCAAAACCTCTACATGATTCCACCCATTTTTTACATTCAACTTGGGTGGACTCAAGCTCACTTTTACAACTTTGATATTTTGTTATCATAGTTTGGAGCTGGTCTTTGGTTATAGTTGCTTCATGTTTTAGACTGCTAATTTCAGATTCTTTTGCAGTTAAACTTGTTTTCAAATCTTTTGTGAGTTTTTCAAATTTAACTTCATCATCCAAAATTTTCTTTCTAAGGTTTTCATTCACCTCTTTGATGTTAGCAAATGCTATTACACATTTGTCAGAACACAATTCTTTAAGAATTTGAGGAGATACCTTAGCAGCAGCCATCAAAGCACAATCACACTTGCACTCACATTCATCAGATGCACCCCAGGGATCTGAGAGATTCACAACCTCTTCTTCAGGTTTTTCACCTGCAACAACTTCACTAACAATATCATCAGTCACAACATCAGATTCAGTTACCACTTCCTCAGATTCAATCTCATCAACCATAGCCATGAAACAAAAATTTTCTGGTTCATTTTCAGCTTTGGCAACTAGTGCAAAATTCTCATCTGTTAGCTCATCAGGTAGACTGCTCCAATCAACAAAGCCTTGTGTAAAGAAGCTCTGTTGACTAGTCTCTGCAGGAGCAGAAGATGGAGCAGCAGTCGTTTGTACAGGTGGTTGAGCAACAGGTGTTTGCACATAATGAATCTGAGGAACAGTGGTTTGGACATACTGGACAGGAACAGTGTTTGAGGACTGTGCAAAATGAGCAGTGTTTTGCACATTTGGTCCAGGGGTATTATAGGAATTCTGATAAGTGTTGGTCTGTGGTCTTTGATTTGGATAGGTTATCATAGGTGTACCATGTTGACCCCTACATTCCCTAGCAAAATGACCAAACCTATGACATTTATAACACTTGATCTTTGATTTATCCAACCCAACCTTAGATCTGCCAGTCAACCCTGGAAACCTTCTCCCAGTTTTCTTGTAAAAATTATTAGTTCTTACACTGAGAAGGGCCAATTGGTGCATAATGTCCATTTCTTCCAAATCATCAGGGTCAAAGTATTTCAGGTCATCATACTCAAAGGATATGTTGTCAGATGCCTGTATATCACCACCACTTGCTGTGAAAGCATAGTTTGGTGAATAAGAATCAGAGTTAAAACCTGAGTTAAAACCTGAAGTTATGTCAATAAAATGATCATAACTCTGATCCTTTGTGTTTCCAGGCACCTCATCATGACCCAAAAGTGCTGTATTCCCAAACACATAGTCATCAGACACTTTTCCAGAGTCCTGGAGCTTCTTTTTCTGGTTAAGCTCTCTTTCATAGGTCAAGAGCTTACCATGAAGCTGGGTCAGTGATAGGTCTTTAAATCCTATTGAGTTTCTCATAACAATAGCAATAGTGTCCCATTTGTCTGGTAATGATCTTAAAAACCTATGGTTCAAAGTTGAATGAGGGTAAGTAAGACCAACCAATTTTAGTTCACTAATTAAGCAGTTAAATCTCTCAAACTGTTGAGTTAATGACTCTCCTTTGACATGACTGAATGTTTCATATTGTTGGTTAAGTATTTCACGGTTGTTTTCAATAACCTCCTCAGTCCCACCAAACTGCTCTTTCAGTGCATCCCACAACTCCTTTGCACTGTTACAGTGTAACAACCCAGCATATATATCATTGGGTAGAGCCATGGCCACAATACTGAAGGCCTTAGCATCTAGCTCAATTTTCTGAAAATCCTGGTCGGAGTAGTTTTCAAGTTTCTTTGGCTCAAACACTTTGGGATCTTCAGTACTCGGCACAGTCGGAACATGTGGTCCGAAGATAACCGACTTCCAACACCCAGTGTTTTGTTGAGCTAGAACATGGCTCATCCGACGTTGCCAGATATTGTATTCAGATCTGACAAGCATCGGTGGCTTGTTGTTCGTGCCAGTGTTATGTGGATCGTGATTGATAGAAGCCATTCTCTGATCTTTCAAAAAACAAAGTCTGTTTAACAACGGTTGAAACGAAATTAAACTATTACTCTGTTTTCAATCAAACTGACAAACGATATCAATAATTGTGAGCTGATTATTAAATTGATTTGTTAGATCGAATTTAATTGACCAAGCTCTGATACCAATTGTTAGGATCTGAGTTTGTTTGTTTTGATTGTTTAACTAAATGATGATAATAATGAAATGAAAATAGAATGAAAGTGCAGCGGAATAATAAACTGTAAATCAAAACAAGAGAGTAAATGTTTTAGATCGAATGCTTTCATTAATTCAAAGATTACAATCGTACAAGTTACTCCCCCTCAGCCTGATCACACAGTTGTTTGTCAGAGAGAATGTTTTGTGTGTGATGCAATAGAACAGTACATGCACTGTTCTATTTATAGACTGACTCAAACCACTGATGACCTAGGCTGACGTCACCTAAGACAGTGACCTCTAACAGAATAACAAACTTAAACATCTGCTATACAAACTACTGTTACATTGAAAGCACTGATAATAAACAGCTGTTAAAGATAAACACTGATGGTCTTGTATCCACTGCTGGAGCCTAAGTGCTGTTGGTTCCAGCAGTGCTTTGGTCTTCAGTACTTGTATCAGCTGTTGCTCTTCATCAGACCTTTGGTCAGCAGTTGTTCTTCATCAGTTGTTTCCTCAGCAGTTCTTTATATCAGCAGTTGTTGAGCAGTTGTTTGGATAGAACAGTAGTTAGGGTCAGCAGTCTTTTGGGAGAAGCAAGATGTAACGACTGTTTATTTAAGGATCAAATAGATAGCATATTTTGGCTTTCCAATCATCTGTTCTTCTCCAGGTCAGCAGACCCAACAAGTTTCTTATCTAACAGTTGACTCAAAACAGCCCCAACCGCATATCCACATCATCACACATGATTTCAAAAAGTAGTGACTAATTTGATGATTGCAAAATGGGGGCTTCCACCAATTTCATTTTCAACATATTAAAGCATTTTCACATTCATTATAAAAAAAACAAACGGTTGATCTTTCAATAAAACTTTACATAATGGTTTTGTGATTCCACTAAACCCTTGACAAACCACCTATAAAACCCCGCGTGTCCTAAAAATGACCAAATGCCTTTAATATTCGTGGCATAGGGTAAGGTCAAGTTGACTTGAATTTTAGCGTTATCTACCTCTATCCCATAACTCAACATAACATGTCCTAACACAATTCCCTCTTGGACCATGAAACGACTTTTTTTCCCAACTAAGGACCAAATTAGTTTCAACACATCTTTTCAAAAAATTTTCTAATTGATCCAAATACTTTTCAAAAGATGATCCAAAAATATAAAAATCATCCATGAAGTTCTCCTAAGACTCACCCACCATATCCGAAAAGATACTCATCATGCACCTTTGAAAGGTGGTGGGAGCATTACATAATCCAAATGGCATTCACCTAAATGCGAATGCACCATATGGACAAGTAAAAGTGGTCTTTTATTGGTCCTTCGGATGGATGGAAATTTGGTTATAATCCGAATAACCATCTAAAAAGCAAAATATTTTTGACCCGCTAATTTTTCTACTATTTGTTCAATGAAAGGTAGGGGAAAATGGTCCTCAGAAGTGGCGGTACCCGTTTTGCAATTAATTTGGGCATTTGGGTGTTGCTAAAAATGGTTCGACCAAGAATAACTGTTGGTTGTTTGGTTAGGTCCATAGAAATATAATCAAGTACCAGAAAATCCACCGGATAGTAAAAATCTTCAACTTTTACTATCACATCGTTGACTATCCCGCGGGGAAGCTTAGGAGTCAAATCGGCTAACACCACGGTGGTGTTAGACTCCTGAAGTAGACCAAATTCGTATTGGTCATAAAGGCTACCCGGCAAGATACTCACACTAGCCCCAAGATCCAAAAGTGTCCGTGTCATTTTAAATTCTCCAACTTGAATGGAGATGATAGGCACCCCAGATCTTGTAACTTTGGTGGAAGTGCACCCGAAAGAATAGAACTCACATTTTCGGTTAAATCAAGTTTCTTTTAAAATTTATGATTTCTCTTTTGGGTACACAAGTCCTTTAGGAACTTAGCATAAGATGGGACTTGTTTGATTGCATCTAAAAGTGGTAAATTAATTTTAATTTTTAAAAAATTTTCCACAACTCTTCTTGTTGTGAGCCCCTTTTATTAATCACTTTTTAGATGGCTCCACCAAAGCTTCGGGATAAGAGACGGTATTAACCTCCGTACCCTTTTCCTTAGTCTTGGGAGCTTGTTTGTTCTCAATGGGTTTTGATTTTTCAGAAAAAAAAATTATTTTTATTTTGACTCATTTCCTTTTCACCTTCACTATCATCACTCACATCTTCCATCACCCCATCAACAAATTGGTGAGATGGTGGTTCAATTTCATCTCCAACCTTATTATCTATGATTTACCGCTACAAAGAATGGTTACCTTATTGATGGACACATTGCGAGCATTCTTCAAACTCGAACCTTTATGTTGAGGATTGATAGTTGTGTCACTAGGAAGTTTCCCACTACTTCTCTTCAATTGAGCTATCTCCTCCGCAAGTTGCCCCACTTGCTTCGCTAATGCTACGTGAGACTTGTCTCTCACTTCATTTACTCTCTTCATTTCTTTGATGTCACCATTGGATTACTTCATCATATTCATTAATGCATCCAATTTTGAACTCAAAGAATCATCACCACCTTGTCCTCCCGAATAGCTTCCTTAATTGTTGTAATTCTTTGAATACCCACCTTGGTTATATGAGCTCCTTTGATAACCGCCTTGATTGTAGTTGCCATAGCGGTTTTGATACGACACCCTTGGTTATTGGTTTGAAAATTGGGGTTCATTTGGTTTGAAGCATTACCACACCTAAAATTAGGATGGTTCCTCAAACTCGGATGGTAGGTGTTGGAGTTCATATCATACTTCTTTTCTACATACACTTGATTTACATCCACGGTATCTTGACCCATATCACCCGAGCATTCATCTGTTTTGTGTCTCAATTCAACACATGACCGCATATTGCACCGGCGATACTTCTTGCTTCTTCATGCGAGCTAACTCCCTTTCCAAAGTAGTTATCTAATCCTTTGCACTTGAGTCGATATCAGGAAGAGATTTAGAAATTGGATGTTTTGTTCTTCTATCTGCGGATTCCTCGGCTTTAGAATTCTTACTCATCCTTTCCAAGAAGTCCCAATCCTCTTCTTCGGTGTTTGAAAGCAACGTGCCATTTCTTGTAGACTTCAAATATTTCTTTCTTCTTTATTTAACCCATTTACAAAACTCTTCACCAATTCCCAAAGCTCTATTTTGTGATGAGGACATTTTCGGATCATCTCTTGAAGAGGTTAAATGCTTCATGTAAAAGCTCACCCGGTAGTTTTTGGAAAGATCGAATCTCCAACCTTGCGACATCCGTCTTGGAAATTGAATAATACTCATCCAAAAATACTTGTTTCATATCTTGCCATGTGTAGATGCTATGAGTGGGAAAAGTTATGAACTATTGCTTTGCCTTGTCTTTGAGAGAGAACCTAAACAACCTTAGTCATACCTCATTTTGGGAGAAATTGTGACCCCCAATAGTACTACATATAGCCGAGAATTTGAATAAATGAGTATATGGCTCTTCGGTTGCTATGCCATGAAAATGAGGAAGGATGTTAATGTATTTCGGTTGCAATCAAATGATCTCCTTCCTTGAGCCGGTGTAATAATGGGTGACTCGTTTTCCGAAATAATAGGCCTAAACCGACCGTTGACACCTTGCATTTGAAAACGTGAGTGTCTTTGTAGGCCATTAACCTCATGTTGCCTCGGTTGTCTATGCCATTGAGGTCTTCTATCCGCTCTACCACAAAATTTTGACCCCAGTTATGATTGTTGTTATTGTTCCGGTGCCCCCCTTTACTTTTTCCTCGGTTGATGATGGTTGTAATACCCATCATTTCCACCATAATTCCAGTTCCGAATCCCATCATCATAATTATCACTTTGATAGTCTTCTTCCTCTTCGTGACTATCATTACCATTACCATTACCATAATCCCAACCCTTATCTTCTTTATTGTAATCCCTATCGGAGTGCTCATCATCCCTCGAACGATAAGTATGCACACTAACCTGGTTCGATGATTGATAACCCGGAACACTAAATGAGTCATCATTGTTGATATTCTCCCTTAACTCTTCAAGGTTACCAATGTGATCATCATAAACGGCCTCATTGTGTCAGTTCACGGTGTCAAATGCGGGATATCCATGATTGAATACGGGAAGGTATTGGTTAACATTTTGGTTGTTGAGGTTTTGGTTGGTATTTGGTTAGTAAGGTGGGTGTTGTGGTGGTTGTTGGCTACAATTTTGATGTGGTGGAGTGGGTGGTCTTTGGTTTCCACCCAAACGGTTATTTTAGTTTGGGTTTGGATTTTCCATTTGGACGATTTCAAAAGATAAGTTTTGGTTTGAAAGTGGTGAGTGGAGGGTAGGTGAGTTAGAAGGAATCGGCTCCTCTAAACGGTGTTGTCGGTTTCTTGTTGCTACTCTCTCAATCTCCGGTTCGAACACTAAAGGAGAAGTCCTCCTCGAGTGTTTTGTACACATGCACTATCTGTAATCTACACAAGTCACATACTCCGCGTAACAAAGAAATATAAAGAATACAATAAAACCAAACAAACAATTAAACAGATTATCACAAAATCTACTAATCACCAAATACCAAGCGCACGAACTCCCCGGCAATGACGCCAAAATTTGATCGGATGTCATGGTTCGGTCAAAAATAATATTTGTAAGTCCTAATTACCTATAGCTATGTAGTAGTGGCAAAAAGGGTGTCGAACCACGAAGAGTTTGTGGCCGGTGAATGATATTTAGTTTATTAGAAAATGTTGCTTATGAAGATGCTAGATTAATTATGAAGATGCACATTGTTCATTTAAGAAGTTGGTTTAAAAGTGTGAATCAAGGAATGGCTCAAGAAATTGACTGAAATTGATTTAAATTGTTTTATAATAATAAAATTGATAAAAGCTTGATTGTAACAATAATTTGAATAAGAAATACCCGGGTTCAACAATTAAAGTTTATGGTTTAACAAACGGGTCAAGTAACTCAAATGTAATTAGTGTTAGCGAATTGATTGTTCAATAGGCTTGTGTATCAAGAATCATCAACATCAATAGATGGACAATAATATACTTTGTTACTCTAGAACATATAATCCTGATTTCATGTCAAAACATATAACCATATTCATTTCACTTGAAATTGGCACAAGAACAATTAACATAAGTGAATTCAACACAAAATCAAAGCATTCAACACAATTGTTCAAACACACGATTACACAATTAAGAGTTTAGAAATACCCAAATGTTATAAACCCTAGGACCTCAATTGTCTACACCTGGGAATGATGCACGGAAATTAGCCACTCATGGCCATGAAACTATTCTCTTCAAATGGGTCTTGAATCTTCAAAAATAAGATGTTTGAATGATTTTGAATGTTTGTGATTGATTTGGATTGATGGAATAGAATAATGTAGAGGATGCTCCTAAATGATGAACTTTCAAAGTGTTTTAAAGCCAAAATTCTCGAAATGTGACACCAGTCAACGATACAGGTCAACATTCGTACGCATTTCATTCATTAATGTCATTTGATGTGCATAATTAGACATTTTAAAGCCAAAATTCTCGAAATGTGACCCCACCAATCCCGACTTATTTTCCGAACATGCTAAAGCCAGCGTTAAACTCCACAACTTCACCAGCACAATAGTGATAGTGATAGTGATAGTGATAGTGATAGTGATAGTGATAGTAATAATAATAACAATAATAATAATAATAATAATAATAATAATAATAATAGTATTATTATTATTATTATTATCACTTCCATTCATTATCTTTTTAGATCCGTATTCATTCTAGATTGTACAACTTTATTTTATAATTTTGTTACTTAATTTTATATTATTTTTTACCCCTTAGACCCAAAGCTTTGTTTTTAGTAGGTTCAGTTCTGCTTTGGTTTTAGTAAGATTGGGTTATAGTTATGGTGAGTTGTGGTGGTTCATGGTGGTTATGATGGGTGTTGGTGGGTTTTGGTTATGATGGGTTGTGGTAGGTTATGGTTATGAGGGGTTGTGGTTGTTTATGTTATATTACGCTGCAGATGTTGACAAACAGTCTTCTTCTTTTAGACTATACACCTTTGGTCCACCTATTCTGCTGTATATGTCTGCAGATGTGGTCCGTAGACTGCAGACCTTTTACCTCTTCAAAAATAAACAGCAACTAAGGTTATCTAGCCGGACCTTACCTTCAAGAGGTAAGCGTCATCATAGTATCAACCGAAAATTATTTTATATATTAATTAGAAACATCACGAACAATAGTGATGTTTGGGATTTAAGATTTTGACCACAAGGTTTATTTACACATATACACATGATTTTTTTTTTTTTTTCTAAATGGACAGGTGTGTCTTTTCTTTTCACGAGTCTTTTCTTTTCACTTCTCTCTTTCATAGTCTCTTCCTTTCCTCTTTCTATCTCTCCTTTCTCTCATCTCCGTGTCTTCTTTTTCGAGTAAGTTTCATGCTAAAGAGAAAACAAGTATGTATTTTATATGCTGGAATTCTTAAGTATACTCCTAAGGGTTTTCCCAATTACATTGAACACACGCTGCATACAACAACTGCAAAGTTGTTGCGAAACACGCAACTCCAAATGATGTGCCAGAAGTTGCTTGCGATTTACTGGCGAGCAAATCACAAGGTGCGCAACGCGCCTCCGTAAAACCCACTAGTTAGTAACATTTCAAACCATATTCCCTTCTTCTAAAATAAAATAGTACATTTATATTATTAAACTTATGACTAATAAAATACGTGAGTAAAGAATTATAAATTGACAACAAAAAAAAAAAAAAAAAAAATTCAAAGGGGCAACCAAAAATGTATATCAAATAAGTGAAAACGAAAATCATCTATATATTAATTACATGAATTATAATGGGTGAAAGATCACGTACAGCTCTACCTAGTTTTTTTTTTTTTTTTTTTTTAAGGGTATTTAAAAGACTTTACATACTGGACCTACCCTTTCTCATAATCGGTGACGAATCTAAAAGAAAATTTCATAATAAGCGAGGGGAAGAAATTTTTTTGCTCAAAATTATATTTTACATAAAATGGAGAATACCTTTTTTTTTTTGCACTATTTTTCAACTTTGGCGATAAAATTGAGTGGTAACGCATGGTACTCCTAGCCTTCAAATAGATCCACTATACTTTGAAATTTACTTTTCTTCCCAATAAACGGTCTATGAAAAGGACTTTATCATTGGAAATGTATGGCGTTTTTGAAGCTCCAATGCAACCTTAGTGGCTGAAGAAGCGCGAATCCAAATATACTCAAACATATAAGAGAAATGAAGAGATTTTCGTTGATATTGATATATGTTACAATGATTACAAGGAGTATGAATCTATTGTTGAGAGCTTGGATCGTCTTCGACTAGATATGGAGAATCACACCGTGTTCTTCTTCTTCCTCTTGTTTAGATCTACATCTTTTTGTGAGAGTGGGGATGGCGGCTCTTTATGTAAGCATGCCCTAAAATGAGAGGTTAACATCCCTTAAATAGGGAACTTCATGTCCATCCTTATGGGCTTCAAACCTAATGGGCCAGGCTCAATTATAGGTTTACTACCATACCTTTTCAGTGGTGGCGGGTAATATTCGTAAATGCTTCTATACGTGTTTAATTAAAAAAAAATCTATACTTTAAGGTGAACTTTGTTTGGCTTGAGTGACTTAAAAATACATTGCTTTCTTTGTAGTTATTTGTTTGGAAAAATGACAGAAATCTTCTTTTATGTTTACAGCGTTTTTCAGCGGTTGTCCTTTAACTTCAAAATTGATGAGAACCGTCCTTTATGTTGTAAAATCTTGCAGGTCTCGTCCTTTAGGCATAACCTGGTTAGTTTTTGTGGTTAAGTTTTGTCATGTGGACCCACATGAGAGCAAAATGACAGTTATGCCATCATCTCTATCACTATCACTATTTACATTCTTCAATAACCACCCACTCCCACCACTTCCACCACCAGGCCACAGCACCACCTCTACCACTAACCTGTCACCACCACCACAACCTGCCACGAATAGCCCCCCAGCACCCAAACCTGCAATCAACTTGCCGATTGAAGCTTCTGATTGAAGCCTATCGATTGAAGCTTTTGATTGAAACCCAAACCTGCAATCAACCTCTACCACCAACCTACCACCACCACTACCATAACCTGTCGATTGAAGCTTTGTTTGCGATTGAAACTTCTGATTGAACTGTCTCAAGAATAACCGTCGGCCACCACACTCCTTCGTCTCTCCGTCACCGACCTCCTCAACTCTCCAAGTTGCTTCACCGCTCCTCAACTCTCCACGTTGCTTCACCGACCTCTGTCACCACACTCCTCCGTCTCTCTGTCACCGACCTCCTCCAATTCATTCTTCACCATCACTCATAACTTCCTGTTCCTAATCCCACCACACCTGTTCACAATTATTATTATTATTATTTCAGATGTGAGTTGATATTCTTTGATGATATATTGAATAATGAATTAGAGGATTCATGTGAATTAGGGTTTTAAATGAGAGAGAGAGAGAGAGAGAGAGAGAGAGAGAGAGAGTAAATGGGGAATGAATTCAGAAGTAAAAGGTCATTTTTGTCCTTACCTGCCATTCACGTGACCAGACTTAACCACAAAAACTAACGAGGTTAGTCTTAAATGACAAGACCTACAAGATTTTACAACATAAAGGACGATTCTCATCAATTTTGAAGTTAAAGGACAACCGCTGAAAATTCTGTAAACATAAATGATGATTTCTGTAATTTTTCCAATTTGTTTTTTCCATGGTTACTTTAATCATTTGCTAGCCGAGAGTGTAATTATGTAGTTTTAAATAACTCGTTGTACATTATGTGAGCTATAAATTTTTTTTAACGCTTCTCTTATTTCATACCTTCGTATTTTATTTTTTATTTTTAAAATATTAATAAAAAGTCTATAAAAATAAAACATAACATATTAATACTCTCTTTATTCTATCCGCATAATTCACCTTCTAAAATATTACACAACAATAATTGAGTAACTTAATAAACAAAACAACCACATGAAATGTAAATTTCACAAAATACAATATCGTATTTGTTTATACAATACCGTATTTAATAACCCAACAAAAAAGTAATAAACGAACAATGACAGCAGAAGATTCCCACATTTAAAAGAAAAAAAAAAAAAGTTTCCCCATTTCTTTAATTTCTTTATTTTCTTTTCACATTATCATATTTTTCTGTGTGTGAGATCGACAGGCAGATCCCCACCAAAATAAATTATTAAATTCAACTTATACTTAAATAAAACCCTCAACATTTCACCCCTCTTTTGTTTCTTTCACTTCATTTCATTTCATTTCATTTTATATATTATTATTATTATTACCATTCACTATTCTTATTCTTATTATCATTATCATTATCAATATTATTATTTCCTCCGATAAATGGAAGAGCCTCCGGCCACTGTTCCAAACTCAGGCAACGACGGTGCCCCACCAGTAGCAAATGTCGGCGGCGACGGTGACGATGGTGGGTCAATCGGAGAGAGTGACCGGAGTTCAGCCGGTAACCGGTGGCCGAAACAAGAAACATTGGCGTTGATTAGAATCCGGTCAGAAATGGATGCGGTTTTTCGTGATTCGAATCTTAAAGGTCCGTTATGGGATGAAGTTTCCAGGTAATAATAATAATAATTCAGATTTTGTATTAATAAGTTTAAACTAGTTTTTATAAAAATTTACGTATTTTTGGTTATTCGATTGGTTTCCGGCGAGATCTGTGCATTACTAAATATGTGTTGTCAGTTAGTTGACCGGAAAAGTCAACGGATTTTGAGTTGACTGACTTCATTGGAATTTGAATCCATTTTTTTTTAAATAAACTTTATAATTTGTTTGAATTTTGAATCCATTTTTTAAAACTTTTTAATTTAATTTGTCTAAAATTGAATAATTTTGAATTATTTAAATCATGTTGAGGTGGCCGTTATCAAACAGTTAAATACAGTTAAACAATCCTTCGGAGAAGAAATCTCTGCCGTAAAAAAATATTATAATTTTTTTTAATTTGAGTTTTTGTTGTTTGTAATTGTAATTGTTATTGTTATTGTTATTGTTGAGATGGAATAGAAATAATTTATATTGTTGTTTTTATTTAATGTAACGTTAATTACAAGGTTAAGTTTGATGTAAATAAGGTTATAAGGTTACATTTTTTTTTTAAATTTAACTATAGTGAAAGACACTCCTTCGAATTACAAGGTGAGTTTTGTTGTTTGTAATTTGTTGAATTGAGATGGGATTCTAAATAATGTATATTGTTGTTTTTTATTTAATGTAACGTTAGTTTCAAGGTAAAATGTAAGGTTAAATTAATGTAAATAAGGTTACATTTGTTTTAATGTATCAGAAAGCTATCGGAGCTTGGATATCATCGGAGTGGGAAGAAATGCAGGGAGAAATTTGAAAATGTTTATAAGTATCACCGGAGAACGAAGGATGGGCGGAGTATGAAATCCGATAAAATGTATCGATTTTCGGATCAGTTACAAGCGTTGGAATCGAATAATCGGGGTTGTTTGGGTCTCCAGCGCCACTGGCGGTGAAGCCACCAGCGCCGGTGTTTGTGGCGATGGGGGATAATGCGAGTATTGCATCCGGTTTTAATGGAACCGCAACCGGGCATGATCAGGTTCAGAATAATGTGAGCCCGATTTCGGTTGCAGCACCGGCGGTGGGGGCAATGCCACCATCGCCGGTGGTGAATAATAAAAGGAGTTTTCCTTTTTCGGGGTTAAGTGATTCGGGCACATCGTCAGATAGTTCTGACGATGAGCCACCGCGGAAGAAAAAGAAATGGGAGGATTTTTTTGGGAAGTTGATGAAGGAGGTGATCGCGAAGCAAGAGGAACTTCAGATGAAGTTTCTTGAGACTCTTGATAGGCGGGAGAGAGATCGAGTGGCCAAGGAGGAGGCGTGGAGAGCTCAGGAGATTGCGAAAATGAATGAAGAACATGATCGGTTAGCTAAGGAAAGATCGATGGTAGCGGCAAAGGATGCTGCCGTTGTCGCGTTTTTGCAGAAGTTGGTTGGAAAAAGCGTTGATGCGGTTCCTGTGGTCGATGACGAACCAAGAAAAAAGCCAACAGGTGTGATCGACCGCTTTTCTGTTATTTAGTAGGGGTGTTCATTATTCAGTTTCAAACCGATTAAACCAAGAAGTCGTTAAAAAACAAACAAAATTATATATTTAATTTTAAATACGGTTTGAACCTAAATGCTGAACACCCCTCCTTATAGTTTACATAATTTTTTATAATCTATTGTAATGTTTAAACTTGGTTTTGAATGATTAATTGAATTCTTGAAATCTTATAACTGTCAGATATACCAGAACAACAAATGCAACAAACACAGTCATTGCCAACGCCACCGCCACCGCCGTCGGCTCAACAGCCGTTGCTGCCGCCACCTCGTGAAACTCCTATGTCAATTGTACCTCCTGTGTCAGCTGTACCGCCATCAGTGATGAAAACTCCTGATAGCGGTACTAGGCAAGGAGATAATAATATATTATCTCCTAGCCCATCTCGGTGGCCAAAAGCCGAGATTAGCACGTTGATCACTCTCCGAACGCAGCTCGACGGCAAGTATCAAGAAAACGTGCCAAAGGGGCCATTATGGGAGGAGATCTCTGCCGCAATGCGGAACCATGGATACAACCGAAACGCGAAACGTTGCAAAGAGAAATGGGAGAATATTAACAAATACTACAAGAAAATCAAGGAAAGCAACAAGAGGAGACCCGAGGATTCAAAAACATGCCCGTATTTCGACCAGCTAGATGCGATATATAGAGAGAAATCAACTCCTATTGTTGCTCAACCCGAGCAACAGTGGCCCCCACCGGCCAGTATGGTGGTGGGTAACCCACCATCAAACCCACCACCACAGCATTGGCCGGCTGGGGCCAATGTTGTTCAAATGCAGAAAGACGGTATTCGTGAAATGCCACCTTCCTCCATGGGTCAAGCACCCGAACCACCACGCCAACCGAGGTCTTCGGTTGACATGGAGGATCAAGGGAGTGAAGAATATGATGATTTTGATGATGATGATGATGATAGTGATGATGGTGATGAAGACAAGGAAGATGAACATGGTGTGTATGAAATTGTTGCCAGCAAAATATCTTCAATGACTGCAGTCTAGAGAGAGAAAGTTCTCTAGACGAAGTTAGAGATGTGGGTCATCAGTAAACGGGTCGAGTTCGGGTTTGGTTTGGCTGGAGACAAGTTGAACGAAGACACATGGGGTGACTAGGTGAGATGATAATATTATTTCAAAAACTATTTTATTAATAATAATATATTCTTTTACAAGCTCATAGTAAATCATTGATGATCAAACACCAATCGTTTCTGTGATTTTTATATTTATTCTTTTTCTTTTGTGAAGTTGTTTTCTGATATTTTAATATGTTGCTTTACATTGACAACTCATGTTAGTTTCTGTAACTAAGAATAGAATATTGTTTGGATGCATCTCAATAAATATTACAATTCGTTATAAAATAGTACATTGTATATATATATTTTTTTATGTTGAGTTTTCAACTTTTTTACCCATGCTTTAAACGGTAAAAAGTTAATATGTTGGGGGATAAAAGGAATTAAGTGTGTTTTAATAATAGGGTGTTTTATCCTGATAAGATTGTGCGGTTGTTACGTTAAAAAAATTGTGTTTTATTTTTAACAATTTTGTGTATGGTTAATGAATAATGTGAAAGAAGATACGCTATAGTTTTAGATTTACTTTAGTTGTGAGGGGAAATCTTTTTTGGAATAAAAATTTTAAAAGGTTATATAATTTTATATATTTGTTAAATAAGTATATAGAAAAAAAAAAGTAAAAACAATTAGGTCATTTAAAAGACGTGTTAATTTTTAACTTTTTATTTTTATCGATATTGATAGATAAGTAAGACTATGTGTAATGCTTTGTTTTAATTTAACTACCACATCATAAAGTAAGTGTCATATTACTGCTATATAGGCATGAAAAAGTGTTCGTCTTACCCATTAGACCTTGGTTTATATTAAAGTTATAGACCGAAAATGAGAAATAAATGTGGTTTGAATTAAAATTAAAATCTTCAAATAATTACTTAAAATTGATTAAACATAAATATCTAAATAAGGTTCTTATAAAATTTCATAAAAATATAAAAACCAAACATACCAATAACTATTGACGTCAACTAAGCATTTCTTTCTTGCAATGTGCTTGCTATAAAAAGATCATATGATAGTTGAGAACCTTAATTAAGTAGACACTTTATTTAGTACCCCTAGATGAATATCAAGTACTAGGTTAGAGCCCCGCGTGTACACACGGTATATGTTCATCTCAAATGAAAAAAAAAATCTATAAAGATTGTAGTATGCGAATTTTATTTATTAAAAGTTACGTAATACAATTCGTATGAATTTTGGTTGATTGTAAATTATCATAAAAATGTTTAATGTTACCCAATAACAGATATATGAATCAACAAATGTTTGATTTGACGTGATTTAAAAACAAAGAATGAAATGAATAAACATATATTTATTGTAACGGCATGCAAATGAAGATTAAATTCAAATCAAATAAATGTAGTTTAACAAATCAGACAACCAAAAAATTATAAAAAAAAATTAAACGCTTTATGCAAAATATGATCGCATATTTATTCACAAACTTCAAAATATTTTTTATAGACAACATTTGCTATTTATTATTAACGCTGTCATCTTTATCCAATATTAGTATATTCAGGCCAACTCTACTCTTGTCACTTGGCAGCGACATACAACTGCCCATGTGTAAAAGCAGGATCTTTCAAATACATAAAACTGATAAATCTAATTGCTAGCTATTTAACAAAACGTGCCTATTGCGTCTTGCTAGTTTTGTTATAAAATTACGTTAATTAACTAAAGGTAACAAAACTTGTAGTTGCGGCAAACAAAGCCGATAAGATGGCAATTGTGATTGTTGAGTTATGTTCTATGGGTATATAACTCATTGTGAGCTTTCAACAGCAATCGTCCTTACATTTTTTTAATTATGATAAACATTTTTTAATTATGATACGTATTTGTATAATAATAAATGACATTATTAATTCAGTCAAAATAACATTAAATAAAAATCATTAGGATGTTAATCTAAATTCGGTAAATTGTTAAAACATAATAATAATTGTCATTAACTTCGGTCAACATATAAATTAATGTTATTAACTTTGTATAATAATCAATGACATTATTTATAACTAATTTATT
Source organism: Ambrosia x helenae (assembly GCA_030844895.1). Lineage (NCBI taxonomy): Eukaryota > Viridiplantae > Streptophyta > Magnoliopsida > Asterales > Asteraceae > Ambrosia > Ambrosia x helenae. The sequence goes on from CM061232.1 coordinate 132,696,592, forward strand.
CTGGATTTAAATAAAATTATTGTAATTTGCATTCAAAAACACATTTATCACAAATTTAGTATTTGGTAAATTGACATTCAAGTTTAAATTTAGTAGGAAAAATCAGCATTTTTAACTTTCAAGTTTAAATTTAGTAGAAATTTAAACATTTTTGACACAATGAATTATTTATTAAGTCAAAATAACATTAAATAACAATCATTATGATTAACATCCTAAATTCGGTAAATTGTTAAAAGATAATAATAAATGTCAGTAACTTCGGATTTAGGAGAATAGTTCTATTAAAAGTATGACTTATAAATAATTTACACTGTAAATTAACGTGTTATAATCTATATTAACATATTAATATTGTAAATATTTTAATTTAACGATTGGTGTTGATTTAGGATTTTGGAGAAAAACTCACAAATTATGGAATTATAAATAATTTTTTTCTAGATTTAAATAAAAATATTGTAATTTGCATTCAAAAATACATTTATCACAAATTTAGTATTTGGTAAATTGACGTTCAAGTTAATAACAATCATTAGGATGTTAATATAAATTCGGTAAATTGTTAAAAGATAATAATAAATGTCATTAACTTCGGTCAACATATAAATTAATTTAAATATTTAGTCAAAATAACATTAAATAACAATCATTAGGATGTTAATATAAATCCGGTAAATTGTTAAAACATAATAATAAACGTCATTAAATTAGGTCAACATATAAATTAATGTAAATAAATAACAATTATTAGTATTCAAATTTCAAATTAAATGACATTAACATCAGTCAACTAATATTATTGTAAGTAAATAACAATAATTCTGATTTATGACAATAAATTCGGTATTATAAATAAATGACATCAAACATAAATTCGAAATACAATAATTTAAATTAAATTACATTAAAAATTGATATGTCAAATTTGAAAATCAATGACTTCTTGTGGTGCAATCTTAGTAACAAACAGCCTGTGCTAGATTGAACACCAATCAAAATTGTCCTTCGTATGTGGCAATTGTAAGGTTCATGTTGTGTATGTTTTTACACAACAGAAATGTGTTCATAGCCTTCGGTACAGTCTGGATTGACACGTTAAAGAACAACATTAAAAAAAATTTCATAATTTTTTAAAATTAAATGGGCATATGTACATGAAAATAACAAACATACCAAAACTGTTGCCGAAGGGTCATGCAATATCTTGAAGAACTGAGAATCATTATGATAAGACATAATAGACTTTATGTATACATATCAAATCCTGTTTTTCAAATATGTAAAAACATATATTATTAACAAAATCCATTAGATATACATGGAAAAAAAACTTGATGACAAAAACAAAATTACCACAAACACCATTGAATACTAAAGTATATGTAAAAAAACAAACAATATAATATTGTTTCTCTATCTATTGTTATATATTACAGAATGTATGTATGCATTTGATATAAAATCGGTTGGTACTTACAGAATTTGACAACACTTCCTTAAACAATGACTAATTCCGACTCAATATATTTAGGATGATATAACTGCTTAAATCGATGATATACCTGCATAAATCAAAAATAAAACTGCATAATTCATAAATCAGGAAAAAAAATGAAGACAAAACTGCATATATCGAAATAAAAGAAATCAGAGATCAAACACAAAAAGATAGGATGACATAACTGCATGATTGAAATAAATCCTTTACAATCTATCTAGGATGATATAACTGTTTAAATCGATGATATACCTGTTCCAATCAGAAATAAAACTACAAAAACCTGTTCCAAAGAAAAATAAAACTGCTTAGACCAGGATTCATCGATTCAATATATTTAGGATGATATAACTGCTTTAAGCGATGATATACCTGCATAAATCAAAAATAAAACTGAATAAACCGGGAATCAGAATTAAAAAAAAAAAGATTACATAATTGCATAGATCCGAAATAAAACAAATGAGATATCAAACACAAAAGATAGGATGATTTGAAGAAATCAAACGTTTGATGTATTATAGATAGATGTTAAGAATAGGAAATGACTAAAAGTGATGCAATATTACGTTGAAGAAAATGAAAAAGAAGAATGAAAAATGAAAAATTAGAAGAATTGTCAAGGAAGAATGAAGATTGAAGGAAGAATGAAGAAAAAAAGTGTAACATCCTGTATTTTTCCTCAAATAATTTTATTCATTAGATGTTTCCATTATTATTCGTCGTTTACAACAAATAAGCTCATAGGTCCCTAAATTTTCCCAACCAGCTATACATTTTAAACTCCTCTCATAATAATAATAATAATAATAATAATAATAATAATAATAATAATAATAATAATAATAATAATAATAAAAATAATGATAATAAAATCAGATATTTTTAGAAAGTCAAATAGTCAAAGTCCTGGTCAAAGTCCTAGTCAAAGTCTTAGTCAAACAGTCAAAGTCCTAGTCAAATAGTCAATTCATCATAAAACCTTACTTTATGATGTTGACCAATTTTAATGGCTAATTGAATCCAAAACTAGTATAAAAACCCACCTATGAACCATTACACTTGCCACCTCTAAATCGATTGTTTCAATCCGATTAAACTTTCCCTCATACTTTTCTTCTATAGTCTATTACTTCTACAATTGAAGCTTTGATTATAAGCTCTTGTAATTGGCGAATTGGAAGCATGATATTCTTTCTTTTTTTTTTCGGATTTCTTATTTCTTCAAATTGGACTAGCTACGTTGTTGAGTCTTTAGGATTCGCCTCACATACATTCACAACGCTTAGAGGATAATTCAGCTTAGCGAATGTGAGTTTACGTAACCATGTTTATGTAATTCTTTATACTTGCAACATTATACTTAAGCAATTCTATATACCATTCTTCCGTGGAGTATATGCACATGAGGTTTGATGAAGAATTCCATTTTTATTTAACAAGTTTTTCATGTTAGAGTTGACAAATTCAGCACCATTGTCACTTCTAAACACCTTCACATTTTTCTTAAGCTGATTTTTAATTGTTACAATAAAATGTTGAATATTTTCTAACACTTCATCCTTAAACCTCATCAAATATAACCACACAGTCCTGGTATAATCATCAACAATGGACAAAAAATATCTAAACCCCTCTCTACTCTTTACTTTATATGGACCCCAAACATCTAAATGAACCAACTCTCCTAGACAAGCAGATTTGTGATCACTAATAGGAAATGGTTCTCTATGCTGCTTAGCTTTGTGACATACTTCACAAGGCTTATGATTATCACTAGACACTGTTAAGTTTAATGTCATCTTTTAAAACTTTTAACACAATGTTAGATGGGTGACCAAGTCTAGCATGCCACAAGTTTGTAACTTCATAAGTATTACAGCACATACAAGAAAACATAGAAGATTCATCACAGTAATACAACCCATCTACTTGACTACTAGTCACCGGGATTTTCTTGGTTAAAGAATCCTGTATGTAACAGTTGTTTTCATTAAACAAAACATCCAATTTACTATCCTTTGCAAGCTTATGAACAGATAGCAAATTAACACAGTAATTAGGAACCACAAACACATCAAACAAAGTGACCTCATCAGTTAATCTTACATCTCCTATAATAGTAACCTTAGCACTAGTACCATTAGGATGATTAACTTTTATATTTAGATCACTAACATCAATTTGATTTATAACACAGTCAGCATTCATAACCATGTGCTGATTAGCACCTGAATCACAAATCCAACCTAGTTTTCTAAACAATGAATACACATTTGAAAAAGAAAACACAGGTTTAGTGTTACTGGCAGAACAGAAGAAGTTACATGAACTACCTGCTGAATTGCAGCTAGTTGTAGCTTCATCATTCTTCTTATTCAACATGGTTAACAGCTGAGACACCTGATCAGCAGTTAAAGTGCTCAAACAATTCTTATTTTCTGTTTCAAGTGAAGACCCATTAGCAACATTGTTACTAGACACGCTTCTTTTGTTAAAACCTGCTTTATTTTTCATCCAAGGTGGGTATCCAATAATCTCAATTTGTCTACTATGTGCCCCACTTTGTTATAGTGGGAACACTTAAGATTTGGATTTTGATTGCTTATTCTAGCATTCTTTTTCCTAGAATCAAAACTTTGATTAGTTTTAGCAAAAAAAAAAAAAAAAAAAAAAAAAAAAAAAAACCAGCAGTTGGAACCTGTTCTTTGGACACAGCAACATTAGAGTTCCTATGTGACTCTTCTCTTGAAACAATAGCAAAGGCCTCCTTTATAGTTGGTAAAGGATCCCTTATTAACAGATTTTTTCTAACAACACTATACACGTTATCAAGACCCATCAAGAATTGCATCAACTTTGTCAAATGCTTAGAGGCATCACAAGTACATGCAGGTAAGTATAACATTTGATCCAAGTATTGCCACGTAACATGTAACTTATGGTAATACTCAGCAACAGTCATACCATTCTGGCTAAAATGATTAATTTTCTGGTAAGTATCAAATATAACAAACCCATCTATTTTGTTATAAGTATCTTTAAGGTCTTTCCATACATCAGAAGCAAGTTTAGCATACACCTGACCCATATACAAGTCCTCAACAATCGAGTTTAAAATCCAAGTTAGAACAACAGAGTTACAACGGTCCAATTTTGTACCTAACACAGGGTCATCAGCAGGTCTAACACAATCACCATTAACAAATCCTAACTTATTTTTAACTTGTAAAGCTAGAATCATGGCATTAGACTAGACAGTATAGTTCTCAGTTCCTTTTAGTTTAATACTAATGATAGTAAGATTAGCAGAGTCACTCGCATGAAGGTAGAGTGGATCACTGGAGTCTAGTTTACTAATTAAAGTAGCACCACCAGGAAGATCTCGACCTTCACTAGTACTAGTACTACTACTATCATCATCAGACATTGTGACAAAAAAACAATCAAGTTCAATTACAAACTTAGATCAGAACACAAAGTGAAACCAGTGAACACACAAGCATGCAGCAGACGAAGTCCCGTCTGTGTCAAGATTCCAGGTTCATCACTCAAGGGTGCCTGACATGTCTTCACGAGGGAGTCTGGTAGTTAAACTTAAGCACACCCATAAGCACTCACAAGAAACACAAATCACACAGATCTAAAGAGAAATAAATCAAGAACACGCAACTTTGACACAACCAATTAGTGAGCCAATACCGGTCCCCTAACCCGGTCAATGCTCCTAGACACAAACATAGTTAAAAACAAGAGAAAAGAGGCAAGGAACAATCTCACCAAAAAAGACCCAACTTAAGGTTTCGCCAAGAAACTCGTAACTCATAACCTTCACTTAGGTTTACGAGTCAGAGAGCAAAGGAGAACAAGCTTCCACATGTTCCAGAGTCCAATCAGCTTCCAATGTTGTACACAAACCCTAGATCTGACGATGAACTTCATATCTAAGGTAGACACTGTAGATCGTCTTCTCCAATCCAAAACAGCTCGATAAGACAATCAAGAAACCCTAGAACTCTCAAGAACCCAAGAACACTATGATAGACCCTAAAATAAGCGGAAGAAAGACAGATCTGAGCCTTAGGGCTCTGATACCGTGTCAGAAAATGAAGGACAATATTGACCAAAATACTGACAATCTTATTACTGAATCAAAGACTCACAAATACAAGATAAAGATCTAAACAAACTTGATCAGGAACAATACAAACCTAATCAAACAAAAGATTCAAGACCTCTAGAACCCTAATAGATCATTAACTAATGATCTGATACAAACACACTAGACGATCATTGACTAATGATCAAGATAACACTCGTAAAACAAAGATTTAGATCATTAACAGCTGATCTAAATATCAAACCCTAGACGAGAGAAAAAGAGAGCAAAAATACCAAGACTCGTCAAAACTGGTAATCAGAGACGAATGAGGCATTATATAGCCAAGGAGATGGCTCGGGAGAAAACACACCTCACCCTCTAGTCACCGTTAGATCAATCACAAGAAAACACACCATCAGATGATCAGGGCCATTCAAATAGGATTGGGGATTGCCGGCGTGGCAATCCACGAAGCTCTTTAAAACGACTTGGGCTGCAACTGGGCTTCTAGTTAAGCTGCTGCTGGGCTGAACCTGCTGGGCTTCTAGACTTCTTTCCAGCTCATACTCCACGATCCAACAATCCAGCTAGCTTCCAACTTGTATAAGCCCACTAACCTTGTTATATTTTTAACACTTACGTTTCTTGTATACTAAAAAATATTCATTTATTTTATTTAAATATGTCATGTAAAATAGGATTATTACAAACATATGTTAGTTGCCCATCAAAGCCAAATCTCTCTAGGTAAAGTTGTATGCAATTCTCCTTTCAACGATCTCCTTTGAATTAAACAAACATATATGAACTTGTATGTATTCATTGGTTAACTTTAACTGAACTGACGAACAAACACTTAGACAAACACAATTTCTTGTTCATGTTCATTCATGAATGTTGTAAACATACGCAAACAAACATTAAAGGAACAAAAAAAGTATAAACCAATACAAACCGACATCAACATACACAAAAAAAAAAATAATAATAAAATACTAGTTAACTAAACAACAATCTCCAAATTAGAGTGTAACGCCGCCACCATCATCATCAAATGGTTCAAGAACATCTAACAATTTTAAAGTAAACAACTCAAAACAAACAAAAATAAAATAAACTAACATAAACACTCGTTTACGAAAGAGACGTGTGTCCATATTCGTTCGTCTAGCTAAATAATAAAAATCATAATATTAATACCCGGTTTATTTCCTAGTGAGATAGGTAGGCCCGACCGAGGGGTCAAACTCCTTGGGGGAGCTGTTAGCCGGGATGCAAGTTATATACGCTCTCTGGCAACAAAAAGGGCTTTGCGCGCGGTTGAACTCATGGAACACCTGCCGAAATTAAGAGACCCTCAAAGTGAGCTCCTCTTATTACGCTTATGCATGGGGGTTGCTAAATTAGTGTTCGGGCTACGGACATGTCAGCCAGAGCATGTCAAAGAGGCGGTGTCCATTTTTTATGCAGGCCTTCGGGAGGCGGTTGAAAGCATTGTTGTCTGTGGAGGGGCACATTTTGGGGACCTCCAATGGAGGCTAGCATCCTTGCCTATGCGGCTTGCGGGCTTAGGGATTTTCACGGCAGGGGATGTGTCAACATATGCCTTTGTAGCGTCGAGGGCTCGGTCGTGGGGATTGCAGGACCACATCATGCAGAGTGCTGGTGTGATGGGGGTGGATTCTGACTACACTCTCGCATTTGGTAATATTAAAAAGTTCTTTCGGAAATTGATCAAGGCGGTTATACCGATAAGGAGACCGCCCCCAAGAAACCTCAACAAACCTTGGCGAGTGCTCTTTATGGTAAACACGTGCAGACTATGGAGGGGCAGTTTGATATGACTCCGCGACAAAAGGCAGTGTTTGCATGCCTTCAAGAGACTCATGCTCAAGATTTTCTGACTGTCGTGCCCATTGAAGGGCTTGGGTAGCGGATGTTGGCAATCGAATACAGGGCTATTCACAAATACCGGCTCATTATACCTCTGTTCCCCTCGGATGAACCATGCCCCATTTGCAAAAGAGCATGCCTGGATAAATTTGGCGAGCATGCGCTCCACTGCAAGGAATTGCCGGGGTTCAAGTACCGCCATGATTTGGTTAGAGATGTTCTATGGGATGTGTTTCGAAGTGCGGGGGTCTCAGCCAAGAAAGAAGCAACACTCAATTTTCTGACTGATCCGCGGGAGGGAAAATCTGCCTTGCGTCCTGCGGATGTTCTTGTGTTTGGATGGGTTGGGGGCAAACATGCTTGTGTTGACTTGACAGGGGTTTCCCCCTTGGTAGGTTTGCGAGACAGCGGCTTTGTACCGGGGTAGGCAGTTTTGAGAGCAGAAGCTAAGAAAGTCGCTAAGCACGAAGCAGCCTGTTTAGAGAATCAACATGTGTTCCTGCCGTTTGCTTTTGACACATTTGGATCCCTAGCCCCTGAGGCAGTACGGTTTCTGAAACGAGTGCAGAAGGTGGTCCATAGTGACTCGCAGAGCCCTAAGAACCAAGGGTTTGTGTTTAGCAGGATAGGCTTTGGATAGGCTTTGTGATTCATAAGGGGGTAGCGACGCAGCTTGTTGCCGGCTTACCCACCATATAAATGTAACTTGTTTTAGCCGGTGATTAAAAAAATATTAATTCGTTTATTAATTAAACAAACACTCAACCGGACAATTTCCTAAACGTTTTGATAGCATAGTCCAAGGTCATTTATGCAACTCTTTGAGAAATAAAAGAACCTCCATGAACCTCTCAAATGGGTCAAGTTTGGACCAAGAAACCATGTGGGAAAGCCAAGAATCTATCACTGTTCATCATCCAAGCTTTTGCTTTCTAATTCGGCTATCTCATTGCTTCATCTTTTTAATTTCAATTCCATTACTAATATTTCAATTCAATTGCATTAGCTGCTGTTTCCCTTCAATTTTGGCAGGTATGTTATAAAAAAGGTTAAACTGTTTTCTGATTTAACATTTTTAGGTTGTGGGTCGAGCTTATACATATGATTTTAGTCCTTAATTTGAGATGGGTCTCAAATCGAATGACCAAGAATTGGAATTTTCTTGTAATTTTATAAATTTGCAGCTTTTTTGCAACAAGATTTTGATCATTATTTATTTATTTATTTACAAATGAGAGTTAATTCTGGGCCTTAGGGCACCTGAATTGATGACGGGCTGGGTAAGCAGCACTAAGAGGGTGTTTGGGATTGAGTTTGGAGATGCAAAAGTGCTTTTGGTCAAAAGTGCTTATTGGCTTATGACTTTTTGAAAAGGAGTTTTAAAAAAAGTGTTTGGATTAGCTTTTCGGATGAGAAACGTCAAAAAGTCAATAAATTGTTGTTTTTTTAAGTGTTTCGCTTAACTTATTGTGAATATTGGTTGTATGGGTGGTAGATTTGTAATTTTTTTTCCAAAAGTCAAAAGCCAAAAGCCAAAAGCCAGGATTTCTAACTTTTCAAAAACAAATTTTCCACCCTTAAAAGCCAAAAGCCAAAAGTCAAAACAAAAAGTGCTTTTAGGTTACACAAACAGCTACTTATTGGCTTTTTGAAAAAGCCAATAAGTCAATAAGTTGTTTTGAAACTCAATCCCAAACACCCTCTAAATGGTGTTTTGCTTATGGGTGTAACCGAGTGACTGACGTTAAAAGAAGAGTTAATTGTGAACTCAAACGTCAAGTTAGGGTTTTGCAATGAAGATTTAGCGGTGTTCATATGCCGGTTTTGATCGTGCAATGGCCAATGGAAGAAACTCTGTCGGTTTGGCCGGTTGTGTTCCGGTTTACGTTTTGGTAACTTGGAAACGTACATGTTAACGTTTTAAAATTTATTTAAAAAAAAAAATTTAAGTTATATTTTTGTTTTATATTCATAAACAATTCTTATAAATTTTTAAAAAAAATTAATATAAACTTTGAAAAAAAAACATTTAATTTAAACAATGTACGTTAGTATTGACCATCCCCCTCCACAACCAACATTAGGGGGGTAAATTACGTGTCCCCAGTGTTGTAAAAGGCAGACTAAGCGGCCGCCTAGGCGCCGCCTAGTCGCTAGTCGGACATATAACTCGGAATAAGGACCTAGGCCGGGTTCTAGGCGTTTTGGGCATTAGGCTGCTCCTGGGCGGGTCTTGGGCGGTCGTAGGCGGTCATAGGCGGTCCTAGGCGAATTCCGGTGACTGTGGAGGAGATGTTGCCGAAGAAGGTGAAGAAGAGAACAGGGAAGAGGAAAGGTGGAAAGGTGGCTGTGGCTGCTGATTATTGTGTAGGGTTTTAATAAGTTTAAACCTTTTACATTTTAACCTCTCTATCTTTCTAATTTTACCTAAAAAGTCTAAAACTAGTTTGTATTTTTTAACTTTTAACCCTCTGTATCTTTAAAAGTTCGCATTTGGTCCTTAAACTTGTACATTTATACATAAAAGTAAAAAAATAAACATTATAATACATATATATCTTTACATATTTTTTAAAAACACCTAAATTTGTGTGTATATATATAAAATACGTATAAAATACCAAAACGGCTAATTCCGCCTAATTTTCGCCTAGTCCCAACTAGTCCCTAGGCTGGACCTCATCGTCCGCCTAGCGCCTTTTACAACACTGCGTGTCCCAAAGTAAATCGAGTGGTGCTGGGTTTGAACCCAATCTCTCCAAAAGGCATTATCACGGGGACAAACTATGAGGGTGTTTGGGATTGAGTTTGGAAATGCAAAAGTGCTTTTGATCAGAAATGCTTATTGTCTTATGACTTTTTGAAAAGGAGTTTTAAAAAAAGTGTTTGGATTAGCTTTTTAGATGAGAAACGTCAAAAAGTTAATAGATTGTTGTTTTTTTAAATGTTTCGCTTAACTTATTGTGAATATTGGTTGTATGGGTGGTAGATTTGTAATTTTTTTTCAAAAGTCAAAAGCCAAAAGCCTTATAATTTCTCAAAAACAGTTTTTCCATCCTTAAAAGCCAAAAGTTAAAAGTCAAAACAGAAAATGCTTTTGGATTACACAAACAACTTATTGACTTATTGGCTTCTTGAAAAAGCCAATAACTCAATAAGTTGTTTTGAAACTCAATCCCAAACACCCTCTATGATAACCGGCATGTTTAGTTTTTCGTTTTGTTTGCAGTTCTACCCAACTTTTTAAATTCAAAACCGGCTTAACCGAACCGTTACGTTAAGTATTCAAAGGTTAGGATGTAGGAAAGTTGTAAAAGTTGTATGTTTCTTTATTACCTCATTTGAGAGCTTCTTTTAATAAGAATCTTATTTCTATCTTTGCCTTTTCTTCTTCAATCATATTCACTTTTAACATCATCATTTGTACACAACTTTGAATCTTTTATTGTTCTTGATCATACCCATTAATTATCAAATTCTAAATTCAAACAATAATCCACACATTTCAGATCCAAATAAATGTCATTTCGCAGCATAATTCGTGATCTAAGAGATGGAATTGGGAGCTTATCTAGACGCGGATTTGAAGTAAAACTTTCGAGTCTTAACAAAAGTAAATCACAGAATTATGCTGCTGAATTGGATAGACATGATCACCCGTATTTTGAATCTAGTAGCCGTTGGGCTAATCTCCCTCCTGAACTTTTAAGTGATGTGATTAAGCGATTAGAAGAGAGCGAAAGTACATGGCCTGCGCGAAAACATGTTGTTGCTTGTGCAGCAGTGTGTAGATCATGGAGGGAAATGTGCAAAGAAATTGTTGACTCAACTGAATCTTCAGGGAAGTTTACATTTCTGATCGCTTTAAAGCAGGTAGATTGTTAATTACTCAAATGTTTTAGACTGTAGGGGTGTACATTAAGGATGGTTTAAATGTATGTTAGGTTAGTTCAGTAACTTATACATATGTAACCATAACTAAACCATAAAAAACAGTTATAAAATAAAATCATAAGTAATAATTTCATAACAGAAACACTGGTTTTTTTTTAATCGAATCAGCTATTTCGGTCTGGTTTTTGTCTATTTTCGTTACCATTTGGTTATTCAGTTTTTGTAGCTCACCCCTATTTTTTGAGTTATTATCGATGTTCTTAAACCGACTATATTACATTACAGCCTGGGCCTCGGGACGCCACGATTCAGTGCTTCATTAAGAGGGATAGATCGAATTCAACTTATTATCTTTATCTTTGTCTTGGCAGTGGTAAGTCTTCATATTACATTTTATTTGATTAATTCTTTAGATTTCACTGTTTTTTCTATATTCTTTTAGTGTTTCATGAAAACCCCTAACTCGTAGCGAATGAATATCAACAGTGTTTTGAAAGCATTTACCAAATCTTTTGCCAAATTTGCAGCGTTGATGGTTGAAAATGGTAAATTTCTTCTTTCGGCGAAACGCAAGAGGAGAAGTACATGTACAGAGTATATAATTTCAATGGCTGCAAATAACATATCAAGATCAAACAGCAGTTACATGGGGAAAGTTAGGTAAATAACTAAATATACAATATAACTTTTGCATATGTTTATACAATTATGTATTGTCACACTTATAAAACGTTCGTTACCTTTCAGATCGAATTTTCTCGCTAGAAAGTTCATAATCTACGACTCCCAGCCGCCGCAAACAGCCACGCCAGTTTGGTCAGGCTCAAGTCGTCGGTTTTCTAGAAAGGTTTCACCAAAATTTCCATCGGGAAGCTTTAACATAGCTCAAGTTGCATACGAGTTAAACGTATTTAGCAAACATGGTCCACGCAGGATGCACTGCGTAATGCACACGATCCCCATCTCCGCCCTGGAACCTGGGGGGACCACTATCCCTGACTACCCTAACAACCTCGGCCCACAATCATTTGACCACTCATTTCGAAGCATCTTGTTCTCCAGATCAGTTAATAGCTCAAGAAAGTTGGGTAGCTCTCGGTTTTCAGACAATGCAGGAACTAGTGACCGTCCGAAAAACATTCCTTTGGTTTTGAAAAGCAAAGAGCCGCGGTGGCATGAACAGTTGCAATGTTGGTGTCTTAACTTCAAAGGACGGGTAACGGTGGCGTCTGTGAAGAACTTTCAGCTCATTGCCGCCACCACCCGTCCTCAGGTGGCGGTGGACCCCCCTCCACCACCGCCACAAACTGCCGAATCGCATTTGGAATCATCTCATGATGATGTGATCTTGCAATTTGGTAAAGTTGGAAAAGATGTGTTCACAATGGATTATAGGTATCCATTATCTGCATTTCAAGCTTTTGCCATATGCTTGAGCAGCTTTGACACAAAATTGGCTTGTGAATGATAGAAATGTTTTTAACTTTTTATAGAATTATTTTTATGTCTACAGTCTATATGATGTATACTTGTACATATATTAAACTTTATTTCTAACTGGATTTCACTTTTTAGTTTTACCTAAAATCATTATAAAAAAAGTTTAATAGTGAGAAATTTTCCGAGTTCCGCAGATTATTAGTTATTTAATTGTTCTATTTTTATATAATGAATTTCATTGTGTCATTTTTGCGATTCATTGTGTCTTTTTTCTTCAAAATTGTATTATATTTTCGGCAATGTAATGTAATATATTTTGTGGCTCACTGTGTCATATTTTGTGATCTATTGTGTTTTGTGTATACTTCTCGCCCTTCTCTTTTTTGTTACATTGTGTAGGATAACTTGACCCATGATTTGTTATGCATTTGATTAGTTATTTTGTCATAATTATATATAGTTATTTTATTTTATTATGTCATATATATGTTTTATATTAAATTAAGCTATTAAAATATAATCAGTATAATATATAATTAGTTTATACGCTACCGACCATAAAAAAATATATTATGACCCTCCACGTAGAATGTTCTGGTTCCTCTAGTGTCGTTAGGGGCTCATTTTTTATACTTGTAAGTTGTAAGGGCTCCCAAGTTAAGGACACCCTGCTTAAAGTGATAGCATTAGTATAGTTAGGTTTGTATTTCTACAGTTGATTAATTGTAGCTAAGGACTCTAAAATTTCATACGGGGCTGTGATTTCCTATAAACCTAAAATACGCGCAAACGGATATTTTAAAGGCGAGATTTCATGTTTCAAGGTTTGCTTCTGCTACTAGAAAGTTATTGATCAATGCTAGAAACATATATTTTTTTGAGCGGTGATACGTCTAACCCAGTGAATGCAGCAGGCCCAAGCGAATGATCCAGAAGCCTGCTCGTTTCGTGAAGTAGTAATTGAGTTAGGAGATATTTATTTACTTGTTACACGTTTCCTTCTTGTATGCATTAGTGGTAGGGGTTTTTCCTTATAATAAGGTAGTGGAGCAGAAGTTGTAGGATTGCACAGTGGCGGACCCAGGATTTTTTTTTTCAATGGGGTCCACTTATTTTTGGTATTTACATTTTTCACAACCAAACGTTATAATTTTCGGGTCGGTCGTTGTTCGGGGTGGTGCGGGGCGAGGAACATAATAAAATACAATATCATAACGAAATATATAACCATTACTCATTATAAAGCACAAAATAAAAATACGATTTCATTCGAAAATAAAAAGAACTTACAAAGTTTTAAAGTTGTTCCCTACGAGTTTTCATCTTTTGAAAGCGATCCATTACATATTCGACCGAAACATTGGCAAGAAGGTCTCTTTCAATATAACAAATACAAGAATCATTCATATAATCATCACCCATCCGATTGCGCAAATCTGTCTTCACGTGTTTCATTGATGAAAAACACCTCTCAACACTTGCCGTTGTAACAGGTAAAATTAATGCTAACTTTAATAAACAATAGACCAACGCATAGCCCAAATGTTTCTTTGTTTCCACCAACTTTTTTGCAAGATTAGATATCCCATTCACGTTGGCAAACATTTCATCTCCTCTCAAGTTAGTAATATAGTTGTCTAGCTCAATCAAAAGATATTCTCTTTCTTCATAACTAAAATCAAATGGATACAACTCGGCCAACCTTAAAATCTTTTGAACATTAAACGCACTAAAATTATCATTCGGGCTCAAACTGCCAATACACATAAGTAATTCAGTAGTTACCTCACCAAAACGGTTGTCAAGCTCTTGTATTTGCATATCCAAGACCGTGTTGAAATTTTCAACCTCATAATAATGACGATTGGTGATGTTTGTCTTTTTTCTTTTATATCTTGGATCAACATATTCATCCTCCATGTTCACAATTTCAATCTCATTTTTTTCACAAAAAGAAGCTACATCTTTCAAAAGCGAATCAAATCCTTCAAGTCTAAACGCATGTAGTTGTTGCTTCGTTGCATTAACCATTTGAATTGCATTCACTATATCTTGATCTTTTCTTTGAAGAGCTTGAGACAACAAATTAGTAATCCCCAAAACGTGCTTCATCAAATGTAGATAATATGCAAAATCATATGCCTTCATGTATATCCAAATACCATTTGCTTGTCTTTGGTGAACATTATTTAAACCGAAATTTCGAATATACTGAAGCTCTTCAATAATCGATTGGTATAATTGAACCAAGCGTACAAGTGTCTTATGATGAGAGCTCCAACGCGTATCTCCAGCTCTTGCAAGAGAAAGTTCTTGATTTAAACCACTTCCAGTTTCAACTTCTTCGCGACCTATTGCTTCTTGTAATTTATCTTTTTGGCTTTCTCGAATCATATCTAGTCGTTTACAAGATGCACAAACCACATTTGTCAAAGTCGATACCTTATCAAAAAAATGTCCAAATGTCATCATGTTTGTTTGCAAGGGCCACAACAACTAGTTGAAGTTGGTGGACAAAACAATGTATATAATATGCTGAAGAATTATCTTTCAAAATTAAGGCTTTCAAACCATTAAACTCACCAGCCATGTTGCTAGCACCATCATATCCTTAACCTCTTACCCTTGCCAAACTCAAATTATATCGAGAAAATAAATCATCAATAGACGATTTCAAAGATAATGCCGTTCTTTAATAATCCCATGTTTGTCAACATATCTCAAAATGACAACCATTTGTTCCTTTTTAGATATATCCCGAGACTCATCAACTAATATAGAAAACACATCATCAGCTAGTTCTTCAAAAATCTGCTTTAAAACTTCTTGTGCAAAACAATTACAAATGTCTTTCTGAATTTTCGGAGATGTCATTTGGTTATTCCCCGGAGCATTTCCTAATATAACCTTTTACCAATGGACTCATTCAATTCTCCCAATAACTTTAAAAATTCTAAGAAATGTCCTTTATAAAGGGAGCTTTCAGACTCATCATGACCACGAAAAGGTAACGCGCCATTCAATAAAGCTTTTGCAAGAATAACTGACGTGCTTAATCGGATTCTATACTCATTTTTATGTTTTTCACTCCGCTTTCCTAAGGCATGAATTATAGATTGTTTTTGTCTCCGCAAGTCTTCACATTTTTTTAGTACTTTGTTGTGAAAACTATTCGCCTTACCAACATGAACATACAATCTATCTTTTTTGTTCCAACCATCATATCCATAGGTTACAAATGCGTTTTTTTGCCCGTTTTCCTTAAACAAGTAACACCACAAGCAAAATACTTTATCGGCTTTTACACTATACTCTAACCAATTAAATTCCCCAAACCAATCTGGAGAAAATTGTCTTAATCTACCACCAATATCTCGTTGTGGAAAATCATGACCTTGTGGTCGACACGGACCTCTATTCAAATAGGCACGCCTAATTTCATCTCTTTAATTAACATGGTAAGATAGAATTGGTTTTCGTTCGGCGGGATCCCATGGAAGGTCTTCCAAATTAATTTTCTTTGGAATATTATTTGAAAAAGATGAGGGCTCAAACTTTCTTTTCAATAATCCTTGCATAACTAACCCTAAAATTCAAGTTTTAATAAACTTAGTCACACATTCGAAACTCAAATCATAGAACACAAGCGTTTACATGTCATATTCATGGCACAAAATAATTAAACAACTAAACAATAAACAAAATTCTAGTTGCAAAAAAAAAAAAAAAAAAAAAAAGAGGAGGTTACCTTTTGGAATGGATGAATGGAATTATGAGGCGGAGAAAACTAGAAAAGTGAATGGGATATTGTGCAATCGCAGGGACATGGGAAGCCGCAGTTTTTTTCTTTTTGAAAGGTCCAAGGAGCCACATATAAACCCTAATATTTTATTATGGGTTGCCAAAATTAAAACAAATAATAAAAAATCCAAAAAACAGGACTTGAGGATTCGAACCTGTATCCCATTGTTAATATACAAGGGGAGTTACCACTACAACAACTTTCATCTTAATAGTATGGTGTCCATATTATTATTTTTATGGGGTCCATAGAAAATTTTATATACCGCCTCTACTACATTTTTTTTAAACATTGGGGTCCGGGGACCCCGATCCAAACTAGGTGGGTCCGCCCCTGGGATTGCATATTTAATTCTTGTATTGCATCTTCAAAATCAGTCCAGAAAATCGTTCCAAAATGTTTGTCGCTTTCACTTCTAAATTCTTGGGAGTTAGCCTATTCAAAAATGGCTTTCATTCACGTCTCATCCCCTCACAATAGCTCCACGAAAAGACACTTCTTCCACCGATGAGTCCACACCCTCCATTACCGAACAATTAGCCCAGCTCATTGCCGCGACCACCACCTCAAACCAAACAACCACCCAAATAGCCGATCTTATCCAAGTCACACAAAACCTTACTGTCAAAATTGATCAACTCACAAATCATGTCACAGTGGAATGCAAAAACACCACCCCGTCGTCGCTCACTGTTACAAAACATGGAATCTCAAACTAAAAATACTTTTATTTGAACAAATCCCAACCCAAGAATGTTTACACCCTGAACAAAATACAAGAACTAAACAAACTTACAAACAATCAATCTAAACAGACACAAAGAGATTATCAACACGATAAACTCTTTAACCTTCTATGACCTAACTCTCCTAGACAAGATTCAGGATGAATCTAATCTAAACCCTAAATAGTTGAGAGAAAACTATCAGAAAATTACAAAGGAATGAAAAAGATTGAGAGAATAATATTGAGAGTTGAGAGTGTTAAACTTGTGAACAGAAGGAGAGCATCTCTTTTATAGAGCCAAGGATAGGTTTGGGAAGAAACACACCCAAACCTATCATAACCATCAGATCTCGCGAGAAAACACAAAATAAACTGATCTTCGCCATCCATTTAGCATCGTATATAGGCCCGAGGATTGCCAACGTGGCAAGACTTGACCTCATCAACTGGGCCACTCCAAAGCATCTTGCAGCTGGGCTTCCTTCCTGGGCTCCCTCTCTAGCTGGGCTCGTATCTGGACTTTTTATTTGAACTCCAAACATGCAAAAAAAATACAAAACACCAAAAATTAGAATAAATACATTATCAAGTATTAAATTGGACAAAATATGTACCTGGATGTTATTGGATCTTTGGACATCTTTCAACGCCCCCACTCAATTTAATACTCCAAATGGGTCAAAAAACCCCAAAGAATTACTCATCTCATCATGATGATTAGGATGTAATCCTTTAGTACATATATCAGCAACTTGTTTATTAGAATCAACTTTCACAGTTTTCACTAAACCTTTAGAAATTTGATCTCTAAGAAAAAACAAGTCCAACTCAAAATGTTTAGTCCTTTCATGAAAGACAGGATTTGCAGCAATTGAAATTGCAGCATTACTATCACAAAACAAATCAACAGGTATAGCCACATTAACTCCTAATTCAGATAACAAGTTTATAAGCCACACTATCTCACAGGTAGTAGCACATAAGGCTCTAAACTCAGCTTCTGCTGAGGATCTAGAAATAGTCAACTGTTTTTTACTCTTCCAAGATATCAATGTGTCTCCAAGGAACACACTGTATCCTGTAATCGACTTTCTAGTGTCAAGGCATTTGGCCCAGTCTGAGTCTGAGTATGCACTTAGACTCAGATTTAAACTCTTCTTTATTAATACTCCTTTTCCAGGAGCACATTTCAAATACCTTAAAAGCCTTAAAGCTATCTTCATATGAGCCTTAGTGGGCTTATGCATGTACTGGCTCAAAAAATGCATAACATATGATATATCAGGCCTTGTATGGGCTAAATATATCAGTTTCCCAACTAATCTTTGATATCCAGTTATGTTATCTAAAATCTTGTTATTATCTTTACAAAGATTTGTTAAAACATGATTTGGTTCTATTGGATTGTTAACAGATTTACTACCAGTTAAACCATATTCTAGATAACAACTTAATACAATATTTCCTTTGGGATAAACAAAGACCATTATTTCCTTTAATAACCTCAATCCCTAAAAAATACTTTAACTCTCCAAGATCCTTAATCATAAACTTAGACCTGAGACTCTCTTTAACTTTATTTATTTCATCAATATTATTTCCAGTTAACACAATGTCATCCACATATACTAGCAGATATACAATCACAGAACCAGAAACTTTGTAAAATAAAGAATAGTCACACTTTCTTTGACTAAAACCTAAGTCAATTAAGACTTGCACCAGTTTAGAATTCCACATTCTAGGTGCTTGTTTCAATCCATACAAAGACTTCTATACTTTACACACTTTAGTTTCATTTTTGAAAAATAACCATCAGGAAGACTCATATATACTTCCTCATTCAGGTCACCATAAAGGAATGCATTGTTTATATCTAATTGAAAAATATCCCAGTCATTTTGAACAGCTAAGGTTAGAATACATCTTACAGTGACAAGTTTGACTACTGGAGAGAATGTCTCTTCAAAGTCAACTCCTTGTTTTTTACTGTACCCTTTAGCAACTAACCTAGCTTTGAATCTTTCTATTTCACCATTAGATTTGTATTTTATTTTGAAAATCCATTTGCATCCTACAATACTTCTATTACTAGGTAAATCTACAAGTTCCCAGTGTCATATCTATGTAATGCTTCAATTTCAGCATTCATAGCAGCTACCCAGTTAGGGTCTATGGTTGCTTCATCAAATGACTTGGGTTCTTGAACCTTATTCAGACTAGTGGCAAAACATTTACATTCTAGACTCAGATTAGTATAGTTAACCACTCTGTCCATTCCACACTTAATTTTTCCATCTAAAACATAGTCCATAAGGTTACTAGGTAAGAAAGAACTCCTAGATGATTTTCTAGTACTGGTTTGTCCCTCTGTTAAGACACTGGATGATCCCTCAGATCTAAAAGTGTTATCAAATCCAGGTGTTACATGCTCTACCCTATCAGTCCTGTCCCTGATTGGACTGGGTTGCTGAGACTCAGCCAAGCCTTCAGATCCACTGGAACTAGGCTCTGATTGCAGAGACCCATGTGTCTCTAAATCATGTTGTTTTTGACCTTTTGTCTCATCATTGGGACCTTAAGGCTGTTCAGTGTTATTGGTTTCATACCAATAAAAAAAATCAGATTATTTATTTCAGAAAACTGATTATCATCAAACAGATTATAAATGTTGTTTTCTTTAAAAGGAAAAATTTGTTCATAAAATTTTACATCTCTAGAGTAAAATTCCTCTTTACTATCTAAACTGAACACCTTATATCCTTTTTTTTCTGTTGAATAACCAATCAAAACACATTTTTCTGACCTACTTATAAGTTTATCTGATTCATTTAGAATAGTACAAAAACAAAGACACCCAAGCAGCCTTAAGTGGTCAAGAAAAGGTTCAAAACCATGTACTACCTCATATGAAGTTTTTCCACCTAGCACTGATGTAGGAGTCCTATTTATTAAATAAGAAGCAGTTAGGACACAATCTGACCAATACTTAACAGGAACATTACTTTGAAACATTAAGGACCTAGCAACATTAAGTAAGTGCCTATGTTTTCTTTCCACAATACCATTTTGTTGTGGAGTGTAAGTGCAAGTAGTTTGATGAATTATTCCCTTTTGTCTACACAAGTTATTCATTTGACTATTAACAAATTCAGTCCCATTATCACTTCTGAGAATTTTAACCTTTTGTGAAAATTGGGTCTCAATTATGTTTAAAAAATCTTGTATATTTTCAAACACTTCTATCTTATTTTTCATCAAACAAATCCAGACAGCTCTGGAATAATCATCCACAATGGTTAAAAAATATTTGTATCCCTCTTTACTAATTACTTTATATGGACCCCATACATCAATGTGTACAAGTTCACCTATGGTTTTAGACTTATATTCACTTAAAGGGAAAGGTTCCCTGTGTTGTTTAGCCTTCTGGCAAACTTCAAAAGGAACTTCATCATCTATTTCTCCTAAGTTAAGTCTAGTTTTAAACATTTTTATAGCTTGACTTGAAGGGTGACCCAATCTAGCATGCCATAAACTAGTTTGGACAACACTATTAAAACACACCTGATTCACAACAAAAGACCCTCCACAATAGTACAAATCATCCACTTGATTACCAGTCATTAGGACTTTCCTTGTGATTAAGTCCTGAATATAACACTTATGTTCATCAAAACCAATGTAAAGTTTATTGTCCTTAGATAACTTATGGACAGAAATCAAATTGACACAATAATCTGGAACAACAAACACATCTTTAAGAACAACTTGACTAGCTAATTTTAAATTTCCTATTTTGGTGACTAATGCATCAGTTCCATTAGGATGTTTAACCCTGATATTTAGACTTGTGACATCTATACAATCAGTTAAACTACTGTCATTTTTCACCATGTGTTGACTTGCCCCAGAATCAGTTATCCAGCCCATACTTTTTCTCCCAGAAAAACAAAATACTGGTTTGTAAAAAGAGTTAGCACAAAAAGACCAAGTATTACTACCTTTCACATTGCAGCTTTGCACATTATCAGTGGACTTATCACTTAACAGACTCAGTAACCTGTTAATTTGATCACTAGACAAAGAATTAACTGTTACATCTGAATTATTTAAGGAACTTTGATTTGCAACTGCTTTCTTTCCCTATCCTCCCTTTTGTCTCATCCAAGGAGGATATCCTATAATTTCAAAACACTTGTCAACTGTATGTCCAAATTTATTACATTGTGAACACTTAAGATTTTGTTTAGAAACCTTGTTACTTTGTTTGAACTCAGGAAGTTGATCAACTTTTGAAAATAGGGCCAATGACTGCCCCTTTTTAGAGACATTGCTAGAGTTTCTATGAGATTCTTCTCTAGAAACTATGGCAAATGCTTCTTTGATAGAGGGTAAAACATCTTTGATTAAAAGATTTGTTCTAACACTATGATAAAAACTATCTAAACCCATTAAGAACTGCATTAGTTTTATCATATTGCTAAAATTGTTAAATTCCCTAGCAGCATTGCAAGTACAAGAAGGCAGTTCCAAAATTTGTTCAAGTTGCCTCCACATTATATTCAATCTATGATAATACTCAGACACAGTTAAACCATTTTGACTGAATGAATTGATCTTTTGATAAAGATCAAATACAACTGATCCATCAATCTTGTCATATGTCTCTTTTAGTTCTAACCAGACATCACTAGCCAATTTAGAAAAGACATGACCCATGTATAATTCCTCACTTGTTAAGTTTAAAATCCATGTTAGAACAATGGAATTACATCTGTTCCATTGTCTAGCTAAAACATCATCATCTACTGACCTAATACATGTTTTATCTATGAACCCCCACTTATTTTTAACTTGTAAAGCTAATTGAAGTGAGTTAGCCCAGACATTATAGTTTTCAGTTCCCTTTAGTTTAATAGTTATAATACTCAAGTTAGCAGAATCACTTGGGTGTAGGTATAGTGGGTCACTGGCATCAAGTTTACTAATCAGTGTTACATTTGGGGCTTCTGGTCCTCCTCCAGGATTTACTCCTACATCAGGACCTAGATTGTCACCCATAATAGAAACACAAACCAACAACACCAGACAAAACACAAAACTAGCACACAAGAAGCGAAGCTGTGTAGGTGTCCAGATTCCTGGTTCGTCACACAAAGGATGCCAGGACAAGTCCTTACACTGGAGCTTCAAACCCTAATAACTACACACCTAACAGTTCTAACAAAGAACACAATTAAAGCTATCAACTAAGCACAGAAACCAATCAACAAACAAATAGCACAATAGACAACACAAAATGCCCAATACCGGTCCACCTAACCCGGTCAGTGGCAACTAGACAAAGACAAAAAACTCAAGAGAGGAAAGATCGAACCAGATAAAACCTAAGTTAGGGTTTCTCCAAGTCTATGTTCTTTGATTGGGAACAACAGATAGCAGGCTAGGGTTTTTACGACCCCTAGCACATCGTCTTCAAGATTCCTTTTATAAAGCCTTCAAACCCTAATTAGGGTTGCTCTCACCAAGAAATCAACGATGATAACGTTCTGATATATGATTCGTCTTTATACAACACAGATCTATATCAAGAACCCTATCTATAACACCCCATTCGATGGTGGAAACATCGAGGTGTCACGTAGTGACGATTGTTTAATAGCTCATGGACTAAAAGTGTAAATATTGATATATTGATTAAATAGTTTATTACATTGAAATGAAATACAACGATTCTAAATGTCACCTAAACTAAAATACAATGAATCAAAATCTAAATATGAATCCGAAAGCCTAACGAATGCATCTCAAATAACCTGAAACATGTATGAAAGTAATTTGTCAATACAAAAATGTATTGGTGAACATACCCTGTTTAAATACATATAATAGAAAAGTGTTTCGCAATGTATGTGCTATGATATTGTAATCATCGATATACCTTACACTAAGGTGTTATGCTTTTTCATAACCCTATCCTAAGTAATACTAGAAACAAATGCGTGCAATCAGGATATGCTAAGTAATTGATACTGCAATGAAACAATGACATGGTTAGAGGTCCTTCCCTTTCGGGTTTACCCTTTAACCGTAATGAGAGTAACATGTAAGTAATAGACATCGTTAGAGGTTCTTCCCTTTCGGGTTCACCCTTAACCGGTAACTTCTTGTAACGACCCTGCCTGACGTGGCCGGGCCGTCGGGTCGGGTGATCGGAGCTACGCAGCGGAATTCGGATAATAACAGTCTTTAGTCTTTTCAGGATCCACGTCATCATATCTGTTGGGTTACCTGAACACATGTCAAAAATAGTTTCTGTCAACATAAAGTTGGTGAGGTCGTGTATTTTATAAAGTGAATGGCCAGTTCGTTTATTGATAATTCTTTTATAAACATTCTTTTATAAACATTCTTTCATAAACATTCTTTTATAAACATGCTTTACATTTATAATTCTGAAGGGGAAAATATATTCTATATAGCCAACTCTATTATACATCCATTCATTCATATCCCAATTCTATCATGTGCCATTCCTATTGGTACCACTCTGTTTGTGATAAATACTTGTATCGACTGGTTCCTGCCCTCTAGTTGGTGCAAGAAAGGAAATGGCGGATACCGTCCAGTACTGTCCTCGTTGTTTCTATGTCCCCATCATACTTCTTTTAATAATCGTTTTATGTAAAGCAATTCTGGTTTTAACAAATGACATGTATTCCCCCAAAACACTTAATAAAACAGGAAAAGTGGGGAGTTCACGATACTCACCGATTTGCTTTATATCTTCAGCAAATCTTCTTATTACAATTATATGTTCTATATATATGGATACGTTTTACGCGTAAGACTTGTTAGATTGTACTACTTAGGATATATATCATATATACAATTTATATATATATAGAATCTGATATATATTAGATAGTCCTAAACTCGGGGTTTGGTCTTCCTAGGCAAAAAGAAATAAAGCTGGCCATTACAGCTTGGCACGCGAACCTAAAAGAACTCTAGACACTTCTAAACCCGAGTCTAGTATATCATTTTATATATCGAATCTTGTATATATAAACATATATATTTTATATATGTTTATTATTCTCTTATTATTATTATCAAGTCCGTACGTTATTCGTATTATATATATAATTCTTAAAATTATAATAATCCTCGTCTAGTCCTTGGAACGGGTTCTATTCCGGGTGTTGACCGAGTCACTGAGTCGACTCGGTACGACTCTATTTCTCGATACGGTTAACGGTACCTCGCAATTAACATGATTATATATTAATAACTTATCATTAATAAAATCATATTAACCAATTAACCAAATGGAGATATTCTTACCCAAATAATAACCGGACACTCTCCGGGTTATTATCGGAATATAATCGGAAGTTAACCGGGATTCGCGTAAGACCGGTTATTGGACTCGTCTTCCTTATTTGGTACCTATCACCGAACATAACATAAGATGTGTTAATAATCAATCGACTATATACTCAATAATCAATGATAACTAAACACTTCGTGCCTATTATCACACATACCATCGGGTGTGTGTATAAATATAAGCAATTTGGAGAGCTTAAACAAGGTTTAATAAGAACAGACAAGAGCCGAAGATTGTTAAGACATAACCAAATCTGATCGGAAATATCATTGGGCTTGACCCGAGCCAATTCTGATCCGATAACAGTGGTTCAATAATGGGTCCTTGTTTCAGATCGGAGGTTCACTAAGTTTGGGTTCAACAGTGGCTCGGGTGGTTACACGAACTCACGACAGTCACCCCATGAACCGGTGACTGTCCGGTCAAGGCCACAAATATGCGACAGAGAGAGATGGTCAATAGTTCTCAGCAGAAGAGTAGAGGGTTGCTTACCAGAGAAGAAAGTAGCGGCCGGGAAGAAGACATGGCGTCCGGAGGTTGGTGGCCGGAAACGAAGACAGCGGCAGGGTGGCTGGAGCACAGAGGCAGCAGCGCTGCCATGGCTCTCAGGCCCTTGCTGCCCTCGTGGGTGTTATGTGTTTTCTAGAAAGGAGGAAGAAGAGGAGATGGTCCGGCGGCGGTGGTTCCGGCGGCCGGAGGTAGTGGTTCCCGGTGGGCTTCATCTCACACCCACTATGATTTGTCTGGTATGTTAATGTGCAGAGAGAGAGATGCGAGAAATGTAAAAGAAGGGTGGTTTATATAGATAAATAAAATAGAGGGGTGTTTGGCCACGGGGATAATTACTGAAACGCGGGTATTTGGCAACGAGTATAAAAACGTTTGGCGGCGTTCTAATTAGCAGGTATTGAGCGTTTAACCGGGATAATAATAATCCAATAATTATTATTTCTATATTCGGTTGAACCGGTTAGCCGCGAGATTCGAACTTGACTATTTTATTTCACAATCGGGTGGTTGGGTCCGACCCGACCCGTTTAAGAGACCCGTAACACATCGGGGTGTTACAATTCTCCCCCCCTTAGGAAATTTCGTCCCCGAAATTTGAGTGATCTTGTCCTGTACACCCTTAATCTATAAGGATGTTACAATTAGAACCAAGATACTTGTCAATGAGACATGATCAACTTTCGTGGGTTATAGTTAATTCGATTTTATATCAATCCAAGACTATAACTTATTAGAAACGTCAATCCGTAAGACTACATCTTGATCAGATTTCTAATTACGTTTTAACCTTTCTTGCTATAGTCATATTACTTCAGATACAGGGATTATCTGAATTTTTCTGGTATGACTATTAAAGGCTCTCGGTATGGATTGATATTTTCTATATAAAGACTTTGAGATTCTAATCGTTTTTCTTCTGAAAGATTTATAAACTTTCAGTGAACATTTCTAGAGTCTCAAATCGATACAATATTCCTCTCGTTTAATATTCGGTTTCAATTACAATGATGGATTCTATTTAGTTCTCAGGAGATAGATACGGAAGTCCCATCATTATAATGACTTGAATGGGATCCGAGCTACTACCGCCCTTATTCGAACGTTAGAATTTATCATCATTGTAATTCCGATTTTTAAAGAGTAGGAATATTTTCTGGTAATTCTCTGATTATTAAACGTATCTTTTCCGATTTTTAAAGGTACCGGAAAAGACTAATTCACAGATGATTGAGATTTCTCTTAAATCATCTATAATAATCTTTCTGACTATTTCATTGATGATTAACTGCATTGTATCTATTACATATTATTTGACTTTTCTCATTGTATTATCGTGAAAGAGGTCTTTCACAATTCTACAGTCAATATATGTAACTTTATCTTTATAATCTCGGAATCTACTGGTAACAGTCGTTGTTACGATTCTTTGATTTAAGATTTTTATAGCAATGCATCAGTTGTTCTTTCTCAAAAACATGATTATCATTCGGGATTTCTATACTTATTGTATTAACTATTTCTATAAAATTCTTTCTTATTTCTAATTCGGGATTCGTTGACACTCTCGATTAAATATTCTATATTTTCTTCTTATAAAAATATTCTTTATAAATTCTAGTCGTTCTTCTTACGACTTATATTCTTTTCTGTTAATTTCTTTCTATATATATTTATTTCTGTTGGCATATCGGATGCCTTCTGATAATATTTGGCATTTCGCTTGCCTTCTCGTGTTATCTGGCATTTCCAATGCCTTATCTATTATTATCCAGACATATCGGATGTCTGTTCATATTATAATTTTTTTTTTTCATTTCTTGGTTTATATTCTCTTATCTCCAAGCGAATATTGATAATCATTTATAGTAGACACTATAAATATATCATTTCTATAATATACCTTTGCTTGGACTAATTTATAAATTCGATTAAATTCTATATTGTTAGTGTCTGGAAACACGTTCCGATAGACTTATATATAGGCAATATATCATACCTTCTTAATCCAACTTATTTGTGACACCTGGCAAATTCGGGTTAACAACGTTGTCTAGATGAAAGTCTACCTTAGCGAGTCACGCGTATATTGTACTTAACTGGGTTAGTTAAGTCGGGATATGGTTCGGGAACTATTGGTTAGTCTAGAAGATCTTTGGATGTTGGTCTAGAGGTTCGTTAGATGTCGGTCCTTAACCAAGTGTACAAACGGTGACGATTTGTAGGATCGTCAGGGCATACGGAACGTACGAGTCTCGAGTCCCGGGAATTGGTGAACGAGTGTAAATATGTGTATTTACTTGTGTTATGTGTTTACAATCATTATATGACTTGTCGGTACATGAATATGCATTAACATATGTTAAAACGGGGTTTAACGCGCAAAACACACAAGACCAAACCCTATAGGCGAGTAGGAGGCCTACTCCCCTATAGGGGAGGCGAGTAGGGAGCCCCTTAAGGGCGAGTAGCCCTACTCGTGTATACCTAAGGGCGAATAGGCCCTATTCACTAGAACCTTCAGGCGATTACAAGCCCTAATCGCCTGAACTGCTGCACAATCGCATGTAACGTGCTGGAACGACTAGGAACGCCTATAAATACAACACTTAACCTCCTAAACTCCCTAATATCAACCCTAGTCGTCCCATAACCGCCCCAAACACTTAAACAACCTCTGGAAGGCGATTTTGATCAAAAACACAAGGTTTCAAGGTCTAACCATCAATCTTTTACAATTCCAAGGTTTGATTCTCATCCATAACACTTTGTAAATGTTTTTAATCAATCCCTAATGGTCCAGACCTGTTCATAAACGAAAAGCTTTCTGAAAATCGTCAATAAGGGTTGTTAAACGGATTATAACTAATTAACATGCGTTATGGGTATATATGATTAGAAAGATAGGATTTTTATGGATCGTGATGATGTTTTGATGTATTATCATGCTAGGTCAGAGTTAATATTATGAGTATGATGACAGAAAACTCAGTAATCAGATAATAGGGTTATGATTACATGCGTTAATTGAATATTGCATGCTATGTGTATGTGTTTGGATTACTTTGGTTGCATGCAGGACTGATTTTACGAGGATGAACGAAGGGTTTTGGGTTAAACATGTTTAGGATAGTGTTTGGGATGATATTGGGTAGTTACACACGTTCTGGATCTGATTTGGAGCGTTAAACGCGCGAAAAACTGGAACAGCATGGTTACAGGCGAGTAGCAATGCTAATCGCCTATAACTCATGCGAGTACAAGGCTAATCGCCTATATATAGGCGAGTAGAAGCCTATTCACTAGTAAGTTCATGCGAGTAGAAGCCTATTCACTAGTAAGTTCATGCGAATAGCCCTAATCACTAGTAAGTTCATGCGAATAGCCCTAATCACTAGTAAGTTCAGGGGAATAGCCCCTATTCGCATGAAGTAAAGGGGGAGTAGCCCCTACTCGCCTATAGTAGGGGCGAATAGGGCTTCTATTCACCAGTTGACTTTCCTAATCACTAGTTGACTTTTCCTAATCGCGTGTACTGCTGCTGTAAGTGTAAATTAGCATTCCGAGACCCGATTTAACATGTAGTAACATGCTAGGAACCCCGTAACATGTCTAATAACTTGGTAACATATATTTGGATGTATTTCGGTGATACGTGAACTATGTGCTATAACTTGTTGTGTGTTAACGTATGTTAAGTATACTTGCGTTATTGTATGTTTTGGAACGTAAACATAACACGGGGAGGCTCGGGTCACCAATGGGATGTCGAGTCTTGTACTTTGGGTCAGTTAAACAGTCACGGTGTTTTCAAACGAACTTGGTTATGGTCTGGACATCTAGGGACTAATTAACCTGCGGGTTATTAGTCTAAGTACTTGTAACTGTCGTATGTTAGGTCGCCACTGTACGGGGCTAACATAGCAGCTGAGTTTACTCGGGATTAGGAGTAAAGCAACTTAAGGTGAGTTTACGGCCCCTCTTTTAAACTGGTTTTATACTTTCGGGGGAGAAAACATGTGTCAAAACGATTGTTTGGTAAATTCTGTCATACTATGGGTTCTAACGTATACTACACGATCTTTGGAAGTCCCGGGGGGAACCATGAATGTGCGGGTTTGCACAACGGGGAAATGTGAATAGCGCTATTGGGAGTGACCAACCCCGCTCGTCGGCTTGGAGGGCCGGGCGAGTGCATATTGTCTCAAACAGGAACAACAGGAACAACAGGAACTATTCGGGCACAAAACTGGTATACGTGTTAGTAATGGTTTTCCAATCGTGGTAGTAACAAAACGTACGCCTAGCTAGCGTATACTGGTTTTCTATTTTGTTATAGTATGGACAGGTGAACTTGGTACTTGAACTGAAACCTGTAAACTCACCAGCATTTTTGTGCTGACGTAAACTTTTACATGTTTTCTCAGGTCGCTAAGGTAGCACATGGAACTAGGGCGCACGCGTCTGCACGGCGTCTAGATAGAGTTGCATGATTTCATAAACATTGAACTTTGGTTATTTATGTTGCACTTTATTTTAATAAGCTTCCGCTGTAAACGGGATTTTAAAACTATGTTTTGGTATTGCATTAATTACATTTAGACTTGTTTATTGTGATCGTTGGTTTGGATCCTGGTTTGTCATGCGCCTCGCGGTAAAACTCCGCAAGTGGATTTTGAGGGTGTGACAGATTGGTATCAGAGCCAATGGTTATAGTGAACTAGGACTGCATGTAGAGTCTAGTCTATAGCCGAGTCGCACACACTAGACGATCACATGGTACTAAACGTTATAGTGGGTTACGTATGGTCTTGTCGGAGTGTCTCTAAATCGTTGGTCTTTCTACGTTACATCATCCGTTCTATCTTAGGTTGGGTTACTTATTTTCTAGGCAGTGTGGTCTATTGGGGTAACTCGTGTGCTCTTGAGATTTGTCCAAGGCTCGGACATCTCCCCTTTCGTACTCCAATAGAAGCACTTGTCATGAACTACCGTAGTATTACGGTGTGTAGCTAAGAGTCTATGTGCGGTGATTTGAACTTTGAACTAGGAGAACACTTGGAGGACCATGTAGAGCGTTTTATCATTTTGGGTGCACACAAAATCATAAAACGAAATGCATGGAAGCACTAGTGAGCTCTGAGTTTAAAGGGATAGTCCTGGATTGGATCTGGCTTTGATCTTGTGAACATTTGTGGTTATCTTTTAACTACGAAACTAAATTTTCTCGTTCTTTCTGCCAGAATCATGTCTGGAGTGCGTGGAGGACGAGGAGGTGGACGCGGTGGTGGACGCGGTGGTGGTCGTGGTGGTGCTGGTGGTCGTGGTGGAGGTATTAACCTGTCACAGGCTGATCTGAACAACTTGCTCCAGGCTGCCTTTCAGTTAGGGCACAACGGTGGTGGTAAGTTGTTTTATCTGTTTTCCTTGCCTCATTGGCGAACCTTGTGTACGTTATTCGTGGTTTCTCATACGTTTCATTTCAGGTGGTCCTGTTGACCCACCCCCACCCATGTGCACCTATAAGATGTTCCGGGACTGCAAGCCCCAGGAATTCTCTGGCACCGAGGGTGCGGTCAGTTTGCTTAGGTGGTTGGAGAAAGTGGAGTCGGTATTTCTGATGTGTAACTGTCTCCCAGAAGATCGGGTGAAGTATTCGGCTGCGTTGTTTCAGGACGTGGCATTGACTTGGTGGAATGGTATCACCCAGAACATGGGGATTGGGGAGGCATATGCTATGCCATGGGAGAATTTTGTGCAGTTGCTGAAGCGGGAGTATTGCCCGAGAGAAGAGGTACAGAAGCTGGAGCATGAGGTATGGAACCTCAAGATGACTGGGTCGGAAATCGAGAAGTATACGGTTAGGAGGAATGAGTTGGCAGTGCTATGTCCCGATCTGCACGTGCCAGAGTATCGTAAGATTGAACATTATGTCTCAGGGTTGGTGCCGGAAATTGCAGGGTTAGTGGCTGCTGGGAATCATCCTACTTATGCGGAGGTAGTTCGATCTGCACATAGGATGACTAATTTAAAGGTGAACGAGGGGATTTTGCCGGCGAAAGGTTCGACTGCTAAGGCTCCAGAGAACAATAAGCGCAAGTGGGAAAACGACGGGAAGGGATCTGGGTCTACGCAGCAGGGTAAAAAGTTTGATAATGGGGGTTCATCGTCTTCGGTAATAAGCAGGGTGGTTATGCGGGAAAACTGCCTAAATGCAACAAGTGTGGACGCCATCACCAAGGGAACTGCGACAGTAACCGTTGTCACCGCTGCCAGCGAACCGGGCACTATGCTAAGGATTGTCGGGTTACACTTCCATCGACTCAGGCTCCGACTAACAGTTCAGCTCCGACTACTCAGGGGACTACAGGGAAACAGGGATGCTACAACTGTGGTGACACTGGGCACTACAAGAAGGATTGCCCAAAGCTGAAACAGGGTGGAAACAACGGGAATGGTAACAACGGGGGCGGCGGCAGAAATGCACGTGCCTTCGTAATTGGAGCTGCTGAGGCTAGGCAAGACCCTGATACAGTCACCGGTACGTTTCTTCTCAATAATCATTCTGTTAGCGTGTTATTTGATTCTGGTGCCGACAAGAGTTTCGTATCCATGGATGTTAGTCGACTGCTAGATGTAGTATCTGTACCATTAGAGACCAAGTATATTATTGAGTTAGCTGACGGTAAAACGATTGAAGCTACTAGTGTTCTTCGGGAGTGTCAGTTAGAGTTGTCGGGTTTATCATTCCCCATCGACCTTATGCCGGTACCATTGGGTAGTTTTGACGTTGTGGTAGGAATGGATTGGTTATCTTTGTATCGCGCGGAGATCGTCTGTTACGATAAGGTTATTCGGATTCCTCTCCCAGATGGAGAATTTCTTTCTGTGTACGGTATCAAGGGTGGTGTTTCGCTAAACATCATCTCTAGCATGAAAGCCCTTAAGTGTCTTCGAAAGGGTTATCCAGCCGTTTTGGCGCTCTTATCTGTTTCCACTAGTGATGAGAAGAAGATTGACGACATTCCGGTGGTACGCGAGTTTTCTGATGTTTTTCCCGATGATTTATCTGGTCTTCCTCCTCATCGTCAAGTCGAGTTCGGTATTGATCTTGTACCAGGGGCTGCTCCTATTGCTCGGGCCCCCTACCGTCTTGCACCTCCCGAGATGCAGGAATTGTCTAGCCAGTTACAGGAACTCTTGGACAAGGGTTTCATCCGGCCAAGTTCTTCCCCTTGGGGAGCCCCGATTTTGTTTGTCAAGAAGAAGGATGGGAGTTTCCGATTGTGTGTAGACTACAGAGAGCTGAACAAGTTGACCGTCAAGAACCGTTATCCTCTTCCACGTATCGATGATCTGTTCGACCAGCTTCAGGGTTCTAGTTATTATTCCAAGATCGATTTGAGATCCGGTTATCACCAGCTGCGCGTCAGGGAGGCTGACGTTGCAAAGACTGCTTTTCGAACACGTTATGGCCATTTTGAATTCTTGGTCATGCCTTTCGGTCTCACGAACGCACCGGCGGTTTTCATGGACTTGATGAACCGCGTCTGTAAACCGTATCTGGACAAGTTTGTCATTGTGTTTATCGATGACATTCTGATCTACTCCAAGAACGAGACCGAACACGGGGAACATCTGCGGTTAGTTTTGGAACTCTTGCGACGGGAACAGCTTTACGCCAAGTTCTCAAAATGTGACTTTTGGTTACGCGAAGTTCAATTCCTAGGACATGTGGTTAATGAACTAGGGATTCATGTCGATCCAGCTAAGATCGAAGCTATCAAGGACTGGGGAGCACCAAAGACGCCAACTGAGGTGCGGCAATTCCTAGGCCTTGCGGGCTACTATCGTCGTTTCATTCAGGGGTTCTCGAAGATTGCTCAACCCCTCACCACTCTCACACAGAAGGATAGGAAATTCGACTGGGGTGAATCACAAGAGTCCGCGTTTGAAGAACTGAAGTTTAAACTGTGTTCTGCTCCTATTCTGTCTTTACCTGAGGGTTCTGATGATTTTGTCGTTTACTGTGATGCTTCCATTCATGGACTCGGTTGCGTGTTGATGCAACGCGAGAAAGTGATTGCGTATGCTTCTCGTCAACTCAAAGTGCACGAGAAGAACTACACAACTCATGACTTGGAGTTGGGTGCTGTGGTATTCGCGTTGAAAATTTGGAGACATTACTTGTACGGTACCAAATGCACCATCTACACCGATCACAAGAGTCTCCAACACATTTTCGACCAACAACACTTGAACATACGGCAGCGTCGCTGGATTGAACTTTTGAACGATTATGATTGTGCTATTAAGTACCATCCTGGCAAGGCTAATGTTGTAGCAGACGCCTTGAGCAGGAAGGAATCTTCTAAACCTCGTCGCGTTCGGGCGTTGCAGCTCACTATCCATTCATCGTTACCTGATCAACTCCGTTCTGCCCAATTGGAAGCTTTGAAGGAGGAAAACCTTAAAGCTGAAACTATGCACGGTGCCGACAAGCACCTAGAGCGAAGGCCTGATGGCCTGCACTATTTCGCAGAACGCATATGGGTTCCTTTATTCGGGGGACTACGGGAGCTTGTTCTTGATGAGGCTCATAAGTCCCGGTATTCTATTCATCCTGGTTCGGATAAGATGTACCAGGATCTGAAGGTACTTTACTGGTGGCCAAACATGAGGTCGGACATAGCCTCATACGTGAACAAATGCTTGACCTGTGCTAAGGTCAAAGTGGAATACCAGAAACCGTCGGGTCTCCTGCAACAACCTGAAATTCCGGAATGGAAATGGGAACGGATTACTATGGATTTTGTCACACAACTTCCTAAGTCACCAAGCGGGAACGACAAGATATGGGTGATTGTCGATCGGTTAACGAAATCAGCCCATTTTCTTGCTATTAAGGAGACCGACACCATGGATCGTTTGGCTCGTCTCTACTTGAAAGAAGTTGTTTCTAAGCACGGGGTGCCAGTTTCTATAATCTCGGATCGCGATTCTCGCTTTACTTCTCACTTCTGGAAGTCTTTGCACAAAGCTCTGGGTACACAACTAGACATGAGTACGGCTTACCATCCACAGACTGACGGTCAGAGTGAGCGTACGATTCAAACTTTAGAAGACATGCTGCGGGCATGTGTGATCGATTTTGGCAAGGGTTGGGAAGCTCATCTGCCGTTGGTAGAATTCTCGTACAACAACAGTTATCATACGAGCATCAAGGCTGCTCCGTTCGAGGCACTGTACGGACGGAAATGCCGCTCTCCTCTTTGTTGGGCTGAAGTGGGTGAGAGTCAACTCACTGGGCCTGAACTAGTGTACGAAACTTCGGAAAAGATCGTACAGATTCGAAATCGGTTGGCGGCGGCACGGGACCGGCAAAAGAGTTATGCCGATCAGCGTCGCAAACCACTGGAATTCCAAGTTAACGACAAGGTGCTTCTGAAAGTCTCACCGTGGAAGGGCGTCATACGTTTTGGAAAGCGTGGCAAACTCAATCCGCGATATGTCGGCCCATTTACGATCCTGGAACGGATTGGGCCGGTGGCATATCGACTTGATCTACCGACAGAGCTCGGTAACGTACATAACGTCTTTCACGTGTCAAACTTGAAGAAGTGTCTGGCTGACGAGTCTCTCATCGTTCCACTAGAAGAGATCAAGGTTGATGATCGTCTTCGGATTGTGGAAGAACCTGTGGAGATCCTTGATTACAAGATTCGTAGCCTACGTCACAGCAAGATTCGTATCGTTAAGGTTCGGTGGAACTCGAACCGGGGACCGGAATATACGTGGGAACGGGAGGATCAGATGAAGTCTAAATATCCTCATCTCTTTCCTAAGGAAGCGTTCGAGTCGAGACACGTCTCTTCGGCAGCTGAATGAATCTCGGGTCGAGATTCCTTTTAACGTGGGGATGATGTGACAACTCGGGTAAATCTCTCTCTTTTGGTTTCTACCTTTTGCTTGTTTCCTTCGTTATTTCTTTTGTTCTTTCTGTACTTGTACAAATTTTCGGGACGAAAATTCTTTTAACGTGGGGATGATGTGACACCTGGCAAATTCGGGTTAACAACGTTGTCTAGATGAAAGTCTACCTTAGCGAGTCACGCGTATATTGTACTTAACTGGGTTAGTTAAGTCGGGATATGGTTCGGGAACTATTGGTTAGTCTAGAAGATCTTTGGATGTTGGTCTAGAGGTTCGTTAGATGTCGGTCCTTAACCAAGTGTACAAACGGTGACGATTTGTAGGATCGTCAGGGCATACGGAACGTACGAGTCTCGAGTCCCGGGAATTGGTGAACGAGTGTAAATATGTGTATTTACTTGTGTTATGTGTTTACAATCATTATATGACTTGTCGGTACATGAATATGCATTAACATATGTTAAAACGGGGTTTAACGCGCAAAACACACAAGACCAAACCCTATAGGCGAGTAGGAGGCCTACTCCCCTATAGGGGAGGCGAGTAGGGAGCCCCTTAAGGGCGAGTAGCCCTACTCGTGTATACCTAAGGGCGAATAGGCCCTATTCACTAGAACCTTCAGGCGATTACAAGCCCTAATCGCCTGAACTGCTGCACAATCGCATGTAACGTGCTGGAACGACTAGGAACGCCTATAAATACAACACTTAACCTCCTAAACTCCCTAATATCAACCCTAGTCGTCCCATAACCGCCCCAAACACTTAAACAACCTCTGGAAGGCGATTTTGATCAAAAACACAAGGTTTCAAGGTCTAACCATCAATCTTTTACAATTCCAAGGTTTGATTCTCATCCATAACACTTTGTAAATGTTTTTAATCAATCCCTAATGGTCCAGACCTGTTCATAAACGAAAAGCTTTCTGAAAATCGTCAATAAGGGTTGTTAAACGGATTATAACTAATTAACATGCGTTATGGGTATATATGATTAGAAAGATAGGATTTTTATGGATCGTGATGATGTTTTGATGTATTATCATGCTAGGTCAGAGTTAATATTATGAGTATGATGACAGAAAACTCAGTAATCAGATAATAGGGTTATGATTACATGCGTTAATTGAATATTGCATGCTATGTGTATGTGTTTGGATTACTTTGGTTGCATGCAGGACTGATTTTACGAGGATGAACGAAGGGTTTTGGGTTAAACATGTTTAGGATAGTGTTTGGGATGATATTGGGTAGTTACACACGTTCTGGATCTGATTTGGAGCGTTAAACGCGCGAAAAACTGGAACAGCATGGTTACAGGCGAGTAGCAATGCTAATCGCCTATAACTCATGCGAGTACAAGGCTAATCGCCTATATATAGGCGAGTAGAAGCCTATTCACTAGTAAGTTCATGCGAGTAGAAGCCTATTCACTAGTAAGTTCATGCGAATAGCCCTAATCACTAGTAAGTTCATGCGAATAGCCCTAATCACTAGTAAGTTCAGGGGAATAGCCCCTATTCGCATGAAGTAAAGGGGGAGTAGCCCCTACTCGCCTATAGTAGGGGCGAATAGGGCTTCTATTCACCAGTTGACTTTCCTAATCACTAGTTGACTTTTCCTAATCGCGTGTACTGCTGCTGTAAGTGTAAATTAGCATTCCGAGACCCGATTTAACATGTAGTAACATGCTAGGAACCCCGTAACATGTCTAATAACTTGGTAACATATATTTGGATGTATTTCGGTGATACGTGAACTATGTGCTATAACTTGTTGTGTGTTAACGTATGTTAAGTATACTTGCGTTATTGTATGTTTTGGAACGTAAACATAACACGGGGAGGCTCGGGTCACCAATGGGATGTCGAGTCTTGTACTTTGGGTCAGTTAAACAGTCACGGTGTTTTCAAACGAACTTGGTTATGGTCTGGACATCTAGGGACTAATTAACCTGCGGGTTATTAGTCTAAGTACTTGTAACTGTCGTATGTTAGGTCGCCACTGTACGGGGCTAACATAGCAGCTGAGTTTACTCGGGATTAGGAGTAAAGCAACTTAAGGTGAGTTTACGGCCCCTCTTTTAAACTGGTTTTATACTTTCGGGGGAGAAAACATGTGTCAAAACGATTGTTTGGTAAATTCTGTCATACTATGGGTTCTAACGTATACTACACGATCTTTGGAAGTCCCGGGGGGAACCATGAATGTGCGGGTTTGCACAACGGGGAAATGTGAATAGCGCTATTGGGAGTGACCAACCCCGCTCGTCGGCTTGGAGGGCCGGGCGAGTGCATATTGTCTCAAACAGGAACAACAGGAACAACAGGAACTATTCGGGCACAAAACTGGTATACGTGTTAGTAATGGTTTTCCAATCGTGGTAGTAACAAAACGTACGCCTAGCTAGCGTATACTGGTTTTCTATTTTGTTATAGTATGGACAGGTGAACTTGGTACTTGAACTGAAACCTGTAAACTCACCAGCATTTTTGTGCTGACGTAAACTTTTACATGTTTTCTCAGGTCGCTAAGGTAGCACATGGAACTAGGGCGCACGCGTCTGCACGGCGTCTAGATAGAGTTGCATGATTTCATAAACATTGAACTTTGGTTATTTATGTTGCACTTTATTTTAATAAGCTTCCGCTGTAAACGGGATTTTAAAACTATGTTTTGGTATTGCATTAATTACATTTAGACTTGTTTATTGTGATCGTTGGTTTGGATCCTGGTTTGTCATGCGCCTCGCGGTAAAACTCCGCAAGTGGATTTTGAGGGTGTGACATTATTATAAGCAAAGCTTATTTCGTCGAGATATTCGTATAGATAGTTCTTGCCAAAACAGTGATATCTTAAATTATCTCTCACGACCTTTAATTCGGGACAGGAAATTCGTCATTCCTTGGCCGGAGAGTTTCACTGGAAAAATGAGCATAACTCTATTCATTTTTCGTTTTTATTTCGATCATACCTTGCGAATCTCTACGCGATTTCGCTTGGTGTTTAATCATTTCTTGATATATTTGATATCGATTATTTTCTTTTGGTAATTCATTGGATTCTACCGTTCCGGTTTCTGAATCCATATAAATTTTATGTCTGTTATATTTTAAGGATTTAACAATTCTTTCATCACTTCTTATTTATGAATTTCAACTTGGTAACACTTAACCGTTTTACCAATTTTATTGTACAATAACTCACGCGAGTTTTTATACAGAAGTGACTGAGAAGATTCTTTCATAGTGTCAAATATTCTTACAAGGAATTCCTGTGACTTGGCGGCAAATGTCCGGATATACCTTCTGTAAGGGTCCAGATATCATTTGTCCCGGGAATTGCACAGGGAACATGCACTATCTTTGGTTGGCAATTAAAAATCAATAAATTGATTTCTATGATTCGCATAATTTAACCAATCGATGGTTTATATTCTGCAAATATTTTCTTAGTTGTATTCACTGAGGGATTTCAACTAGATTGCCAGTTTTGTGGTCGTAATCTCCATATACGATACGCTGATAGTTCGGATCATATTTCTTATCTTTATTATTTCTCTTTAATATGTTCGTGACCTTAACATACTGTGATCTCGAGAAACTCTTACTCGAATGTTCCTGTGCCTGTGGTGTTCATAATTATGTCGCGATCATAATTACTATTCCACCTCACCTAACATTCCAGTATTCGTTTATTTTAATCACAATAGGTATGTGTCCCTCACATATTATTTTGATATTCTGTTCTTTATTTTCTCTTAGATTCGAAATTATATATTCTGGAAAGAAACATATTGATATAAGTCTAACGAAGTAGACTGTTAATCGTTCAAGAACTTGACCGTGTCAGAAAATCTCTGATATAACAATCCAATCTTCTTTATATCCTTGACTTATTCGAGTCATAGGATTAAGATGGTAGTTATATTTCCGTATGGTCGAGCGAATAGAAATTCGATTTCTTTAGATAGAGTCCAATTAATTTCGTCGCATGAATTCGAAATAATAATATTTCCGTTCAAAATATTATTTAACTTTTGGGAAGAATCGATGATAATACTTATCGGAAATTTTTATCTATACACGAAGATAGATTTATATTATTAATCGTAATATATAATAATCGTGGTTATATCGAGATAAAATATCAAAGAAATTATATAATCAAATATAATTACAAAATCGTGTCGAAAATACTTTTAACTTATATATATGTATATACAGATATAAATTTGATTAAGAAATCTTTATGAAAATACTGTTAAATGCGATATGAAATATGTTTCGGTAAAATAATACGGTCGTGGTTCTTTTGTATAAAAACTTTTAGAAATAATTGATAATAACAATACCGATTCGAGTTTTGTAATAATATTCGTTTTCAAAAATGATACGACTACCAAGTAAAATGGGTTCGAGCAAAATAATATAGCCGTGGGTTTTCAAATAAAATCTTTAGGAAAAATTTATAATAATAATACTGGTTCGGGTTTCGTAATGATATTTATTTTCTAAAAAAAATAATAACTATTTAAAAAGAGTTGCGGTAAAAGTTTTTCATAGTATCGAAATCTTTTAAAATTTTAATAAACATGTTTCTTGTTATAAATATAATTATAAATTTTCCAAAACGTTAAAAACAAAAATTTTAATATTGAACGAATTATACTAAATTATCTATAACGTGATAATCCAATTAAAACAGGTTCGGGGGACGTTTTAATAATATAGGGAGTGTTAATACTTGTTTTGAATAAAACGAAAGTTATCGTATTGATATTTTCTAATCTTATACATCGAATAAAATGTTTATTTAACAGCGGGGGTATATATATATTTTTACTAAAAATTGAAATACTGGTTTAGTATAAAAATCATAATGGCTAAGTATAAAATCAATAAACTTCGTATTTATACTGAAAAGATTTAAAACCTTTTAAATAATCGCGGAATATATTTAATCTTAAATAATCGAAGAAAATTCTTTGAAAACACGATATTTATATGTTTTCTAATATATCAAATTTATAAAAATTTCGGAAATTGCGGTATAAAAATAATATTTCGGGAAACTCGAGCATAGGAATGTTCAAGTTGGCGCGTATATTTGTATTCTGTTTATAATTATCGAAATAACCGTGAGGTTAACGATCTGAATAATTACAGAGACTGGAATAATTCAATAAACTTATATGAAGTTTCTTGAATCAAGATGAATGGTTTATGTTTTATGATCTATATATTTTTCTATATCAACATATATATACTTTTATAACTTCGTCATTTCTTATCGAAATTTATTTTCTGATTTCTATTAATATATCTGGTTTCCGTTCTGTGTATATTCTTATTTCTTATAGCTTTAATATCCTGTAAGATTTCCCAGAAATTAAATGTGCATATAAATTCACAATTGTGTACAG
The DNA here is from genome assembly GCA_030844895.1 of Ambrosia x helenae. NCBI lineage: Eukaryota > Viridiplantae > Streptophyta > Magnoliopsida > Asterales > Asteraceae > Ambrosia > Ambrosia x helenae. The sequence continues at coordinate 132,737,211 of CM061232.1, forward strand.
AATTGTCAATTTACCCCACAAAATCATTCTAGTAATATCCTGTGGTGGATTCGTTCTGATTTCCAGTATACGGTTATGGTTCTCACCAACTTTATAATGGTTTTGACATTTAGGTACCCAAAAATTTACTCGCCTATTATTTTCTCTTAATATTTCTAATATCTCATTTTTCTAAGCAACATTTCTTTTTAGAAAATATTCTGGTAGATCCTGGACTAAAGACTTCAAAACTGTTATTAGCGCGGCTCTGATACCACCTGTAACGACCCTGCCTGACGTGGCCGGGCCGTCAGGTCGGGTGATCGGAGCTACGCAGCGGAATTCGGATAATAACAGTCTTTAGTCTTTTCAGGATCCACGTCATCATATCTGTTGGGTTACCTGAACACATGTCAAAAATAGTTTCTGTCAACATAAAGTTGGTGAGGTCGTGTATTTTATAAAGTGAATGGCCAGTTCGTTTATTGATAATTCTTTTATAAACATTCTTTTATAAACATTCTTTCATAAACATTCTTTTATAAACATGCTTTACATTTATAATTCTGAAGGGGAAAATATATTCTATATAGCCAACTCTATTATACATCCATTCATTCATATCCCAATTCTATCATGTGCCATTCCTATTGGTACCACTCTGTTTGTGATAAATACTTGTATCGACTGGTTCCTGCCCTCTAGTTGGTGCAAGAAAGGAAATGGCGGATACCGTCCAGTACTGTCCTCGTTGTTTCTATGTCCCCATCATACTTCTTTTAATAATCGTTTTATGTAAAGCAATTCTGGTTTTAACAAATGACATGTATTCCCCCAAAACACTTAATAAAACAGGAAAAAGTGGGGAGTTCACGATACTCACCGATTTGCTTTATATCTTCAGCAAATCTTCTTATTACAATTATATGTTCTATATATATGGATACGTTTTACGCGTAAGACTTGTTAGATTGTACTACTTAGGATATATATCATATATACAATTTATATATATATATATATATATATATATATATATATATAGAATCTGATATATATTAGATAGTCCTAAACTCGGGGTTTGGTCTTCCTAGGCAAAAAGAAATAAAGCTGACCATTACAGCTTGGCACGCGAACCTAAAAGAACTCTAGACACTTCTAAACCCGAGTCTAGTATATCATTTTATATATCGAATCTTGTATATATAAACATATATATTTTATATATGTTTATTATTCTCTTATTATTATTATCAAGTCCGTACGTTATTCGTATTATATATATAATTCTAATAATTATAATAATCCTCGTCTAGTCCTTGGAACGGGTTTCTATTCCGGGTGTTGACCGAGTCACTGAGTCGACTCGGTACGACTCTATTTCTCGATACGGTTAACGGTACCTCGCAATTAACATGATTATATATTAATAACTTATCATTAATAAAATCATATTAACCAATTAACCAAATGGAGATATTCTTACCCAAATAATAACCGGACACTCTCCGGGTTATTATCGGAATATAATCGGAAGTTAACCGGGATTCGCGTAAGACCGGTTATTGGACTCGTCTTCCTTATTTGGTACCTATCACCGAACATAACATAAGATGTGTTAATAATCAATCGACTATATACTCAATAATCAATGATAACTAAACACTTCGTGCCTATTATCACACATACCATCGGGTGTGTGTATAAATATAAGCAATTTGGAGAGCTTAAACAAGGTTTAATAAGAACAGACAAGAGCCGAAGATTGTTAAGACATAACCAAATCTGATCGGAAATATCATTGGGCTAGACCCGAGCCAATTCTGATCCGATAACAGTGGTTCAATAATGGGTCCTTGTTTCAGATCGGAGGTTCACTGAGTTTGGGTTCAACAGTGGCTCGGGTGGTTACACGAACTCACGACAGTCACCCCATGAACCGGTGACTGTCCGGTCAAGGCCACAAAGATGCGACAGAGAGAGATGGTCAATAGTTTCTCAGCAGAAGAGTAGAGGGTTGCTTACCAGAGAAGAAAGTAGCGGCCGGGAAAAAGACACGGCGTCCGGAGGTTGGTGGCCGGAAACGAAGACAGCGGCAGGGTGGCTGGAGCACAGAGGCAGCAGCGCTGCCATGGCTCTCAGGCCCTTGCTGCCCTCGTGGGTGTTATGTGTTTTCCAGAAAGGAGGAAGAAGAGGAGATGGTCCGGCGGCGGTGGTTCCGGCGGCCGGAGGTAGTGGTTCCCGGTGGGCTTCATCTCACACCCACAATGATTTGTCTGGTATGTTAATGTGCAGAGAGAGAGATGCGAGAAATGTAAAAGAAGGGTGGTTTATATAGATAAATAAAATAGAGGGGTGTTTGGCCACGGGATAATTACTGAAACGCGGGTATTTGGCAACGAGTATAAAAACGTTTGGCGGCGTTCTAATTAGCAGGTATTGAGCGTTTAACCGGGATAATAATAATCCAATAATTATTATTTCTATATTCGGTTGAACCGGTTAGCCGCGAGATTCGAACTTGACTATTTTATTTCACAATCGGGTGGTTGGGTCCGACCCGACCCGTTTAAGAGACCCGTAACACATCGGGGTGTTACACTTCTGTTCCCATCGTTGGCTCTAAACACTCATATTGATAAACCCTGAGGTTTACACCGTTCCCCTCGGATTGAAGAAATACTCTAATCCGAGTCATACGTGGGCACTGGCTTAGATCTCATACGAGTTATCAATTGGTATGTTTGTTGGCCATGATGATGAACAAAATAATGTAAAGTATAACAGGGTTTTGCTCAAAACAGGAAAAAATTATGCATACCAAATATGAGTTCAAGTAAGTATATAAGTATAGCATAAAATTTCGATTGAAAGAATAGTATAAATCAAGTAAATCGCGCAATTTGAACAAAATGAAAGTAAACGAGTTAAATTAATGCTCAAAACCAGTGTTGTAATAATAACTACTAATAACTAGTGCGAGAATAGTTGCGATTAACGCGTGAGAATAACCACCAATAAATAAATAATACGAGAATAATAATATAATGTGAGTAACTATAAATAAAATGGTGTAAGATTAAGGAAATTTACTGTAAATGAATGTGCGCAGAACAGACGTATAGTCTACCGGCATGGGGATAACTTTTTTTTTAGAAACCGAAAAATGTTTTAAGTTCAAAACACGTTCACTTGAAAAGATTTCGTAGGTACACATTTTTCATGTGTTTACGAGAAGTCGAGTTTGAACAATGTTATAAAGCATATTATTAGTTGCAAGTTTCTCTCGAAAACATATATTGGATATGTTATATGAAAACAAGAGGTTTACATTTGATTTGTAAGATATGCACTACAAATTTATAAAATGCAAAATGAAACCATTACATGAAGTATGTGTAAATCTAATGTGTTTTTAAAAGACCAAGATTTAAAATGACGTGAATGATAAAAATCAACGTATGTATTACGAATAGATTCCCAATACTTAATAAAGTTCATAATTTATCATTTGAGTCTTCAAATGATAAACAAAACATAATTATCAATGACATAAAACATTGGAATTGTTTCCATAGGAAACTTTGACTAACTCAAGTAGTTGAAATTTCCTGGTGACTCGTGGGGGCGTACTTTAGCCTATAAGTGAATGCTCATCCCAAGAGTTCCCAGGTAGGTATACGGGTCCCGCGTCTGATTGGTATTTATACGAAATACCAGGCCTAGACTATTAACTCAGGATACAAGCGCTCACCCTTCCAGATTGCACGTGCCCCATCACTAGTGAATTCCAAAACTTTAGCGAAGTTAAAAAACGAAATGCGGAAATAGATCCTTGAGATGTGGATTTCACTCCTAACTCAAAGCTGTATTTCAAAATTGAAAACTATAGTGGAATGAAACCAATCACTAAGTTAAGGATATCACCCCCAGCTTAGTGGTTAAGTTTCTTTTTGAAGGAAATACTCTTTAAGGTGTGGATGTCACTACTGTCTCAAAGATATATTCCAAAGATATATATCATATAGAGGAGTGAAACTAATCACCAAGGTATGGATGTCACTCCTAACTTGGTGATATCGTTCCGTTTGTGAAATACGAGTGTCTTCTTCTCCAGGCAAATACCGAGAGAATAACGAGAAAGAATCATAGCGAAAATATCTTGGAAGAAAATATAAGAATAGAGAGAAATATACACGAGAGGACTCGTGAATGTAAGCTTAGTTATAGACTAGGCTAAAAGGCATTCTAATAACCTAATTCCCTATAACCATGGCTCCGATACCAATCTGTAACACCACAATCGATGACGGAAACATCGAGGTGTCACGTAGTGACGATTGTTCAATAGCTCATGGACTAAAAGTATAAATATTGACACAATGATTAAATAGTTTATTACATTGAAATGAAATACAACGATTCTAAATGTCACCTAAACTGAAATACAATGAATCAAAATCTAAATATGAATCCGAAAGCTTAACGAATGCATCTCAAATAACCTGAAACATGTACGAAAATAATTTGTCAATACAAAAATGTATTGGTGAGCATACCCTATTTAAATACATATAATAGAAAAGTGTTTCGCAATGTATTTGCTATGATATTTTAATATATAAAAGGGTCAAAATCAAGCCTCACATCGTTCAATAATCGTTCACACATCGTTCAAGAAAACCCATAACAATGACCAAGGACTTAACTCGTTCACATAAGTAACCAAGGGATATAATTCGTAGTACTACTCATTGTTAGGTGCGGCCCAAAGGTTAATGACTTTGACAAATCATTCATACAATTCACACAAAACATATCAATAAGCACATTGCATTATAAATAATATACATAAGTTTAGTAATAATTGTACATGAGTCACCCCAAAAGAGTAAATAGTACAAAGGGGAAAGATATACTCACTGTTTGCGTAGAGGCTTGCTTCTACCGAATGGTGAGAGTTAAACGATAAAGATCCTAAAGGATTAACCTTAATCGCGTAGATTCAACTTGACATAAATACTCCAATATTAACGGGGTGTTGTGGTGGTCTAATAGTTACGAAACAATGGCGTCAAGATTTGGATAATGTACGGTGGTGCTGCGAATGGTGGTGGTCGATGGTTCGGGATCGATAAAGGCGGTTGTTTTCTTATTTTCCAAGTGACCGACTAATCTTATGAGTTGCTATATATATATATATATATATATATATAATGATTAGGAGTTACAAACTTGAATGATAATTATGTGGCTAATTACTTCACGCCGGTTACGGAATTTATAATGGCAACCATGACTTTTTGGTTTAGACTAAAAGGAAAATGATGTTCTAAGTGCAAAGAAAACGTTGCAAGATTTAATTCCAAAGTCTCAATTGCCACTGCTTCCATGATAGGAAAATCTACGCAAACAACCTTAGCTTTGTTTAAATATTATAAGCTCTTAGACTATTATAACACAACCAATTTAAATAAAAGATGTTAATATTCTATTTAAATCTTATGGTTTTACCCCTTTTTGTTTCTAGATAACTAATTTTGTAGAAAATTAAATGAAGTTTATCTCAATTGTGACTTATAATAAAATATATTCTATTAAAGCAAATGTCTAGTAAATTCTATTAAAAGCAATTATCAGTTACAACAACTAAACATTAATGATCATTCATTTTAAAAAAAATAAATTTGAAATCTATAACATAATTACAACCTTTGCATTAATGCTTTTAAAATTTTGGGTTGTTACAAAAACGATGAAACTTACAAGGACTAAAATAGAAACATTTAAATACACGAAGGACTATAATTGACAACTTGCTAAAAGATAAGGGTGACAGTTGTCACACTATACCACAGCAGAATCGACCCAAGAATAACCCAAAAAAGGTCACAGAGCAACTACGGCTCTGATACCATGTTACAAAACATGGAATCTCAAACTAAAAATACTTTTATTTGAACAAATCCCAACCCAAGAATGTTTACACCCTGAACAAAATGCAAGAACTAAACAAACTTACAAACAATCAATCTAAACAGACACAAAGAGATTATAAACACGATAAACACTTTAACCTTCTATGACCTAACTCTCCTAGACAAGATTCAAGATGAATCTGATCTAAACCCTAAATAGTTGAGAGAAAACTATCAGAGAATTACAAAGGAATGAAAAAGACTGAGAGCATAATATTGAGAGTTGAGAGTGTTAAACTTGTGAACAGAAGGATAGCATCTCTTTTATAGAGCCAAGGATAGGTTTGGGAAGAAACACACCCAAACCTATCACAACCATCAGATCTCGCGAGAAAACACAAAATAAACTGATCCTCGTCATCCATTTAGCATCGTATATAGGCCCAAGGATTGCCAACATGGCAAGACTTGACCTCATCAATTGGGCCATTCCAAAGCATCTTGCAGCTGGGCTTCCTTCCTGGGCTCCCTCTCTAGCTGGGCTCCTATCTGGACTTTTTATTTAAACTCCAAACATGGATAAAAAATACAAAACACCAAATATTAGAATAAATACATTATCAAGTAATAAATTGGACAAAATATGTACCTAGATGTTATTGGATCTTTGGACATCTTTCAACACTCATCATTCCTTCTTAATCTTTTTTAGGGGATCAGTTGGTCACACTTGCTAATCGCAGACCCACCACCCCACATCTGGCCATACTATGTTGTCTTTATAGGGTCCACGTTGGCTTTAGTGTGAGGTTTGGCGTTCTACGAGAACCGTATCTTAACACATCATCATACGTACCTAGAGCCCAAGCAGGAACAAGTCTCTAAGGTAACCCCCATCGACTAGATAAAACTCGTGTTGGCTCGGATTCGAACTTACAACCTCCAACAACATGGGTCTAGTTCTCATATCAGGAATACAAAGTATAGGGGTGAGCAAATAACCGAATTAACAAAACCATAACACAATTGAATTAATCAAACCAAACAATTAACTAATAATTCAATTAAGCCATAACCGAATAACTTAAAACAGAAGTTCGTTGATGCAGTTTCGTATGTGATCAAATGGCTCAAGAACAATTAGCAAACAAACTCTCTAAATTGAACCAAAGGTTCCATGAACAAAGTTCATATTTTATAAATCAACCAAAACTCCCTAACAATGAACCCTAGAGATCCTATTTATACTAAACAATTAAAATATAAACATGGAAATTATTTCAAATAATAAATAAAAGATAATCTTGATCTTTTCCATTTAAAAGATAAACTTGATCTTTTCCATTTAAAATGCTCCTGCATCATTCTCCCCCTCTTCAAAAAAAACTCGTCCTCGAGTTTTGCTTCTGAACCAAAACCACCCGGATCAAAAGGGACATCAACTCGATTCTTTTGCACTATTATCACGACTCGTTTAAACAATCCAACTTCATCGATCGTCTCGCTCGACTCTTGACTTATACCACCTGGGTCGAATGAGGCATTGGACCTTCTCATGTTCACTATCGACTTGACTTGCTCAAATAGTTTAACTACAACTTGTGCCTTCAGTGTAACATGCTTCTTACAAGAGTTTAGGGGGACAAAACAATTTTGTATTTTATCTCCTAACTTAACATGCAATGTATTTAGTGAACACGTCAACCCAATATCTAATTTAGAAGATTTGTTTCCCTTGGGCTTAAGTTGCAATCCAGTAGGTTTGGACTTCGTTTGCGATCCATTATCCACTACAACATTTATATTGATTGAAGCCCCCCATGGACTATTTTTGTTCAAACAAACCATCTATCTATCTATCTATCTATCTATCTATCTATCTATACATATAATAAACCAAAGCCATTTTAATGACATGGCACTCAAAGAGACATTTTCTTCTTTGAGTGTGCCATGTGTCAATCCATGTGTCATTGAGATATTTTAGGAAAAAAATAATTTTAAAACAAAATTGGATTTTTCACCCTCATGTTTCCTCCCATAATTTTTTAAACGTTAATATCTTTAGTATACGAGATTTTTAGAGAAAAAAATTACACCAAATTAACGTGCGTTTTATTATCTTTCCAACGAGTATCATAGTGCTATATAAAAAACGAAGAAATTTTTTTGTGGGGTTTTGTTCATACAGGAAAAAAAAAACACAAAGTGTTCAAGTCACTAATTATATTCAAATCAGTAAATATGATTTTTTTTTTTCAACCAGAGCCGAATAGGTTAATAGAGTTATACGTTGTTTTAAGTTAAGTATCAATATTAGTATGTTAGAGTTGTACATTTGTTTAGTTTTTAGGATAGGTGTTAATATTAGAGTTACATTAAAATTCTACATTATTTTAGGTTAGGTGTTAGCATTGGAATTGTACATCATTAATTTGTTTTAGATTAGATATTAACATAGAGTTATTCATCAGTCTATTTCATATGTAAAATTAATGTATTATATTAAATTTCTCAACCCAAGACGCTCCCGAGGTATAATCTAGTGCATCCATATTTCAAATTCATGCAATATTCTCTCACATTAGGACCCACCATGATATTTTTATCTTTTTTAATTGCACCCATGCTTGGAGTGAAGGAATATTTTTTCTTATTATCAGTCGAGATAACAGCAAGTTTGGTAATCATATCGTTATCATTATTATGAAATTCCAAATTGATATGATATCCCAAAATTAGCAGCCCCTCCATGATCGTAGGGTCACGCATGAGAATTCCCAAAACCGATTCACCTCATCCATTAAACTTATCGCCACCCATGATCACTGCCTCATCTCCGGTAGCTACCATAACACCACCTATTTTTCCTAAAGCTGATATGGATTGCTCATTCAGTGGTGGCCTTAAATACCCATGACTATAAGACTTAAATTCTGATTCGGGAACAAGTTGTTGTGATATACTTGGAACAGAAAACAAAGTAGGGGGTTGTGGCGATACCTTTGGTGCAGGGGCGAAGCTTGGTTCTTGAATCGGCGGGGGCCGGATTCAATTTTTTTCGATCGGTAGTGGCAAATCGGCAGGGGCCGGGCTCAACCCGGACTCAATTTACCTACGAAAATCACAAATTTTCACTACTGCGCCAAAAAACAGGGGGGGCCAGGGCCACCCCTGGCCCTATATATGCTTCGTCCCTGCTTTGGTGTAGATAAAATTTCATGTTCACCATCTACATCTTCTCTATCGGTAACTCTGTTAATAGCTCGTTGCTAATAACTTATGAATATAAGGAAACGATTAATAGATAATAGTCCAGTCAAATGTCAACTTTTGTAATCAATAGCTAGAGTCTATCACTCTTGATTTGTAGGAGACTTTGTTGTAAATGTCTATATATATTATGTATTATCAAAAGCAATGAAAAGGCAAGTTGAATGCTAATTATCATGGTATCAATACCTTAACCGATCCACACACCATCGCCGGCCAATCACCTCCCTTCCGCCCACTCTGTTTCTTTCTTCTTCCGCATAAACTCCTCCCTTGATTCTACTCTCCTACCCTCTCTCAATGGATCCTAAACTACATTCGGCAATGACGGTATCGAATATCAAAAACTTCATTCTGATAACTCTCGAAGATGAATCCTCTCACTACATCACGTGGTCTGAACTTTTTCAGATCCACTGTCGAGCATACGAAGTCTTTGATCATCTCCAACCCAGACCTACGGCTGCTGCAACTTCTTCCTCTTCGGACCCGACAAACAGCCCGTTCCCACAGCTGCTGAAGCATTATGGTCCCGCCTGGACGCCATAGTTCTTCAGTGGATATACGGAACGATCCCTCAACCCCTTGTTCACACCAGTATGACTCCTGCTCAGAACGCCTACGAGGCGTGGACCTCTCTCCGGAACCACTTCAACGATAACAAACATACTCAGTCTATCTTCTTGACCCAGGAATTTGCTAATCTTAATCTTGCTAATTTTCCTTCTATGGCGGCTTATTGTCAACACGCGAAACTGCTCTCGGATCAACTCACCGGGGTAGGCTCGCCTGTTGATAATGATCGCCTTGTTCTTCAGGTTTTGGCATGTCTCACGGGACAGTTTGACGGAATTTCAACCGTACTCGGCAACAAAGATCCACTTCCTGATTTTGCGGAAGTCCGGTCCTGTCTTAATATGGAAGAACAGAAAGAGAAGCGGCATGCTTCTTCGGCGGCTCAGGCCTCAGCCACAGCCCTTTCGGCTGCTGTGTCTTCGGCTCCATCTGAAGATCGGTCTCGTGGACGAACTAGAGGCCGGGGCAGGGGTCATACTCGTGGAAACTACGGCAGGGATCGCACGGGACAGTCCAGAAATTTTCAGCAGGCTAACAACAACCCCTACATTGTTTTTTCGGCGTCTTGGGCTGCATCTCAATGGGCTTCACTTCTAAATAGCCACCAGCAAACTGGGCAGCAACAAAACACAAGGCCCAATAATATTCCACCATGTCCATATCCTTCTAGGCCCAATGCTAACACCTCTGGACAAGGACTTCTCGGCCCAAGGCCTGACAAAGCTTTTACCGCGGGATACACGCCAACAGATATCGAGCAAGCCTTGTACACCATGGCGTTAAATCAGCCCGATCACGGTGTTATGGACACGGGTGCCTCAGCCCACTCGGCCAACGAGCAAGGTATTTACTCTCCGTCTAACTTTAATAAATGCACTAACAAAAACATTATTGTTGGTAATGGAATGTCCATCCCGGTATTGGCTCAAGGTAACCAAGTCCTACCCCCACCCTTCGCACCATTAAAACTAAACAATGTCCTCTTTGCCCCCAAAATAATGAAAAATCTTATATCTGTGATACGCCTTACAACTGATAACTAGGTTTCAATTGAATTTGACCCTTTTGGTTTTCTTGTAAAGGATCTCAAAACCAAGGCACCTATCCTCAGATGTAATAGCATAGGCGATCTCTACCCCCTCACGTAACAATTCTCCACCAACTTCAACAACCCCACTGCTCTTGCTGCTGTGTCTCAAGATCGTTGGCACCAACGCCTAGGACACCCCGACAACAACCTTTTGCATTCTTTAAAACAATCGTCTTTCATTAATTATGGTAGAATAAATGACAAACTTTGCCAGTCGTGTGTGTTTGGTAAAAGTACTAAATTACCGTTTTTGGCTTCTATTAATTCTACTTGTTTGCCATTTGACATAATTCACAGCGACTTGTGGACCTCCCCCGTGCTTAGCACGGGCGGTCACCGTTACTATTTACTGTTTCTTGATGATTTTACCGATTTCTTGTGGACCTTTCCCATAAGTAATAAATTACAAGTTTTTGCCATTTTCACCGCCTTCTACAACCTTATTCACACCCAATTTGAATGCAAAATTAAACAATTCCAATGTGATAACGGTAAAGAATATGCAAACAATAACTTATATAATTTTTGCCATAAAAACGGTAAGCAATTCCGCTTTTCATGTCCCCACACATCCTCTCAAAATGGCAAGGCGGAGCGCAAAATTCGCACAATTAACAACATGCTCCGCACACTTCTTGCCCAAGCCTTTCTACCCCCTAACTTGTGGCACCATGCTCTTAAGGCCGCCACATACCTCCTCAACATTCTACCCAACAAACAACACGATTTCCTCTCCCCCACCTATCTCCTCTACCATAGCATCCCTGAATACGAACACCTTCGTGTTTTCGGTTGCCTATGCTACCCTATCACCCCATCCACCACCATACACAAACTGGCCAACCGGTCTCAACCATGTGTTTTTCTTGGATACCCCTCTAATCATCGTGGGTATAAATGTCTAGATCTTACCACACATCGAATTTTTATTTCTAGACATGTCTACTTTGAGGAGTCTATCTTCCCTTACCAAATCCGACACACCACAACGCCTCAAAATTATGACTTCCTCTCCACTCCTCTAAATCCACTTCTGTGGAATCATGTGTCCCACACACCGAGTCCAGCCCAACCACAATCTGACCAAATACCTTCCTCACCTCACGGCCTAGTAGCACCAACATCACCCACTCCAAATAACCCATCCCCAACACCTACCATCAGCCCAACTCCCAACCTTACCCATCCTATTCCTCCTGCGTCTGGGCCTGCCCCCCTCACCAGCCCCATCACGGCCCAATCAACCTCACCAGGCCCGTCCACCACAAATCCCCAACCGGACCCTCAGCCCACTGCCCAACCAGACCCTCCACCCACTCACGCACCTAATAATCCTCAAACCATCCACACACGCTCCATGAGCGGCATCACTAAACCTAAACAACTTTTCATCCTCACCACCTCCACCATCTCACCCCTACCCAAAAACCCACAGGTTTCCTTATCCATACCGGAGTGGTACAATGCCATGCACCACGAGTTTAGTGCACTTATTAAAAATAAGACTTGGGAGTTGGTACCACGTCACCCTGATATGAATATTATACGCAACATGTGGCTTTTTAACATAAATTCAGGTCGGACGGCTCGTTGGAACGGTATAAAGCTAGACTTGTTTGTGATGGTCGAAGTCAACAGGTAGGCATTGATTGTGGTGAAACATTTAGCCCAGTTGTAAAACCGGCTACTATCCGTACTGTTTTGTCTCTTGCCTTGGCTCAGTCCTGGTCGATTCATCAGCTTGACGTCACTAATGCCTTTCTACATGGGAATTTAGAGGAAACTGTCTATATGCATCAGCCTTTGGGATTTCGTAATAAGGATTTTCCTAATCATGTTTGCCGCCTCAAACGGTCTCTCTACGGCCTCAAACAGGCACCTCGTGCATGGTACCAAAGGTTTATGGATTTCATCACATTACATGGATTTCGACAAAGCAAGTCGGATAATTCCCTTTTTGTTCATCATCACGATCACGACACGGCTTATCTCCTCATTTATGTTGATGATATTATCCTCACCACATCTAATGATGCTTTACGCCACAGGCTGATGACACTTTTGGCAAGTGAATTTGCAATGAAAGATCTGGGCCCTCTCTCATATTTTCTTGGCATTCAGGTTCAACGCACGGGAAATCACTTATTTTTGTCTCAAACTGCTTATGCCAAAGACATTATCCACCGTGCAGCCATGGATTCATGTAAACCGGTTGCCACACCCGTTGATACTCAGTCAAAACTGAGTGCTGATACTGGTCCGCTATATAACGACCCATCCTCTTACAGAAGCCTTGCAGGCGCACTACAGTACTTGACCTTCACTCGCCCAGATTTCTCTTATGCAGTTCAACAAATATGCATGCACATGCATGCCCCTCGAGAGTCTCACTGGATGCGTTGAAACGCATCATCAGATATATCCAGGGTACCATTGAGTTGGGGCTTCACCTTACACCTGCCACTTCACTTTCTCTTCGTGCCTACACTGATGCTGACTGGGCAGGTTGCCCTGACACCAGACGGTCTACTTCTGGGTACTGTGTTTACCTCGGAGATAACCTTATCTCCTGGTCCTCCAAGAGACAGTCTACCGTCTCTCGTTCTAGTGCATAGGCTGAATACCGTGGTGTTGCTAACGTTGTTGCCGCGATCTGCTGGCTGCGTAACCTTCTCTTAGAGCTTCGCCATCCTCTCACACGGGTTACCCTCGTCTACTGTGATAACGTCAGCGCCATTTACGTGTTCGGGAATCCTATCCAACATCAACGCACGAAGCACATTGAGCTTGATATTCACTTTGTTCGTGAGCAGGTTCAGCGAGGAAACGCACGGGTTTTACATGTGCTATCTCGTCATCAGGTTGCCACCATTTTCACCAAAGGCCTTCCCAGAGTTCTCTTTGACGACTTTCGCTCCAGTCTCAGTCTTCGGCCACCCTTCGCTTCGATTGCGGGGTGTAATAGCTTATGAATATAAGGAAACGATTAATAGATAATAGTCAAGTCAAATGTCAACTTTTGTAATCAATAGCTAGAGTCTATCACTCCTGATTTGTAGGAGACTTTGTTGTAAATATCTATATATATTCTGTATTATCAAAAGCAATGAAAAGGCAAGTTGAATGCTAATTATCAGTTGCACCCACAAATACTCATCTTCATCATAGTGCATCCCATCTTCATCAAATCGGGGCTTGTCTTCCGACACACCTTTTGGATAGATCGGTTCAAGGAACCAGGTTGGGTGACGGTCAAACGGATACTCCTCTTCCTCGTTCACAACGTCCCAGACGATGCTTCCTGATTCGGTTTCCGTAACGCGCCTCTCCCATTGCAACTCGAGATCGCAGACTCTTTGGCGAACCCGTTTGATCTCTTCAAGATCTTGGACTCGTTGTCGGAGCCTTTTGATCTTAATAATATCTCGTAGATCACGGTTTCCGATCGCGTTGCCTCGTTCGGCGAATCTACAGTCACGATTGAATCGAACTCCACAAGCACGTGAAACGAACATACTTCTGTCGTTGCCTCTGTCGGCGAATCTACGATCAAGCAAGCATCTTCCTCCACGTAGAGCCATTTGAAAACCAAAGCTCTGATACCACCTGATGCAGTTTCGAAGCGCAATCAAATGGCTCAAGAACAATTAGCAAACAAACTCTCTAAATTGAACCAAAGGTTCCATGAACAAAGTTCATATTTTATAAATCAACCAAAACTCCCTAACAATGAACCCTAGAGATCATATTTATACTAAACAATTAAAAGATAAACATGAAAATTATTTCAAATAATAAATAAAAGATAATCTTGATCTTTTCCATTTAAAAGATAAACTTGATCTTTTCCCTTTAAAATGCTCCTGCATCATTTGTTTTGATTTTGGTGTGTTGAATAACAGAGTTAATCTAGCCGAACCAGTTTCACATATCAATATTCAAAATATGTGGATATAAATTTGTATCTTCATGGCTATGGGCATTATACTATATTAATAGTTCATGCTAATGAATAGTAATATAATAGTAAAGTTTTCATATTTCCAATTTTTGTCACATTTTTTTTCGCTTTTTTTATTAACTTTTTTTTTCCCATTTTGACCACCAAATTTTTTTTTAAAGTTTTTTTTTTCTCATTTTGGCAACACAATGTTTTTTCACTTTTTGCTTAAGTTTTCATTTTGACCACCAAATTTTGTTTAAGTTTTTTTTTTCTAATTTTGGCCACACAATGTTTTTTTACTTTTTTTTTTTAAAGTTTTTCCCCCCTTTTGGCCACCAACTTTTTTATTACGTTTTTTTCCCATTTTGGGGCCCGACATAATGCGTTTTTTTACCCGCTTTCATACGGGTTTGGTTTTTGTTTGTTTATTATCTATATATTTAACGACCATGAAATGAATAGCTGCTTCACTCTAACGTACGCAGTCGGCTACCGACCATACCTACCGTGTGCCATCTCCACCATGTGCCGCGGACCGCGGGAGATTCCTGGTATTCTCCGCGTAGCAACTACCACTTTTGTATTTTCTCATTGTCCACGGTTAGTCTCTATGCCTTTGTCGGTTACCAAAATCCGCATAAACACGTCATGCGAAAAACGCGATGAAAATTGATTTAGGTTTGATTTGGAATTTGAAATGTCGCAACGCTATATCATCACTTAATTATTTTTAAATCATATTGACGCCGCCGCAACGCACGGCTGGATAAAAAACCTAGTTTCCTTAAAATTAGATGCACACACACTGAAAAAAAAAATCCTATAACAAATTATCCTTTTTTTCATAAGGGTATCCTTATTCACAATTATTGCTGCTCATGTTGATCTGTTTTACAAATGCATTAAGATGGTGGTTTTCTAGTACAAATATAGTTGCTGAAGGTACAAGTAGCATGTGTTAATAAATATGTCTTTTAAACAATATAAATAATATGTATACTTTAACTACCCAAGTTTACTTGGTTTTTAATTATTCAAATAATAGTTTTTAAACGGCCATAACTTTTTTAAATAAGTTAATATTTTTTTTAAATTACATCCTAAAAACAAGCATTTTATTCTCTTTAATTTGAGTATTGTATTGCCATATATTTTTTTAATTAAAAAAATGGTATGTTAATTGATTAACATTATCCAGGGAAGAGCAATAACAGATAGGTTAACCGAAATCAAAAGAAAAAGAACCAAAACCAACCAAAATCAGTTATCGATTTTTTTTGAACCCTTGGTTAACCAAACTAAATCATTCATAATATCAGACATCTCTAGCTTTTATATTTCAATTTCATGTATATTTATATCTCCTTTTCATGTATTTCTATGTAAAAAAACTAAACCTATGTTTGGGTGTGGTTATTAACAAAAACGAACCGAAAGTCAACAATCACACCGAATGAACCAAAAATGAATTGGTTAATAAAATTGATTAACCGACGACTTTAGATTCGGTTTAGGCTAATAACCAAACAAAACCGAACCATATACCCCTGACAGTGTCTAAACATACCACATCGCGAGGCATACTTTAGTTTAGGCATTAAGAAGCTGCAAAGATTATCTAGGAGATGGAGGTTTAGATGTTTCACCTATCTACATTTTTTTCCTGTTTTTGTTAATTACAATATTATGGTAAAATGAAGGAAACAGAAACATTTTTTTTAGAAATCCCTTATTAAAAATTTAAAGTATCCCACGACCCACATAAATCATAACATTAAAGTGTTAAAGGGGCCCATTCAGCCTTATGACCTAGAGGCCCATATTAAAATTTAAAAGAGTGTGATATGCCTTGCTTGTTCCGTCTTTAATTTTTGGCCCATTTGGTTAAAAATTTTGCAACTAAAGTATTTATGAAGGATCTGCCCATGTGGGACCATATTTGAAGTGTTATTTTTATCTAGTCTTTACATTACATGTGTTACATCTTTGCTTTGTGGTGTTGAGGTAAAACTTAAAAGGTCTTTGCATATAACCAATCAAGAAAAGATTTAGCATCATGTATTTTTTTTTTTTTTTTTTAGTGAAGACCTAAGTCAAAAGTGATGAAATATATTAAACAAGAAGTAAGATCTCAAATATTCATCACACCCTTTAGGGTCTTTTAAAACTCTTTCATAGATTTTTATCCTTTGAAATAAGTCATTTAAAATTTGATTGTGCATGGACATTCTTTATTCATCCTCTGTCACAGATTTTTTGTCTTTTTTGCAATAAGTCAAGATCAAGTCATGCATTGACAGTCTTTGTTCATTCTCTCACACAATTTTTCTACTTGTCTTCCAGATTAAAATACTGAAAAAAACAGTGGCAAAGAGTAGCATCTGACTAACAAAAGCTAAATAAAACATTGTTGTGAGTGATAGTTGTGTTTCTTTTCAAATGGAATATCCACTTGTTTATTTGATCAATTCTGATATATATTTTTTTAAAGTATATTGCTATTTGATATTTTTTAGTCAGTATTATAAAATTTATGTTTTCAAAAGCTTTTATTTCTTTTAGTTCTTCCTGATTGAGTGGTGCTTATTTTAGTCTCTTAGAAACGTCAACTTTGTCAAAGCATACATATGTATTCATATCATCGAATCATTGATAAAGTTCCATTTAAATGCTACATTTTGGTAAAATCTTAAAATGCTATGATGTGTTTGATCGACCTAGGTCTTACGTATTCTCTTAAATCATGATATGTGTATTCACCATAGCAGTTGATGTGTTGCATCGACCAACCTTCTTCAGCAAAACTGTTTGGTTTTGAGACAACATATATTGACGGTCTATGAGTTTGTGGTAGGAATTAATGAGCATTTTTTTCATAATACGTATACCCGTACCCGTATCGATTTCGGGCAATCGTTATAAGTATCGATACCCACTTTTATTGATTTCGGTATTCGGTGTTTTCGGTATCGGTATGGGTACCGAATTTTATATACTAATGAATTTGATATTTTGCTTTACTTTGTATTATCATATTTATGATATTCGTATCAGTTTTACCTATTTGGTACCCGTATAGTATTGATACTCGTAAAGATTACCTACTTGGTACACACACGAGTGCTCAAAAAATAAAAATAACAAAGTGGTATCAAAACGGGTACCATACCGAAATATAGGTACCGATACCTATCCCCATACCCGTACTGTACAAGTATATCCGGTAGGGTATTCAATACACACTTTGTTCAAATTCGATATTGGTATTTTTAATACGGGTATGAATATAGTACCGATCTTATCCCCAATTTGTGATATTGATGATGAATATGAGAATATCATGTTGATGGAGGTTTGGGTGATATAAATATAAGAGTATTATTGTCAAAATATATTAATAAACAATATTCGCTAGAAATATATTCAATAGCACCTTTCCGTAAAAGTTGAAGGGTAACGGGTGTCACCCATAGTTGTCAAAAGCGCGCCTAGGCTCGAGGCGCACCAAGTGCGCTGCGCCCTGTGAGGCGCACCCCTAGGCACTGAGGTGCACTATCAGAGCTGATTTTCGGCTAAATTCAGACTAAAAGTTGCATACACCTCTAAAACATCATAAATGAGTCATGAACAAGTCCTAAACAACCCTAAAACATCCTAAAGTAGCCCTAAACAAGCCTAAAACATCTCTAGAATCCCTAAAAATGTATTTTATACTATATGCTTAATTATAAAAGGCCGTCGTTTTTTATGCGCCTAGGCTCCGGGCTCGGCCTATGCGCCTTGAGTACGCCTAGGCGCTTTCACGACTATGGTGTCACCCCTCCCTTAGAGATAGGTCCGCCCCATGGCTAGAAATATATTCAATAGCACCTTTTAAATAGAAAAATAGCTATTGATGCCAAACCGTTATGTAATTCTGTCTATGATTAGTGTTTGTTCATATCTTCACGTTTCTATATGAATTAATACCTATTTTTAATTTTTTAGTTTTTATTTTGTCAACCAAATTTGATGTTACGCAAGTAGCTCTATTATATTTTAACAGGGTGGGGTTCCTGTACAAAGTGCATTTTTTGTACAAAGTGTGAGAAGTCTATATAGACATTGTGTTTTAAATTTTAAACATGATGTTTTATGTTCCTTTGGCATAGTATTATATAGAAAAACACAAAAATTAACAATTTAAAACACTAATTAATGTTTTCTCGACATGCAATCTAAAACACCCTACGAAGAAAGTAATCAGCGTGTTTTAAATTTAATGTCTAAAATACATTTGATTGTGTTTTAAATTGTAACGTTTCGTGCTTTTCTATATAAATCAATGCAAAATGAATCAAAAACATTATAGCCAAACTTTAAAACACAATGACTATATAGACTTCTCACACTTTGTACGAAAAATGTAATTTGTACAGGAACCTATACCTATTTTAACATATCAATTTATATTTTATTTTAACCTTTCATTGTAAATATACTCTCAAGTTAGTGGATATAATAAAGAAAGGCTATTAACTTATGGCTAGCATAATAAGGGTATGGAAAGTAGTTATCATGTCATTCTTATGACATAAACAATGTATATTAAATATAAAAACATCGTGCCTTCAATGTCATGTACACCCGATTCTAGTGTTTAAATATAAACGCTTGAAATCACTCGTTAATGTCATGTACACCCGATTTTAGTGCTTCAAATTAAACACTTGACATCATGCACTATTATTTAAAATTAAACCATATTACATAAGTATACAGACGGTCTATTAAATTTCACTTTTTTAGTTTTTACTTTTTAAAATATAACTAGTATTTAATGCTGAGCGTGCACGCTAAATCTAATCGGTTTATGAACTTTGTTAGATAATTCATCCATAGTGGTGGAGTGGCTTTTGTTTTACCTATGTGATCAAAGGTTCAATCCCCACTTCCAATATTTATGGTTGCCACACAGTTGTTTGCCGATAAAAAAAAAGATATAAAATAACAAAGATAGTTAAAAAGTTGCAACAAATTAAGTATAAACATTGTTAAAAATATCAAAGCCTCATGCCAACTAAACCAAAATATTTCCTAAACTATCATCTTGTTCTCTATATTCTACATTTCTTTGCCAATTGTCTAAAACGCTTGAAAAATTTATTCCTATACATAATTCACACAATCCCTATCTCCGCCCTAGACCTTACAGCACCACCAACCCTAGCCGCCTTAACAACCTTGTCCCACAAACATTTGATAACTCATTTCGAAGCATCTCGTTCTCCAAATCAAATCAGTTGATGAATCAAGCAAGCAAGTTGGGTAGCTCACAGTTTTCAAACATTGCAAGAAATGGTAACGGAAGTGCAACTCAATATCCCTTATGCCGATTGTTTGCTTAGCGTTCCCGCTCACTTCAAATTTCTTAAGGATATCCTCTCCAAAACGGATATTCTTGAAGAAAGTGTAACCGTGCCCATCAACAAAGTGTGTTCAACAATCATTCAAGGAAAACAACCCCTAGACAAAGTTGCAATCTCTTGTACCGTGGAAGAAAGATTCAATGTCAAAGCCATCACTGACTTGCAAATCAACATCAACATTCTTCCCGCCTCCATATTATGAAAGTTCCAACAACAAACTCTAAGAACTACAAGAATGGAGCTTTACCTCACCGGACGCTTGGTGCGGTACCCCTAAGGAGTTGCAGAATATGTTTTTCTTGGTTTCAATGAAACTATCTTCCTGATAGATTTCGTGGTGTTGGATGTTCTTGGGGAGGAGAGTCCTATCATTTTGGGGCGACCTTTCCTCAACACCGCATTGACTCTACTCGACGCTTAGGGAGGAAGACTTAAAGTAACCTTGAATGGTGAAATGTTGGGTTTCGATTTGAAGAAAGTTCTGTGGTATCCAAGTGCTCAAGATGATCCATCCACTCCCATCACAGATTTCGATTACATTGTGGGGTATTATATCCACGATATACTGGGGGAATGAGATGTTTTTGAGGAGTCCATTTCCTCGATTGATGAAAATGATCCCATGGTTCTTGAAAGTTATCGTATCGAGCATATCTCTCTTGAAAAAGCACCTGAAGAATGTGACACCCGTCATAGTCAGGTTAATACTTTTCATACCTTACATACATACATTTCATACTTTGCATACATACGAGTCTACCTCAACGAAAACATTGAAAACAACCACTTAATATCATACTTGACCGGGTTAGTTGAGTCGTGTCGATGATTCGGGAATCATCAGGAGTCGTTACAATGGTCCGAGGGATCATTGGGTGTCGGTCCATAACCATGTGTACAAGGATTGGCGATTCGTATAATCATCGGGTTATCGCACACACGTAAATCTCGAGTCTCGGGAATTGGTGAACGGATGGGAACGTGTTAGTTATCATGTATTATGTGCTTACAAACATTATATGACTTGTCAGTATGTGAATACGTGTTTATATGTGTTAGAATAGTGATTACGCGTAATTGCATGACATTACAGGTGATTACGCGTAATTGCATGACATCATAGGTGATTACGCGTAATTGCATGACATTACAGGTGATTACGCGTAATTGCATGACATTACAGGTGATTACGCGTAATTGCATGACATTACAGGTGATTACGCGTAGTTGCATGACATTACAGGTGATTACGCGTAGTTGCATGACATTATAGGTGATTACGCGTAATTGAATGAAATTATAGGTGATTACGTGTAATTGCATGACATTATAGGTGATTACGCGTAGTTGCATGACATTATAGGTGATTACGCGTAATTGAATGAAATTATAGGTGATTACGTGTAATTGCATGACATTATAGGTGATTACGCGTAATTGCATGACATTATAGGTGATTGGCCTAATTGCATGCTGATAGGAGGTGATTGGCCCAATTGCATGCTGATAGGGGGTGATTGGCCTAATCGCTAGACAATGGGCGATTGGAGGAGTTTTTATAGGCGATTGGGTTAATCGCCAGTAGTTACACGCGATTAGACACCCTAATCGCCTGTAACTGCTGCACAATCGCCTGACGCGTACTAAACGACTAGAAACGCCTATAAATACCACCCTTATGTTGTAAAACATCATTTGTGAAACCTTAATACACCCCAAAGCCACCCCACACCTTATTCAACCTCTGAAACACGTTTTTGATCAAGAAATCACATTTCCAAGCTTTACACCTCATAATCTTACAATTTCAAGGTGTGTTCTTCATCCTAAACCTTTGTAATGATATTGTTTTGATCCCTAAAGGTCCAGACCTGGTTTCTAAACATTTGTGTCTTTGAAAACTCATTAAAATCAGTTTCTAAACAAACCTAAACCTCTATGCTTGTTATATGTGATGTATTCATGCAAGATAGGATTTTTATCGTTTAAACATGGTGGTTCTTGTATTATTGATATGTTTCTGATCTAAATGAGTTGATATGATGTTAACCTAGGAGTTTGAAGGTCCATAGATGTGTATTATTGATATTAGGCATTTTGACCCGTTTGAATGATTATGAAGGATTGATGATGTTATGTTGTGTTTTGTTGATTGTTTGAGGTTAGGGTTTACTCTAGGATGATGCTAGAACAGTAGGATATTGTCGGACAACGTCATTATGTGATGAAATCTGGATATTTGCTATTTAGGGTAAGTTTTGCATGCTGATGTGATGTTTACATGCTAGTTATGCTATTTTGGGAAAACGCTTGCATTCGGGACGACTAGGATGATGATAAATTAGTGATTTTTGCTTGAAATAGTTGGATTAATGTTTTTGGTTTGATATTGGGTGTTTACACATGTTTCGGATCTGATTTGGAGGGTTAAACGCGCAAAAAGACGACACAATGCAGCAGGGGCGATTAGGGAACCCTAATCGCCTATAGTGGAGGCGATTGGCCCCCAATCGCGTGTAACAGGAGGGATTGGGAGCCCAATCGGTAGTATGTCTGGTGATTGCAATCCTAATCGCCAATTGACCCTCCTAATCACCAGTTGACTTTTCCTAATTGCATGTTTGATTACTAATCGCGTGTACTGCTGTCATATGTGTATTTTAACATCCCGAAACGCAGATTTAACACCTAGGAACATGTTAGGAACCCCGTGACATGTCCAATAACTTAGTTATACGTGTTCAGACCTTTTCATGCGTTAATTAGGCTTCATGCTAGATATAGTAAACTGTGATGTATACTAAGTGTTTGATTGCATATGATTGCATGATATCTTGCATTCGGCTAACACGTGGGATGTCGGGTCACCAATGGGATGTCGGTTCTTGTCTGGTGTGGTCGGTTAAACGTTTAAACATCATTTCAAATGTACACAGTTACGGTCTGGATTGTTGGGGACTAATCAACCTACGGGCTGTTAGTCTAACATCTTATACGCTCGTCATGATAGGTCACCGGTAGTTGGTGCCGTCTATTGAGCGGGTTTACTTATCTTAGAGGGGAAGAAATATCAGGTGAGTTTCACGGCCCCACTTTACGTTTTTACATTTCGGGGGAGACACATGCTTTATACTTATTTCATAAATTATCATGTTATACTAGTGTTAATTCATTTACATACTATACGATACGTAAAGTCCCGAGGGAAACCATGAATGTGCGAGACACAACGGGGGAAATGTGGATAGATCTATTGGGACTGACAGACCCCACTCGTCGGCTGGGAGCCGGGCGGGTGCATATTGTCTCGGTCATAACGCTACCGTGGGACGGTAGTGCATATCGTTTCGGGCAAAATCATATATCGTTGTCTTTAATGGTTTCCAGGTCGTAGTAGTATTATTCATGCGTCTAGCTAACGCTATCATTTCTAACATAGTGATAACATGATGGCTTTCATTACTTAAACGTTTAACATAAAACCTGTGAACTCACCAGCATTATTTGCTGACGTTTTTAGCATGTTTGTCTCAGGTCGTTGAGGTAGCAGCATTTCATAGGCGCACGGAGTCTCACGGCGTCTAGGATTCATATGCATCTTATTTAGCATTTTCAGACTTTTATGCTTTTACTTTCGTGTTGTAATAAAGTTTTACGCTTCCGCAGTGATTGATTGTTTATGAAAACTTAATGGTTTGCTTATGTCGTTTTTACGTATCATATAGTGTCGTTTATTGTGACCGTTGACTTAGATCCTGGTTTGTCACGCGCCTCGCGGTAAAACCCCGCACGTGGAATTTGAGGGTGTGACAGATTGGTATCAGAGCCAATGGTTATAGTGAACTAGGACTGCATGTAGAGTCTAGTCTATAGCCGAGTCGCACACACTAGATGGTCACATTCGTATAAGTCATATCATGTGGGGAGTAGCCGGGGTGTTAGTATTACATTCATTATCATCATTTATGCTTACATTATCTATCTATTATTCTTATTTCTTATTCTATCCTTCATCTTCGTGCTGAAGACGAAGAGGCTTACTATCCTTGCATGGCGATGGCGTACATTGGAGTGGTTTCGGCATCCTTCGGAGATTTGTCCAAGATTCGGACATCTCCCCTTTCTATACTCCAATGGACACACTTGCTCGCACACATCATCGCACACTTGTACTTGTTGTTCTACATCTTGGGTGTTTTATCACCTAGGGGTTCTTATCTATTCTAGAACGTGGGTGCCTCGTGGTTTGAAAGTCAAGCTAGGAGCACGCCTCGGGGACCATGTAGAGCGACTTATCATTTCAGGTGCACACGAAATAATAAGTTGAAATGCATGGAAATCTTGGTGGACTCTGTGTTTGATCCGACAATCATGATGGAACCCAGTTCTCTGGTTTAACTTTGATTTCATGTTGTATGTTCTGAAATTTGATGTCTTGTCTTTGGCTTTGACAGAAGATGTCAGGACGTCGTGGTGGTCGCGTTGGTGGTCGGAATGGTGGTGGACGCAATGGGGGTCGTGGTAACATTAACATGACCCAGGCTGAGCTGAATAATCTGATTCAGGAGCACGTGGCAGCTGCTATTGCTGCACAGCAGGCCGGCCAGCAGGGCCATGGTGGTAATTTAATTACCTCTACCCTCATTCCTTATCTTTTGTTGCGTGATATTCGTTTTGTGACCCGTGTTGCTTGTTGTAACAGGGAATCCTTTTCATCCTCCACCTCCTCCACCTCCTCCAGTCCACTGCACTTACAAGATGTTTCAGGACTGTAAGCCCCATAACTTTAGTAGGACTGAGGGAGCTGTAGGACTACTTTGATGGTTGGAGAAGGTCGAGTCAGCTTTCTCCATGTGCAACTGCCCAGAGGAGTATCATGTGAAGTATGCTTCGGGGACATTCGAGGGTCGTGCCCTGACTTGGTGGAATTCGACGGTACAGACTATTGGTTTACTGGAGGCCAATGCGTTGCCATGGACCGAGTTTGTGTTTCGTTTGAAGAGAGAGTATTGCCCCAGGGATGAGATTAAGAGTTTGGAGCATGAGCTGTGGAATCATCAGATGGTGGGATCTGAGGTCGAGAAGTACACCACTCGTTATCATGAGTTGGCACTTTTGTGCCCGGACTCTGTGACTCCTGAGTATAAGGCTATTGAGTTCTATGTTAGTGGGTTGGTGCCAGAGGTTCGCGGGCTGGTGACCGCGAATGATGCTGCTACACTTCGGGATACCATTCGGTTGGCTCATAGGCTAACCAAGCAGAAGGTTCAGGAGGGTGTTTTGCCTCCTAAGGATATTGTGGTGAAGACCTCCGATGGCAACAAGAGGAAATGGGAGAGCGCGGGTAAGGGTACAGTTCAGCCTCAGCAGCAGCAGCCGAGGAAATTTGAGGCTACGGGTGCATCTTCTGAGCAGAGGCAGAGTGGGTATACTGGGAGGCTGCCTAGGTGTGATCGTTGTGGGTACCATCATCTTGGTAATTGTAGTTATTATACCCATTGTAAGAAGAACGGGCACCAGGCCCAGAAGTGCAGGGTGAATCTTCAGACGACTCAGCAACAGGTGGTTGCCCCTACTACTGCTACTATCCCTGCTGCAGCTCCTCAGGGGAAGCAGGGATGTTATCATTGTGGGGACACTGGGCACTTCAGGCGGGACTGTCCCAAGGTGAAGCAAGGTGAGGGTGGCGGTCGAACTGGTCATGCTTATGTTATCGGTGCGAGGAAGGACATGGAGAACCCTGATACTGTTACTGGTGAGTTTCTTTTCTTAGTATTCATTGTACTTTGGTTTTATCCTCATTCGCATCATTCAGCATTTGCATTCATCATGTGTTTTCGGTCTTATACATGGTTATCATTTTGCATTCGTGGGTCTGATGTGGGTCCTTTGGAGATGCTACTTGGACGGTACCGGTGTATCATTTATACCGATCACAGTAGTCTCTAGTAGGCCTTCGATCAGGAGGATTCATTGGTTTGTATTCACTTCGAGGAGGGCAGTTCCCCGACATAGAGTATCTGTTGTTTTCATTCTTCGCCCGTGGTTATGGTATCGTTTGCATTCTGGGAAACGTTACTTAGGTTAGTCAACACTCATTACTGTCGAAGAGTGAATCTCGGGGCGAGATTCCTTTCAACAGGGGGATGATGTGACGACCGGGAATTTTTTTTTTCTCTTTTTATCGCTTCGTACTCTTTTACTTCGGGAAATTTTCGGGATGAAAATTCTTTCAACTGGGGATGATGTGACACCCGGCATAGTCAGGTTAATACTTTTCATACCTTACATACATACGTTTCATACTTTGCATACATACGGGTCTACCTCAACGAAAACATTGAAAACAACCACTTAATATCATACTTGACCGGGTCGGTTGAGTCGTGTTGATGATTCGGGAATCATCGGGAGTCGTTACAATGGTCCGAGGGATCATTGGGTGTTGGTCCATAACCATGTGTACAAGGATTGGCGATTCGTAGAATCGTCGGGTTATCGCACACACGTAAATCTCGAGTCCCGGGAATTGGTGAACGGATGGGAACGTGTTAGTTATCATGTATTATATGCTTACAAACATTATATGACTTGTCGATATGTGAATACGTGTTTATATGTGTTAAAATAGTGATTACGCGTAATTGCATGACATTTCAGGTGATTACGCGTAATTGCATGACATTACAGGTGATTACGCGTAATTGCATGACATTACAGGTGATTACGCGTAATTGCATGACATTATAGGTGATTACGCGTAATTGCATGACATTATAGGTGATTACGCGTAATTGCAGGACATTATAGGTGATTGGCCTAATTGCATGTAACTAGGGGGTGATTGGCCTAATTGCATGCTGATAGGGGTTGATTGGCCCAATTGCATGCTGATAGGGGGTGATTGGCCTAATCGCCAGTAAGATGGGCGATTGGAGGAGTTTTTATAGGCGATTGGGCTAATCGCCAGTAGTTACACGCGATTAGACACCCTAATCGCCTGCAACTGCTGCACAATCGCCTGACGCGTACTAAACGACTAGAAACGCCTATAAATACCACCCTTATGTTGTTAAACATCATTTGTGAAACCCTAATAAACCCCAAAGCCACCCACACCTTATTCAACCTCTGAAACACGTTTCTGATCAAGAAATCACATTTCCAAGCTTTACACCTCATAATCTTACAATTTCAAGGTGTGTTCTTCATCCCAAACCTTTGTAATGATATTGTTTTGATCCCTAAAGGTCTAGAGCTGGTTTCTAAACATTTGTGTCTTTGAAAACTCATTAAAATCAGTTTCTAAACAAACCCAAACCTATATGCTTGTTATATGTGATGTATTTATGCAAGATAGGATTTTTATCATTTAAACATGGTTGTTCTTGTATTGAGTGGGTTTTCTTATCTTAGAGGGGAAGCAGTATCAGGTGAGTTTCACGGCCCCATTTTACGTTTTTACATTTCGGGGGAGACACATGCTTTATACTTATTTCATAAATTATCATGTTATGCTAGTGTTAATTCATTTACATACTATACGATACGTAAAGTCCCGAGGGAAACCATGAATGTGCGAGACACAACGGGGAAATGTGGATAGATCTATTGGGACTAACAGACCCCACTCGTCGGTTGGGAGCCGGGCGGGTGCATATTGTCTCGGTCATAAACGCTACCGTGGGACGGTAGTGCATATCGTTTCGGGCAAAATCATAAATCGTTGTCTGTAATGGTTTCCAGGTCGTAGTAGTATTATTCATGCGTCTAGCTAATGCTATCATTTCTAACATAGTGATAACATGATGGCTTTCATTACTTAAACGTTTAACATAAAACCTGTGAACTCACCGGCATTATTTGCTGACGTTTTTAGCATGTTTGTCTTAGGTCGTTGAGGTAGCAGCATTTCAAAGGCGCACGGAGTCTCACGGCGTCTAGGATTCATATGCATCTTATTTAGCATTTTCAGACTTTTATGCTTTTACTTTCGTGTTGTAATAAAGTTTTATGCTTCCACAGCGATTGATTGTTTATGAAAACTTAATGGTTTGCTTATGTCGTTTTTACGTATCATATAGTGTCGTTTATCGTGACCGTTGACTTAGATCCTGGTTTGTCACGCGCCTCGCGGTAAAACCCCGCACGTGGTTTTTGAGGGTGTGACAAAGAAACTTAACTTCAAGGACGAAGTCCTGAAGAAAATGCAAAGCCTTCCTTTGAAGAACCGCCATCTTTAGAACTCAAGGAATTGCCTTCTCATCTAGAATATCCTTTCCTTGAAAAAGAATTCAAACTCCCCGTCATAACTCCAGCTGATTTATCAAAAGAAGAAAAAGAAAAATTGTTGGGAGTTTCGAAGCAGCACAAGAAAGCAATTGTGTGGAAGCCAATGGATATAAAAGGAATTAGCCCTTCACTTTGCACACATAAAATTCTCATGGAAGACGATTATCGGCCATGTGTGCAAAGGCAAAAAAGAGTTAACCCCAAGATGCAAGAGGTCGTGAAAGAAGATGTAATTAAGCTGCTCAATGCAGGCTTGATTTATCCCATTTTTGATTCACCTTGGGTGAGCCCAGTCCAAGTAGTTCCAAAAAAGGGCGGTATGACAGTCGTGACCAATGTGCAGAATGAACTTATTCCCATAAAAAAGGTTACGAGTTGGCGGCTTTGCATTGATTATCTGAAGCTCAACGATTCTACAAGAAAAGATCATTTTCCTCTACCGTTCATCGACCAGATGTTGGAAAGATTGGTTGGGCATAAATATTATTGTTTTCTCGATAAATTTTCTGGGTACTTTCAGGTTCCCATTAATCCAGAGGACCACAAGAAAACCACTTTTACTTTTCCGTATGGCACATTTGCTTATAGAAGAATGCCATTTGGGCTATGCAATGCCCCTGCCACTTTTCAACGATGTATGGTAGGCATTTTTCACGACATGATCGAAGATTTCATAGAAGCTTTTATGGATGACTTCTTTGTTTTCAGAGATTCTTTCGATCATTGTTTGGGCAATCACAAGAAAATGTTGGCAATGTGTGAAGAAGTAAATTTGGCTCTAAACTGGGAAAAGTGCCATTTTATGGTAAAGGAAGGAATTGTGTTGGGGCATAAAATTTCAGACAAAGGGATCGAAGTTGACAAGGCCAAAGTTGAAGCAGTTTCATTTCTTCCCCCTCCCACCACGGTGACGGGAATTTGTAATTTTCTCGGTCATGCTGGTTTCTATAGAAGAATCATCAAGGATTTCTCAAAAATCGCTCGTCCACTCACTCAGCTCCTTGAAAAAGATCGCGAGTTCATGTTCACTGAGGAGTGTCTTGAGGCGATTAATTGTTTGAAGAGGAAATTAGTTGAAGCACCAGTCGTCATTTCTCCAGATTCGGACTTGCCATTCGAATTAATATGTGATGCAAGCAACATGGCGGTAGGAGCAGTTTTGGGGCAAAGAAAAGACAAGTGTTTTCATCCGAACTATTATGCAAGCAAGACTCTCAATGATGCACAAGAAAATTATACGACGACCGACAAAGAACTCCTTGCAGTAGTATTTGCCTTTGACAAGTTCCGTTTGTATCTCATCTTATCAAAGACCATCGTCTACACTGATCATGCAACCTTGCGCCATCTTTTCAACAAGCAAGACGCAAAGCCAAGGCTCATACGATGGATTCTTCTACTACAGGAATTTTGTCACACTCCGCCTAGGCAGAAACACGGGATGCAACCACGAAAGGTTTTCAAGCACAAGATTTGAGCAAACATTCGTTTTTATTTAATATTAAAAATACCAAACATTTTCAACAACAACAACCATCACAAGATGCAGTTTAAAATCGATCACGGGGTCAAAAGTTTTGAAAACACCATAGGTAATATTCGTGAATGATTGCCCAAACATACCCCAAGTTCAATTCATAGTTTAGTTATCTGAAAAACATGCATAAAAACTTTGTCAACAAAATGTTGGTGATTTCACGGGTTTTGAAATAAACAAAATGTAAAGTTTAATGAAATCCTTGAATGACCCATCATGAGTCCATAATCAAACCTTGACGAGTGGTGCCTCGCAAAACGCACAATAAAGGCAATGTATCATCATAAAAGAAATGCAAGCACTCTCATGTCGTATATATCCGGTTAGAGCAACTAACCAAGAGTGGGGGTGTCAACCCAATAGATCTATTCATGCGTTTCTAGGCTAAATCCATAGCTAATGGTTACGGTAAACTAATATACTAGGGCTTTAGTGAGTACTCTAAACATATCTTCTCATGTACACCGGACGACTAGGAATTCATTCTAAAACTAGTAAACAATGCAAGCTTTTCCCCAAAATATAAAACCGTAAAAAAGGGGCCGTGAAAACTCACCTCAAGTCCGTGTGTAGTCTAGCAAGAGTGTATATCCGACAATTAGATATCCCGATCTATACGTCCTATATACATACATGGGTACCTTAGATTTATACAAAAAGTAATCCATGGTACTCGTGGTTCACCCAATCTTTAGCGGTATGTTTGTTTAGTTTTCCTTGGTGACATCTATTTTCCTCGAAAATAATAGTTGTGATAGGAAAAAAATAGATCTTGTTTCCTAACACATATTATTAATTATAAAACACATGTTCTTATTCGAAAATGAGTTATTTAGTTCACAACTACACTTGGTCTTTGTTAAATGTACACACAAGCATCACATATACTGGCATTTACACATACACACGCGTACATTTATACCTACTAGTAGGAAGCCCGCGCGTTGCCGCGGGAGCGATAATATAAAATGTTATATTCTATATTTAGTTTAATTGATTCTCTCGTGTATCGCGTCCATAGGATTTATGTACCCTGACTGAGCCTTAAAAATATGCTCCTTAGGCCTTATAAATGGGTATTGGTCATATTAATGTTATGGAGCCGAATGGGTTAACAAATTTAATTTTTTAAATAGATAATTATTGGCGTCAACTTTTAAGTGTTAAATGACTTTCTATTTAAAAAAAGACACACACATACACACATAGGAATTTTTACAATAACAAAAAATTGTGCCCATGATAAAACTGGGCCCGGGCCGCGTAGACTCCCCGACTTGACCCATAGTCGTCCATGCTCTCATAATATATTGCATGGTATGTATGTTGGTTTCCTTATTCCTATTATATATTAGAAAAGTTTGTTTTATTACTTGTTTTTATTTTCATTAAGTTTTGAGTTATTAACATCAATGTGATCTATCTATGTCATAAGTCATACACATGTAACATATAAGTGATAATCTCACATTAAAACTATGTGGAATGCATGTACATGTGTTGATAACTATAAATACTCTAAATCATTATGTCCACCATCAAAATTATATGTTTTTAATCAATTCAGTATCGAATACCATGTTTAAATAAGTTTGAAATTAGGGGTGGAGGTTAGTGGTCGATTGAGGGTGCCCCGCCCCACTCTCGTTTCTTTTCTCAATAGTGTAAGTTTACGTGTCATCGGCCTAAATTTTTATACGCAATATTGAGTCCAACCCCTTCCGTTTTAAGGGTCGTCCCTGATTGTCGTTATGACGAGGATCCGGTGTGTGCAAAACACATAGAACCATGTAGCAAACTTACCATGCTTCTAATCAAATTCTCACTTCTAAATGAGCATGAATTTCCCTACGTTTCAATACTTATTTTAAAAGGCATAACATAGATGAATAACCCATTAAAAGCTCAATTTAAGATTCATGTTGCTAATCAATACAGGAAATGAGTTCAAAAATCATTAATCAAAGTTGTAGACTGTAATTATACAGCACAACTAAATGATTGTAACCTTTGATATAGTTATTTTAAAAAGCATAACATGCATGAATAACCAATTAAAAGCTCAATTTCTAGTCTAAGTTAAGACTAAAAGATTGATGTTACCGATCAAAATAAAACAGGAAATATGTTAATAAATCATTAATTAAATTTGTAAGTTGTAGTTATACAACACAACTAAATGGGCGAACTAATCCTCATGATTGAAGATTTACACATTTTTATACTCTATTTTAACCGGACATAGCATAGATCAATAACCAAAAAAAAAATAATTAACAGCAAAAAAACATATCAATTCACGTGTTTTCTATAAATTTAGTATTTTTTTCTACAACAACAACAAATCTTGCTTGATAGCAAACTGGAACTCGTCTTACCCGGTCTAGGCGAATTCTTTAGACCACTCGCCTGAAAAATAGCACTGAATTTGTATTATAAAATCAAAGAAACACAAAAAAAAAAAAATCAAGAACATATAACTATAAAAACAACAAAATAGAAATCCAACCTTAGCCGCATCAACAAATTGTCAATCAGAGAAGAATCAGCAAGATGCGAACATCTAGGTGATGGTTATGGAAGAACTTATAGTTTCAAGAAGATGGAGTTATGGAACTCGAAGAGGCGATTTCGAATTTCCGAATTAAAATTTTGGTTAAAGTGAATTTGTTCTTTATAACAATGTTATGCGAATGATGATTGGAATGTGAACTAATCACCATTTGTGTAGTTAATATTGTATTCATTATGATGAACCACCAAGGAAGATGAAAGGTTAGTATGAATTGAATTGATTAAGATGGCCCTAAAGTGTCATAAAAGTTTAATGAATGTCCAACTTTAATCCCTCTAAATTGGCTTTAAGTGTATTGTAAATTATGCTTAAATATTTGTACACAATACAAAATTACAATGTTGTACATCTTTGGACATAATATTTATCAAACTCTTTGAAAGGCACTCAAATTTTATTTACAATGTATACAACTTCCTAATAATCGAATATGCTATATTGGAAACTATATAAAGTTAAAACTTGGACAAAAACAAATTGTATGCCAGGCAACCAAATCCTAACTCGGCCTGTTTCAACCAAACAAATTGTATTAAAGCATCAGTGAAATAAAACGACGGGAAGATATTACCGATCCAATCTTGATCTCCAAGAACATTTTCAGTTTGGCGTTGTGATTCTTATTGGAAACTTCCCTCAATTACCCAACCTGCAGTTCCAATACAGTTTTGAGTTCAGCTTGTTAATAAAACCAATAGCAACATGATAAATATTGATCTCAAATCTATAGATAAAACACATTAACATTTATAAAAGATATTAGCAATTAAAGAAAAACAATTCTAATTGGGTTTCCTACAAAGTTGTTGAAGGTCGATTAGGACGATGTGTGTGGTTCTGCCTCTTTGGCCATACAAGAAGTGTAGAAATTGAATAGGCACACCAATTCTTTAGCAACCTCATCCTGCACACCATAAATATTTGATTAATATAAGTAAATGTATGTTTCCAACAACTAAAGGTATATTATTAACAATGTAAAAGGACCAAAAATTACAAACCGACAGTAAAACAAATCGAGCAATGAAAAATACCTAGAATTGGTTAAATGGTGTTTCTTTCTATATGCGAAAGCTATGAACTTTGTCGTGGTTTGCATCATGAGTAACCTAGACATGTCAAGTAATGATATTAGTAAGATGAGTTTCTTGAAAAGTAAAACAAGTTGTAATAAGTTTATAAGAAGGTAATGAGTATAAATGAGTATTTAAGAGTAAGGAAATAGGTTTTATTGGGTGTTATGAATGTAGGTTACATCTTGAGAGACATATAAAGTGTGTATTACACACATATACAATGTGCATAATATGTTATACATGAGGGGCAAAAAGGGTAGGAAATGACAAAAATATAGAGATTTGTAAAGAGTCTTTTCATATGCCATCTTAAAATAGAGGTGATTTTAGCATTTTGCCCATCTAGAATGTATTATATAGTAGTATAGATATAGATATCTACATATGTGTAATCCAACACATAACCATAGGTAGTTTTGTTCATGGGACCTACACTTGTACATACATACCCATATACATATGCATCTTGGTAGTCCATACACATTACTATCTATGCTTATGAGTTTGTTATACACATACATACATACTATGTATATACGCACACACACATATGAATGTACACATGGACCTTGTTTACATAACTAAAATAAAGTAAGACTATAGCTTAGATTTCTTACATATCTAAACACATACACATTTGCACATGTGTATGTATATATGTCATGCGTATACACACATATGTATGTACACCCATGCACGCACACACATATATATACGCACGCATATACACACACTATACATATACTATTGTTTTGTTAGGAAAGATAAATCATTTACTAAGGTGAACCATGTGATTATTAATCAAGGTAAAGAAGCAAATGTTTTAAGGTTCATACCTATTAGTGGATGCAAGAAGAAATGCAAGATACTAGCTATCCTTAGTTGCTCTAGGGACTTGGTTTGGATGTGTGAGTGGGTGCCGAAACTTAGAGGGGGGGGGGGAGAGGATATGTGTGAGTTGTGGTGTGTGGTAAAACTAACTCAGGACCTCCTTATATAGTGGTGGAGATGGGAATGGATTAGGATGGTGGTTTTTATTTTGGGAAAGTCAACTTTCATGGATCCTTGAGATTAAATGAATATTACTTCTTTGGTATCTAATCAATAATCAAGAAGCATCATGAGATATTAGGATAACTTAGAAAGATTTGATCACTCTTTGGTCTTGGGGGTGGCTCACATAAACCAAGGGAAGGGAAGGTCAAGCTTGTTTAGGAAAGAAATCTTACATAGATTAGTGTTACTAGGGAATATTACCAAAAGTAGTAGATGATCTTTGTAGGATTTGGTGAGATTTTTGTTAGATTAAGGAAACATCATCATAACACTTAGATGCGTAGGGATCATATGTGACAAGGGAGGGGGCGGCTCATTGTCTACGAGGGAGAGAGTCGATAGAGAGAGATAGGAAAAGAGAAGGAAAGAGATAGGTGGTTACATGTATGTTTAATCTCAAACGGGTAAGTCAACTCTTATGGATTTATGGGTGATTAAGGATCTTACCATGTTTGGTTAATAATCTTACTTTGTCTCATATCTTGCCAACATAATCTTAGGTCTAAATCATATCTTAAGGTTGGACTAATGCCATGATGGTGTTGGGTGAGGATCAAACAAGGTGACAACACAATAGATCATTCTAGGTCTTAATTCTAACATGTGGTTTAATAGGGATTGACTTCTAAAAAAAAGGTTAATGTAGATATGGGGGGGGGGGTGGCGGTCGAACACAAGACAAAAAGGGAGGAAAAGATGCTTCAACATTTGGGGTAATCCAACATTCTAGATCTAAGATGTTTAAGAAATCTTGCTAAATATGGTTAAGTCTTCAAATCTTTAGTTGACTAGTCTTAGGAAGAATATAAGGATAAGACACTTCATTGATGATATTCTAGTTCTTGTAAAAATGAGACAAGAAGCAAAGTGGTGGTGGTGATTATTTTGGGTTAAGAGGCTTTATAAATCCTAGTGTTGATTACTTGTTCCACCGTTAATAGTTAAACATATAAACATGACTATATGATTCATTTAAAATGGGACAATTGGTATGTAAGAACTTGTAGTAAATATGTCTTTTAGTTCCTTGCACTTGGGTATTTATATATATTTGTATGTGTGTCGTGTATATATACTTATATATGTGGATGTATAAGTTAGTAAAATACTAGTTCTTATATATGAAATTCTATGATATTATTTATTATATTGTTGATCAAATAAACATTTACACATGTATTTAGAAAATGGTTTATAGTCATTTAAACTCGTGTCACCAATGTTCGTTGATATGGGTGAAATTATACTCGTTCGGACCTTGCTAGACTTTCTCGGGGGACTTATGCATATATAATTATATGAATTATGCATAGAAAATTAAAAGTTGACTAGAAAGTGTACGGATTTTGACCTGGTAAAGTGGCGGGTGTCACATTCTCCCCCTTTGAGGAAATTTCGTCCGCGAAATTCGACGTAGCTCATCCGATACCGAGGAATCCTTGAAGAGAGAGGGGT
Source organism: Ambrosia x helenae (assembly GCA_030844895.1). NCBI lineage: Eukaryota > Viridiplantae > Streptophyta > Magnoliopsida > Asterales > Asteraceae > Ambrosia > Ambrosia x helenae. Next base: position 132,773,389 of record CM061232.1, read on the forward strand.
ACTTCCGATTCATTTGGTCCTCGCGTTCCCAAGTGAACTCGGGTCTGCGTCGGGAATTCCACCAAACTTTGACGAGCTTAATTCGGCTACGTCTCAATTTTTGGACTTTCCAGTCCATGACCTCGACTGGTTCCTCAATAAAATGGAGTTGATTATCAATTTGGATCTCCTCGGGCGGAATGATCAATGATTCGTCCGATAAGCAGTTTTTGAGGTTCGACAAATGGAACGTGTCATGAACTCCACTCAACTCGTCGGGCAACTAAAGTTTGTACGCGACCGGGCCAACTCTTGCCAAGATCTCAAATGGACCAATGTATCTTGGACTCAGCTTGCCGCGTTTACCAAAACGGGTACTTCTTTCCAAGGAGAAATTTTCAGTAGGACCTTGTCAACTACTTGAAATTCCAGAGGTTTCCTCCTCATATCAGCATAACTTTTCCGCCTATCCCGGGCAGCTTTCAATCGGTCCTTGATTTGAAAGATTTTTTGTCGGTCGTCTCCTAGATAATCTCCGGGCTTGTCAATTACTTGTCCCCAACTTCTACCCAACACAACGGTGATCGAAACTTGCGTCCATAGAGAACTTCGAACGGTGCGGCTTTGATGCTAGTGTGATAACTGTTGTTATACAAGAATTCGATTAGAGGTAGGAGGGCATCCCAATTACCTCCAAGTTAATCAAACATGCATGAAGCATACCCTCAAGTGTCTGGATCGTCCTTTCGCTCTGTCTATCAGTCTGGGGATGGTAGGCCATACTCATATCCAAATGAGTACTAAGGGCTTCATTCAACGTCTGCCAGAACCTAGAAGTAAACTGACTATCCCGATCTGAAATGATAGAAACCGGAATACCGTGTCTAGATACGATCTCCTTAATGTAGAGTTTTGCCAATTTATCCAATTTATCCGTTTTCTTGATTGACAAAAAGTGACCAGACTTGGTCAGGCGATCCACAATTACCCAAATTGTGTCATGACCGTTGGATGTTTTTGGTAGCTTGGTCACGAAATCCATCGAGATCTGCTCCCACTTCCACACGGGTATCTCAGGTTTCTGCAACAAGCCGGAGGGTTTCTGGCACTCAGCTTTGACCTTAGAGCACGTGAGGCAGTTTCCCACGTACATAGCGATACTACCTTTAATGTTAGACCACGAATATAGTTCCTTCAAATCTTTGTACATCTTATCGGGTCCTGGGTGAACCAAATATCTTGACTTGTGGGCCACTTCGAGTACCAATTCCCTCAATCCACTAAACAATGGGACCCAAATCCTATTAGCGAAGTATAACGTCCCGTCGGTCCTGCGTTCCAATAACCTAACCATGGTGTGCAAAGCTTCTTCCTTGATGTTTGCATCCTTAAGAGCTTCCTGCTGGGCTTCGCGAATGCAATCCGTGAGATTCGAATGAATTGTCAAACCTAGTGCACGGACACGTAGAGGTTTGATGCATTCCTTTCGATTTAAGGCATCCGCTACGACGTTTGCCTTTCCCGGCTGATACTTAATCTCACAGTCGTAATCGTTCAGCTATTCAACCCATCTTCTCTGTCTCATGTTCAAATCCTTCGGATCGAAGTTGTGTTGCAACCTTTTGTGGTCTGTGAAGACAGTACACTTGGTTCCATACAAGTAGTGTCTCCAAATCTTGAGTGCAAAAACTACAGCTCCTAATTCCAAGTCATGTGTAGTGTAATTCTTCTCGTGAACCTTGAGTTGACGAGAGGCATACACAATCACTTTATCCCTTTGCATCAAGACACACCCAAGACCTTGGTGTGAAGCATTGCAGTAGACCACAAAATCATCCGTACCATCGGGCAGAGACAAAATCGGAGCGCTGCACAACCTTTGCTTCAATAATTGGAAGGCAGATTCCTACTCATCACCCCATTCAAACTTCTTATCCTTCTGAGTCAGAATGGTTAAAGATTGAGTTATCTTAGAGAAGTTTTCAATAAATCGTCGATAATATCCAGCAATTCCTAAAAATTGATGCACTTCCGTTGGCGACTTGGGCGCTTCCCAATTCTTGATTGCCTCAATCTTTGCTGGATCGACATGTATTCCTTTTTCGTTCACCATATGTCCAAGAAAGTGAACTTCACGAATCCATAATTCGCACTTGGAGAACTTAGCATATAACTTCTCATTCTTTAGTAGCTTAAGAATCAACTTCAGATGTTGCTCATGCTCCTCTTGAGTCCGTGAGTATATCAATATATCATAAATAAAGACAATCACGAACTTTTCCACATACGGCTTGCATACTCTATTCATCAAATCCATAAAAACCGCTAGTGCGTTGGTCAATCCGAAAGGCATGACTAGGAACTCATAATGACCATAACGCGTCCTAAAAGCCGTTTTAGGTATGCTTTCCTCTTGCACACGAAGTTGATGATACACAGATCTCAGGTCAATCTTAGAGTAGTAACTAGAGCCTTGTAGCTGATCAAACAGATCATCAATCCTGGGGAGAGGGTAGCGATTCTTGATGATAAGCTTATTTAGTTCACGGTAGTCTATGCACATACGGAAGGATCCATCCTTCTTCTTCACAAACAACACGGGTGCGCCCCATGGAGAGAAACTCGGCCAAATAAAACCCTTATCCAACAATTCCTGCAATTGGCTCGATAGCTCTTGCATCTCTGATGACACTAAGCGATAGGGAGAACGGGTGATAGGTGCAGCTCCAGGAACCAAGTCAATACGGAAGTCTACTGACCCCGGAGGTGGCAGTCCAGGCAACTCTTCAAGAAAGACTTCAGGAAAATCCCTCACGACAGGGATGTCTTCGATCTTCAACTCCTTCGACTTCTTCTCCGTCACGTGTGCTAGAAATGCGAAATAGCCCTTGCGAAGGCACTTCTGGGCTCTCATGCAAGATATATTCCGTAATGTGGCTTGGCTTTTCTCTCCTTTGACCGAAAGAACTTTGCCACTAGGAAGGGGAATACGGACAATCTTTTCTCGGCACACGATCTCCGCATGGTTCTTCGACAACCAATCCATGCCAACTACCACATCGAAACTACCCAACTCGATTGGCAGTAAGTCTATACGAAACTCATGATCTCCCAGGTTTAGGGTACATCCTTCAACGACTTCTTCCGACTCAATAACCTTACCGTTGGCCAATTCTATAGAATAGCGTGTTCCTAACTTACGAGAGTCTACCCCGAGGGTCCGTTTAAAGTTGGTCGACACAAAACTTAAATCGACACCAGTATCAAAAAGTATGGAATCATAAGTGTTGTTAACAAGGAACGTACCGGTAACGACATTGGGATCCTCACGAGCTTCACCAAATCCAATCACAAAAGCTCTACCGCGAGCTTGATACTTCAACATCAGGCAGTCCTTCTTGAAGTGATCTGCAACACCACACTCAAAGCACCGTGGTTTCCGAGCAGGGTTACCTGCAGCCTTAGCACGGGAGCGGGAAGTCTGATGCCCGATCTTCTTGCAATAGTCACGACGAATACTATCGCAAGACCCGACATGGTGATAGTTACATTTGTTGCAAAGGGGATGCGGTCTGTTGTACTTCTTGTGGGGCTCAGCCGCAGCAGTAGTAGTGACAACAAATGGTTGGGCAGTCTCTTGCTTCTTTCCTGACCGATTTCCACCACTATTACCCTTCTTGGTGTCTGACCATTTTCTTTTGTCACCCGCATTTCCACCTTTTTCAACCTCCTTCTTAAGCAATGCACCCATATGCACTGCGTCATCCGTAAGACTATGAGCGAGGGTGACGGCTTCTTGAATGGTGGTGGGTTCAGCAGCAGTTACCATACTGTGAATCTTAGGGGAGAGTCCCCATATGTACCTTTCAACCCTTTTCTACTCCGGAGTAACCATGTGGGGTACCAGACGAGACAACTCATGGAAGCGAGTAGTGTAGGCGGTGATCTCTGCTCTAGTCATAGTCAGATTCCAAAACTCCGAGTCAAGCTTCTGAAGTTCGCTCCGGGGGCAGTACTTCTCCATCAGCATGGACTTCAAATCACTCCACGAGAGACGATAAGTAGCATCTCCACCCAGAGTCTGAACTTGCATATTCCACCAAGTCAACACCTCATCTTGAAAGGTGCAGGTAGCATACTTGACCTTCTGATCCTCAGCACATCCACTGATATCCAAAATTGATTCCATTTTCTCGATCCAATGACAAATACCGATTGCTCCTTCCGACCCACGGAAACTGCATGGTTTACAAGCCATGAAAGTCTTGTAGGAAGAACCATGTGCCGTGTTCTCAACTTCTGTGTCATAGATAATGAGACATCATCAATAACAGTAGTGATTACAAGGCCATAGGGAGTACAACAATTCGATATTTTACCATTGTCATTGTCACTCGTCCTTCACCTCCCATTTCCGCCAGATCCACCACTTGAGTCTGCGCGGTTAGTGTCATGCTGCGCAATGACTTGCGTAATCACGTGGGCTAGCTCCTCGGACGTAGTTAGGAATGTGCTGTCCTCGGTATTACGGTTGTTCCTTCGGGGCGACATGACTTCTTTCTAATACATCAGATATAAAAAGAATGAGACACGTATTTATCGATAATATTGTCAATCATGTGCGCTCGAATGAACAACCATGATATCCACAATGACCATGACATACATAATCACGCAACCATCGAATGCAATAGTAATCATACACAACCATGCAACATGCAACCAATAAACCAGGTAATAAACAGATAATAGAGAACAACCAGTAAACCACAATGTCGTCATTTCATTAACTTGTTTTTCAGTACATCGTTTGTAATAAGGTTAAAAAATAAGCGGGGCACTAGCGGCCCAATACAAGTTACACAATGAAATAACCCCAAAAGATACTACTAGTCATGATAGGTAGAAACTACGACTGCGACAGCCATACTAAACTACTGAGGAGGTGGGGGGAAAGTAGCAACTAGGGCAGCAACAACAGCTCGCATCCTATGGTCTAGCTCGCCCAACCTATGCTCGAGAATAGCCACACATCTCCACGCCTCGTCACATCCACGCTCAGCCTCAGCTCATCCAGGCTCAGCCTCCTCCAATCGAGCTCAAAAAGCGGCAAGGTGCTCAATGATGGCAGCCTTCGTATGACCCTCAGCTTGTGCATCGGCCTCCAACTGATCCGTTCGATCACAGAGATCGCGATCAAACCATCATGAGTACCCACCATGCCACGCACCGAGTGGAGAGTGCGACGCATAGGTAAGGTACCAAGAGGATCGGGGGCAAGAGGGTCAGCAGGGGGCTGGGAGGACTCGACACCATGAGCGGAAATGAAGATGTCGTCGTCGGAATCCTCGTCACTATAGGCCAAGTAGCATGCTATGGTAGGTAGGATGGTCCGCATGCTAGCCTGGGACCTCCTAAGCAGCTTCTTCCGAGGGGACTCTGAAGACTCAGCATCATGGCTAGGCTGGTCTGGCGCCACAGGCTCCACGGGCTGGGGGGCCTGCGCACGCGCTTCCTTGCAGTGTATACAACGCGCGTACTGCCAAGAATCAGACGACGAGAGCGAGAAGAATACTCCGGCACATCGGCAGGCGGCTCCTCCACACGTGGGACCACAACTGGTGGCTCCGCAACCATAGGGGCTGGGTCAGCGGCATCCGCAGCATCGTCCTGAGCCTCACCGGTAGGAACGTCAGGCTCATCATCCGAAACGACGGGATCTAGCTTCATACCATCTTCTACAACGTCCACATCCTCGTCCTCCCCGGGCTCCAAGTCAGTGAAGTATCCATCGACGTCATCGTCACAAGATGTCTCGGGAACAACGAAGGAATCGTCCTCCGAATCCGAAATAACAATCACATAAGTAGGGGTAGCCATGATCCTGTCAAAATACAAAAGTACACATATACAGATCGATAAGCGTCAAGAACTCATGTGCTATACTCGCGTGAATGCAATTTAGAAAAAGGGCATAGAACTTGGGTAGTGCATCGTGATGAAAACATTTTTCATGCAAGGAAAACTTTTCGTTTGAAAATCGTTGTAGTTATAGTTTAGTTTTTAGAGAAAACTAGTTCGCTATAACCTTGGGCTCTGATACCAATCTGTCACACCCCGCCTAGGCGGAAACACGGGATGCAACCACGAAAGGTTTTCAAGCACAAGATTTGAGCAAACATTCATTTTTATTTCATAGTAAAAGTACCAAACATGTTCAACAACAACAACCGTCACAAGATACAGTTTAAAACCCATCACGGGGTCAAAAGTTTTGAAAAGACCATAGGTGATAGTCATGAATGAATGCCCAAACATACCCCCAAGTTCCATCCATAGTTTAGTTACCAGAAAAACATGCATAAAAACTTTGTCAACAAAATGTTGGTGAGTTCACGGGTTTTGAAATAAACAAAATGTAAAGTTTAATGAAATCCTTGAATTACCCATCATTGCCTAGCTAAGAGCAATGATGATAAACCATCACGAGTCCATAACTAAACCTTGACGAGTGGTGCCTCGCATATCGCACAATAAAAGCAATGTATCATCATAAAAGAAATGCAAGCACTCTCATGTCGTATATATCCGGTTAGAGCGACTAACCAAGAGTGGGGGTGTCAACCCAATAGATCTATTCATGCATTTCTAGGCTAAATCCATAGCTAATGGTTACGGTAAACTAATATACGATGGATTTAGTGAGTACTCTAAACATATAATCTCATGTACACCGGTCGGCTAGGAATTCATTTTGAAACTAGTAAACAATGCATGCTTTTCCCCAAAATATAAAACAGTAAAAAGGGGGTCGTGAAAACTCACCTCAAGTCCATGTGTAGTCTAACAGAGGGCTGTTCATGAGCCGAACCGAGCCGAGCCAGGTCAAGCTCGCGCTTGGCTTGGTTATAAACCTAGCCGGCTCGGCTCGGCTCAGATTTGAAACCGAGCTAAAAATCAAAGCGCGAGCTCGGCTTGGTTTTAAACCGAGCCGACTCGGCTCGACTTGGTTTGTCTCGAATTTAAAAGGAAAAAAGAAAAATGACTTTTAAAATTCAATAGTCTAAAATATTATTCAATAGTTAAAAAAACACATTTAAAATAAGTTCAACGTAATACATTAGATGCTAAAATTAAGTTCAAGCAATACAAAATAAGGCTCAAATTTCAACGAAATACAATATAAGTTCATCAACATACAAATTAACTTGAGTACTTGGATCAAAAGAAGTATTGAGTTTATTTAAATAACTTGATTAGCTGTAACTTCAATCCTAAACACAGAATCTCCTTGCTACTATTATCAAATATTAAAAATGTAACATGTTCCCCATCTTTTTTAAAATTTTTATAGTCTATTATATGTATATAAAAAATATATATTTAAAATTAGAATTATTCGAGCCAAACCGAGCCAGCTCGGATCGTCACGAACCAAGCTGAGCTAGGCTCACTTTCTAACCGATCCGAGCCAGCTCGGTTCAGTTTCAAACTGAGCCATATCGAGCGAGCTTTTTTCGAGCTAAATTCGAGCGAGCTCAGAGCTACGAGCTTTTTGGACAGCCCTAGTCTAGCATGAGTGTATATCCGACAAATAGGTATCCTGATCTATGCGTCCTATATACATACATGGGTACCTTAGATTTATACAAAAAGTAATCTATGGTACTCGTGGTTCACCCAATCTCTAGCGGTATGTTTGTTTAGTTTTCCTTGGTGACATCTATGTTGCTAAAAAATAATAGTTTTGATAGGAAAAAAATAGATCTTGTTTCTTAACACATATTATTAATTATAAAACACATGTTCTTATTCGAAAATGAGTTATTTAGTTCATAACTATACTTGGTTTTTGTTACATGTACACACAACCATCACATATACATGTATACACACACACACACACACGCACGTACATTTATACCTATATCTACATATGTGTTCTCCAACACATCACCATAGGTAGTTTTGTTTATAGGACCTGCACTTGTACATACATACCCATATACACATGCATCTTGGTAGTCCATACACATTACTATCTATGCTTATGAGTTTGTTATACACATACATACTATATATATATATACACGCACACACACATATGAATACACACACATGGACCTTGTTTACATGACTAAAATAAAGTAACACTATAGCTTATATTTCTTACATATCTAAACACATACACACATGCACATGTATGTGTGTGTGTATATATATATATATATATGTCAAGCGTATACACACACATATGTATGTACACCCACGCACGCATATATACACACTATACACATAGTGTTGTTTTGTTAAGAAAGATAAATCATTAACTAAGGTGAACCATGTGATTACTAATCAAGGTATAAAGAAGCAAATGTTTTAAGGTTCATACCTCTTAGTGGGTACAAGAAGGAATGCAAGATACTAGCTATCCTTAGTTGCTCTAGGGACTTGGTTTGGATGTGTGAGTCGGTGCCGAAACTTAGAGAGGGAGAGAGATGATATGTATGAGTTGTGGTGTGTAGTAAAACTAACTCAAGGCCTCCTTATATAGTGGTGGAGATGGGAAGGGATTAGGATGGTGCTTTTTATTTTGGAAAAGTCAACTTTCATGGATCCTTGAGATTAAAGGAATCTTACTTCTTTGGTATCTAATCACTTGACTAATCACTAGACAAGAAGCATCATGAGATGTTGGTATAACTTAGAAAGATTTGACCACTCTTTGGTCTTGGGGGCGGCTCACATAAACCAAGGGAAGGGAAGGATCAAGCTTATTTAGGAAAGAAATCTTACATAGATTAGTGTTACTAGGGAATATTACCAAAAGTAGTGGATGATCTTTGTAGGATTTGGTGAGAGTTGTGTTAGATTAAGGAAACATCATAACACTTAAATGTGTAGGGATCATATGTGACAAGGGGGAGGCTGGTTCATTATCTACGAGGGAGAAAGGCAGAGAGCCGAGAGAGAGATAGGAAAAGAGAGGGAAAAAGATAGGTGGTTACATGTGTGTTTAGTCTCAAAAGGGTAAGTCAACTCTTATGGATTTATGGGTGATTGAGAATCTTACCATGTTTGGTTAATAATCTTACTTTGTCTTATATCTTGCCAATATAATCTTAGGTCTAAATCATATCTTAAGGTTTGACTAATGCCATGATAGTGTTGGGCGAGGATCAAACAATGTGACAACACAAAAGATCATCCTAGGGCTTAATTCTAACATGTGGTTTAATAGGGTTTGACTTGTAAAAAAAAAGGTTAATATAGATATGGGGGGGGGGGGTGTGGCGGCCAAACACAAGACAAACCTGACTAGATGGTTCATTTAAAATGGGACTATTGGTATGTAAGAACTTGTAGTAAATATGTCTTTTATATATATATATATATAGGATTTGGATCATTTGAGAACCACTATTTAGGGAGAGAACCAAAGAACCAAGTGTGAGCACAAAAACCCCTCCACCAAAAAATAAAAAAAAATAATAAAAAAATTATATAACCTAAAAAAATAAAAAAATAAAAAAAGTAAAAACACCAAAATGTTTTTTTTAATGTTAATCTTTCTGAAAAAAAAATAAAAAAAAATACAAAAAAAATAAAAAAATGGCCTTTTTTACGTCATAATTACGTCATATACCGTATGCACATGTGCATTTCACTATTAGAGCACACTTTTGAATAAATTATCAATTGCCATAATGAAATGATCATTTAAATGGACGTGATATGATATATAAGGTGGAAAAAAATTTATTCAATGATCTTTAAATAAACGCGAAGTGCATTTCACTATTATAGTTAGGTTTTTTTTCATGGGTTTAGCTTTAGGGTTTAGTTTTTAGGTATGATGGGAATGGGGTTAGGTTTTTTGGGGTTGTTGGTGAATAAACTTAAAAAAACCCTATATAAAACTATAAAATAAGATAATTGTACTACATGCACGTGTGCATTTCACTATTATAGTTAAGTTTTTTAATGAGTTTAGCTTTAGGGTTTAGTTTTTTTGGTATGGTGGAAGAGGGGGTATCTTTTTGGGGGGGATGGGATGGAGCGTTTTGGTTTTTGGGGGGTGTGGGGTTAGCTGCACATGTGCATTTCACAATTGGGGGGGGGGGGGTTGGGGCGGTGTGGGGGATGGGGGGTTTAGGTTTTTAGGGAGTGAGGTGGGTGGGTTTAGGTTTTTAGGGGGTGAAGGTGGGGTTTTTAGGTTTTTTTTGTTTGTGTTGACAATGGTTCTCTGGTTCTCTCCCTAAAGTTGGTTCTCGTATGATCCCTACTCTCTCTCTCTATATATATATATATATATATATATATATATATATATATATATATATATATTTGTATGTGTGTCTTGTATATATACTTATATATATATATATATATATATATATATATATATATATATGGATGTATAAGTTAGTAAAATACTAGTTCTTATATATGAAATTCTATGATATTATTTATTATATTGTTGATCAAATAAACATTTACACATGTATTTAGAAAATAGTTTATAGTCATTTAAACTCGTGTCACAAATGTTCGTTGATATGGGTGAAATTATACTCGTTTGGACCTTGCTAGACTTTCTCGGGGGATTTATACATATAAAATGATATGAATTATGCATAAAAAATTAAATGTTGACTAGAAAGGGTATGGATTTTGACCTGATAAAGTGACGGGTGTCACAGATTGATATAGAGATTAAGGATAAAAAGGAGGGCCGAAAATGTTGCAGCTGATCATTTGTCTCGTCTTGAAGAAATACCACTAAACAAGAAAAGAGATGAAATTCATGACGACTTCCCATGTGAACAGATTCTCAAGGTCGAAGATTCTAGCGCGTACACCTGGTACGTGAATTATGCAAACTATCTGGCCAGTGGAATGCTCGTTAAAGGACAGGCATTTTATGAAAGGAAGAAATTCTTTTCAGACTTGAAGTATTATCTTTGGGAGGATCCCTATCTCTTCCGTATCTGCCCTAACTGTGTGATTCGCCGATGTGTTCATGGAAATGAAGCCAGGAGATTTTATGTCAGTGCCATGAAGGTTCTACAGGAGAGCACCACGCCGCGGAAAACACGGCTCGAAAAGTTTATGAAGCAGGATTTTATTGGCCCACAATTTTTAAAGACGCTACTGTTCTCGTCCAAAGTTGTGATGCATGCCAGAGAGCCACCAATATAAATGCCCGTGATGAAATGCCATAAACCGGAATTGTGGTTTGTGAAATCTTCGATGTTTGGGGAATAGATTTTATGGGACCATTCCCACCTTCCAGGGGAAATCTCTACATCCTTGTGGCGGTTGATTATGTTTCTAAATGCGTCGAAGTACAAGCACTACCAACAAACGATGCAAGAGTTGCTGTCAAGTTTTTGAAGGCTCTTTTCGCCCGATTCGGTATACCAAAGGCTCTCTTCAGCGACAGAGGAACCCATTTTTGCAACAAGTAGTTGGAGAAAGCGTTACAGAGATATGATTGTCAGCAGAGGTTCTCCACTCCATATCATATATTGGGTATGTTTAGCAAAATTAGCTGGTGGCTGGTAGCTGGAAGCTTTTTAAATATATTTTGGTGTTTGTCATTTACTAAATATATTTAAAAAGCTTCCAGCTACTAGTCTCCAGCTAATTTTGCCAAACATACCCCTAGTAGCTTTTCACTATAGAGTTTTTTCTCCTAACTTAAAAGCTTCCAGCTCTTCAACCAAACAAGGTTTTTTATTGAGTAGGAGTTTTTTCTTAAAAGCTTAAAGCTCTTAAAAGCTCGTTACCGAACATACACATTATCTTTGAGAAAGTGATTATATAGAAAATGCATGTATGTAAATACAAATTTTTAAATGTCATTTTACTTTTACATATCGTCTGAAAATATGTAATTTTTTCCGTATAGTAATTAGAGATTATAACACTGATAATAAAAACACCTATTAGAGGAATCCGTCCATTTAAGCCACTGGATCAACCGAGGTGATGATAGCGTGTGAGATCAACGGCTAAAAATAATCGAGCTATCAACGAATGATGTGGCATATATGCGTGTATGAAACGTGTGGAAGGCTTCGAGACAATTATCCATTCTTAGGTCAGGCATCTTTTATTAGTGAAATGATATGTCTTTAACATTTATGATATTATTATCGTATCTCGAGAAACTTATAAGGTATATGTACTACTAGATTCTTCCTCCAGTGTTTCACAAATCTAGTATGAAAATAAATGATAAAATATGTATACCTTAAAAAGAATATGTCATCTTTTAGGTAGAGATGGCAATGAAACCCGAACCTGATGGGTAAACCTGAAATTCGACACATTTGGGATGGGTTTGGGTCAGGTAATTGGGTATGGTTCTGGGTATGGGATTAGTTTTTATTTTTTTCGTGGGTTTGGGATGGGTTTGGGATTTGATGATATACCCATTTACCCGACCCGATTACCCGATAAAGTATACCCGTTTACCCGATTAAATACCCGATGTAATTTCCTATATATCTTTTAAAATATGTATTCATAATATATCTAATTGTCCATCTAGATTGTCATCTTCTTCAAAAAAACAACAATTATTTGTGTATAATATTTGTTATCTATTTCTTTTAGTGTTTTTATATGATTTAACTATTTTATTTTTGTATATTGTAATCATTTACATACATATTTGATAATTCTAAATGTATTGGTTAGTAGTCACGCAATAGATACCCGACAGGTTTTTAGTCAGATACACCCAATGGATAAGTTTTTAAAATTAACGGGTTTACCCAAAACCCGCGGGTATACCCGATACCCGACGGGTAATTACCCAATAAAACCCGACGGGTTTTGGGACGGGTTTGGGACAAGCATACCTAATCGGGTATGGGATTGGGACTACCTAAACTCGTCCCAAACCCGACCCATTGCCATCCCTACTTTTAGGAAACTTTTTTCTAAAAAAATCAACACTAAATAACTCATAAAGCCTACTTTTAATTCTAAGTGTATACATCTTGCTCAAGTGAAGTCTTGGTATAACTTTATCACTTTCTCAAAACATTATAAAGTTGTGATGTGAAATTGGGAAAAAAAACAACCAAATTGGTATCAAATGATATGTCACGATAATGATTGATTTAAGAGACGTACATGGTGGAGTGATTAAATATCAGTTATTAGCTAGAGATTTACCTGGTGTCTAAAAATCATAGGCTACATCTAACCAGCTTAGCAACCTTTGTAATCAATGTTCTTAGTAAAACCAATCAATAAAAAAAAATCTTACCAAACTGACTAAACCTGTGAATATATATATCTATCTAGTTAGTGGGTTATTAATGTAATGAGAAAGTATACGATATAAAGTGTGTTAACGTGAGAAGCAATAAGAAGCCACCATAGGATGACAAGTGTCCTATTAACCAAACCCCTATTAACCTAACCAAACTATAATTACTATTAACATCAGTAACCCAAGGGCATTCTAGACTTTAACCACACGTAACTGATTACGTGAATTACGGTAGTTATTTTTGTAAACGATATTTTCAAATCATAATTTAAATTCTTAAAACACAGACTATCTCTCTGACACACACTACGTTTCAATCCAATTACGATTCAAAATCAATTTGATTATCACGATTACAATTTAATCGATCAATTCATCATGTTCGGTACGTGTATTCATAGTTAATTAATCCATTGTTCAATAGTTTTTTGTTTAATTTTTGTTTTTGGTTATCAGATTTAAACTTATCTGTTGAAGAGCAGAGAGTTGCTGCTGAGAATTCGAATCAAGTGCCTGATTATAATGCTTTTCATGGTATGATCATCATCCTCTGTTTTTAGTCAAAAAACAGAGACATGTGTTTTGATAGATTTGTTAACATGAGGTTTTTATGTGTGTTCAGACTTGATCAAAAACACTAACCAGGATGTTGATATTCATAGTTTGAACCTCATCAATGAATTCAGAGTTCAAGGTATTTTTTAGTTTTAACATGTTACTTTATGTTAATGCGTCTGATGTTATATACGAGTGCGTCTGTTTTTTAAAATGTAGTTGATTATTGCTGGTACTGATAATATATGAATGCGTCTATTTTTAGTAAAAAGTGCGTCTAGATTTTGCAAACTTTTATTTTACTAAGTGCGTTTGAATAGTCAATAAGTGCGTTTGTTTGTTGTTTTTGAAAGGTGTTGCAACTGATGTTCATGTTGATGACCAAGTTAGTAACACATACATCCCTGATGTACCTGATTCTCTCAAACCTGCAAAGGACGTGGAGTTTCCTAGTATTTACCATGCACAAGAGTTTTATGCAAAATATGCAAAGGCTGGTGGTTTTTCTATTCGAAAGGGCACGTCAGATGTGCGAAAAGGTCTTCTAAGACTTAGATACTTTGTATGCTATAAGGAGGGTTTTAAGCCAGTCAAGGTAGGTGAAGAAAGTTCTAACAAAGATGTTAAGTCAAGGAAAAGGCCTTCCATCCGGACTGGATGTCCTGCATATATTAGGTTAACCTCTAAGGATGGAAAAAAATTCAAGGTTTATGGCTTTAATGAAGGTCATAAGCATCCTTTTGTTCATGAGAGTGACATTCATTTTCTAGCAGCAAATAGGAAGCTGACACATACTCAAGAAGAGATGATATGTGAGCTGTCTTCATTAAACATGGGTCCTGTCAAAGCTTTTAACATCATGAAGACTAAGTATGGAGGTTTTGAGCATGTTGGTGCAACTGCAACTGATTGTAAGAACTTTAAAGGTGAATTAAACACCTTTATTGGTGAGTATGATGCAGATATGATTGTGTCTAGGCTTAGGGATAAGAAGAAGTTCCTGCCAAAATTTTCATTTGATTATTATGTGGATCAAAAGAATGCATTAACTGGTTTATTTTGGGCTGATGCTTTATGCAAAAGGAATTATATGGAATTTGGAGATGTGATATCGTTTGATGCAACATTTAACACTAACAAGTATGTTTTTTTTACAGGCTTTTGAAATTCAACTTTTACATGTTTATAGCTTTTTTTTCTGGCATTTTTGTAATTTTTTAATATTTTTACAGGTACAAGATAGTGTTTGTACCATTTACCGAAATTGATAACCATTGTCGGAATGTCAACTTGGTACAGGATTGTTGTCATCTGAGACAACTGAATCATACACATGGCTGTTACAATCGTTTTCCAAATGTTTTGGGAAGCACCCAAAAGTGATTGTAACTGATCAAGATGGTGCTATGAAAAATGCAATACAATTGGTTTTTTGAAAATAGCAGACATAGATTGTGTATGTGGCATATCATGAAGAAGGTTTCTGATAAGGTCAGCATAAATTTTTGATTTAGTTAAAGAGTGCGTCTGTTTACTACATTAATGCGTTTAAATACTATGTTGTTTAGGGTATAATTCAGTGAATGAGTCCAAACTTACCTGTTAGTGCGTTTTAATAGCTTTTCACACATGTTAATGTTAGTGCTTCTAAATTTTTAACAAAGTGCGTTTGTTTTCCATATTGTTTTTTATAGGTTGGCAGTGCATTATGCAGTGATGATGAGTTCAAAAGGAGAATTTGTGCAATTGTATGGACAGACTCCATCAGTCCGGAGACATTTGATTTTGAGTGGGGTGTACTTATTGTCGACTACAAGCTAAATGATAACGATTGGTTGACGGATATGTTTAATATGAGGTCAATGTGGATTCCTGCCTTTTACCGAGATGAACCTAGGTCTGGGCTAATGAGGACAACATCAAGATCTAAGAGTGAGAATCATTTTTTTTCCAAGTGGAAAATTCCCAGTTGACTCTTGTTGAGTTTTTCAACCACTTTGAAACATCCCTCTAAGGTCAGAGATTCAATCATAGGAAGAATGACCATGATTCTAGACATACCGTTCCTGATCTTTGGACTACGAACCCTATCGAGGAAGAGGCTGCTAAAATATTTACACGGACTATCTTCTTTGATATTCAAGAAGAAATATATGCCACTTATGAAGGATTAATAAGTGTTCATATGCAAAGGGCTGATGAAGAAGGTTTTTTAAAGATTTTTGTTGATGATCCACAAGCATATGGTCAAGGCTTTGTTGAGGTATTTTTTTTGTTTTTATTATTAGTGCGTTTAAATAAGTTATGAGTGCGTCCAAAAGTCTTCAGTATAAATTTTGTTTTTTTAAATATTTAATGCGTCTGAACTTACTTATGAGTGCGTCCAAACTAACCAGTATAATTTTTTACCTTTTTTGCAGGTACTGTTCAAAAAGGAAGTTGTTGATGGTGTTGAGGATGTGACTACATTATGCTCATGTAGGAGGTTCGAGCAGTACGGGTTGCTGTGTAGGCATATTTTTTATATATTAAGGTTGATGAAAGTTTATAGATTCCCGAAAAGATACATTCTGAGGAGGTGGATAAAAGATGTTGTTCCAAATGAAATCAAGTATTCATTTGAAACAGGAGAGTTTGGTGATGACAAGACGAAAGAAGCCAGACGTATTGAACGGGAGATAGTTTTGGGCGGTGAATATCTTGCAAACACACTAATTGCAGATTTATCCGAGTTAACTTTGGTTAATGATAAAATAAAAGAGTTGGTTAAGATGGTTGATGAGGGTAGGTTTAAGAGACCTAGTCATCAGAATAAGCATGATAGGTATGCTTCTCTTCTTGGTTATGAGAAACCATCAAATGCTGAACCCACCATTCGACTTCCGAATGGTATCAAGAACAAAGGTCGTGGCAAGCAGAAGCGCATAAAGTCCAGCAAGGAAAAGCAAGTTAGTCGATCCGGCAAAAGGAAGAGGAAATGTGCAATATGCGGAGAGAGTGGACATGATCGACGAAAACACGCGAAGGGGGGTGTTTCAACCGAGCTGCAAGGTGAACAACATGATCATATTGTGGAAGAAGACATTGATGATAATGAAGACATTGATTTAGAAGTTTCTGATGATGATCAGGAGTTGTCTTAGAAAGTTGCAGTATACATTGTAAACTTTATACATGAGTGCGCCTGAATTTCTTACAAATGCGTCTGATTCATGATTTTTTATTTTAGTTAATTTTTACTCTTAATATGAGTGCGTCTGTTTATATCATGAATGCGTCTAAATATAATCAAATCAGTGTTTTCCAAAATAGTTAACAAGTGCATATATTTTCATTAATTTTTTAAAGTCATACATATGACACCACCACCATTACACCACTACTACAACCACCACCACTATTACCACCATCACTACCATCATTACTACCACTACCACCACTACCACCATTTAAACCAAAAAAAAAAAAAACAACCACTTAAACCAGAAAAAAAACATAAACATATACAAACAACCACCACAAAAAAACCACCATAAAACCACCACCATCAGTTGCCACCCTAGATTGCAACCCTTGCTTTTTGTTTGGATTCCATGTTCTTCAGGATGCATGCTTATGTGTTGCTAAGTGATTCACATATGAGGTTGTCAAAAGCAGCCTGAGCATGTAGATGATCAATAGCTGCATGTGTGAATGGTGTCTTCTCCTCCTTCAGTAGCTTCTCTATGAGATCAAGGTTCTTCATATAGTGCGTCTGAATCTCATTTTGTGCAGACAAGATTACACAAGATGAGTTGAGGTCATCCTGCACCTCTGAAATGCAGTCAACCATTACAACTGTTTTGACCTGAAGGTTGTTTATTGCTTCAATGTGATTTTCAGCGTCATTTTTTTTGTGTTTTTAGTTGTATCAGTATCTTTTAGATGATAGTGTTTATATAGACAAAATAGAAAGTTAATTAGGTGGTAGTTAAATATTGAATTTCAAGATTTATCTAAATTTATTACCAATCAAATCATAGTTAATACACAATAAGATTTTTTTAGTTTTTTAGAAATTAAATAAACAAAAAGAGTTTTACTGATTATTTTATACAATTAATAAGATATGCAACTTGCATATGTTAATCATTACTTCTACAATTTTATAAAAGTTAACATAACCTGTTTTCATTTTGTTTTATTAGTGCGTCCAAAACATAATAATGAATGCGTCTAAATCACCAAGAGTGCATCTGATTTTACAATGAGTGTGTCTGTTTATGTAATTTTTACCCAGTATTTGATTACTTGTTTAGACGCACCTTATAACACATGAGTGCGTATGTTTATGTATTCAGGTGTTCTTAACCTGAATCTTTTTTAAATCCATTTTGTTTTTGTAATTGTAATTATATTTATTAAAATTGTTTGTTTTTCTTGTAATTATATGCGTTTGATTGTTTTTTTTAATACGATTAATGTGATTTTAAACGATCGAATGCAATGCTCTGTTTTTTTTTTCTGCAAATCAGTAACTGTTTTTGATTCAAATCAATGTGTTTTGATTGTTTAATGATTCGGAACATTTAATCGGTTTCAATTATTTGCTTAATTGTTGAAATAATTTTGTTTTGATGTTACGTTTTGATCAATTGTTGAATCCCTATTCTTACGATTTTCTGGAAATAAAAACGCGTTTTCCATAAATTACCCCTGGTTAGCTTAACTGAAGTATGATTAGGGTTGTTAATTACCATCTTCCCACCGCCTAAATCCAATGGCTCAGGATGCTTTTTACGTTAAGACGCTTTATACGTTATCTCTTCCCTTAATGTAATAGTAGGTTGAAAAGCATATATACTATCATAACATGATTAGTGATTTGCATAGACATGATTAATAAATTACTTAAACACATTGTGTTTTTTTTTTTCTCTACATAAACAAAAACTCACTAAAAAGTCGTTTTTTTCGTTTTTTATATAGCACTATGGTGCTCGTTATAAAAATAATAAAACGCTCGTTAATTTTGGTGTATTTGTTTAAATGCCATATATAAAAGTTACATATGAAATAGAATGACGTGCTTTACAGTTACATGCAGGAAAGCTTCGGGTAGCACCTAACCTAAAACAATTAACAATGCATCTCCAATGTTAGCGCCTAACCTTAAACAATGTATAACTCTAATATTAATTCCTAACTTAAAACAATGTACAACTCCAATGCTAACACATGTTGAAAATAGAATTCATATTTACTGATTTGAACATAATTAGTGACTTACCTATACATGATTAATAAATTACCTAAACACTTTGTGTTTTTTTTTTCCTATACGAACAAAACCCTACAAAAAATAGTCGTTTTTTTCTCTGTTTTTTATATAGCACTGTGGTTCTCGTTGAAAATATAATAAAACGTTCGTTAATTTGGTGTAATTTTTTTCTTTAAAAAAATCTCGTATATAAAAGATATTAATGTTTAAAAATTATGGGAGGAAACATAAGAGAGAAAAATTCAATTTTGTTTTTAAATGTTTTTTACCTAAAATCAATTAATGCCACATGGCACACTCAAATGGGAGGATGCCCTCTTTAAGTGTAATGTAGGATTTACTACTTTCAATTATTATAATAAACTAGTAGAGTGCCCGCGCGATGCAGCGGGAAACACAAACACTTCTAAGGGTGTGTATGGTTACATTAAGTTTGATTATTAGCCTAAACCGAAACTAAAATCAAAAGGCATCAATTTGTCAATCTTATTAAACAATTGGTTCCTTGGTTCGGTTAGTATTGTTAGATTATCGGTTTTTAGTCCGATTTAGTTAATTTTGGTGAATACTGAAAACAAAATTTGGCAAAATATTTTTGCCTACAAATACATAAAATGGAGATATAAATACATGAAATAGAGGTAAAAATAGGCTTATAAATGAACCGAATGTTCATGAGCTGTTCGTGAACTTGTTCGGCGGGAAGTTCGTTTATGTCGTTTATTTAATAAACGAAAAAACACGAACAAAAAAATGTGTTCGTTTAGTTAAATGAACGAACATGAACAAATGTTGAGTTTGTTCATTTATGTTCGTTTATTTATGTCCGTTTATGTTTATTAATTACACATGTAGTTATATTTACATAAATATAAACATAAATTGGGCTTTAGCTACTTGTATAAATATATAACCAATTAGTAATTGGGTTTTTCTAGTAATACAAAATCGTTCACATTTATTATGCTCGTGAACGTCCGTTTATGTTCGTTCGTGAACTGTTCATTTAGATTTTAAACGAACGAACATAAACGAACAAGAACATGACAAATTTCATAATGAACGAACATGAACACAAAAATGTGTTTTATTATGTGTTCGTGTTCGGTTAAAATTAAATGAACAAACACAAACATCATGTTCGTTCGATTCGCTTACAGACCTAGGTATGAAAGCTAAAAATTTCAAAACCCCCTCTATTTATACCGCCACTACAAATCATAAACCTGTCTACTCAGCTTCAAACCAGATTAGAGTATAATTTGCTATATAGTTTTAATTAAAAAATTGCTTTTTTTACATGACTAATAATATCTAGGGTTGAATAATAATTAAATCTCAACCGAAATCGAACAAAAACATACAAAACCGAACTGAAAATTAACCAAAACCAAGTTAACCTAATATCGGGTTTTTTGTACCCTAAGTTAACCAAAATTAACAAACCAAAACTGAACAATTCATACATTTATATCTTTTATACATCCATTACATATATTTTTACCTTCATTTCATGTGCTTCTAAGCAAAATTAAAGTTTGGTTTTGGTTATTAACCAAAATTAACTAAACCAAACTAAAAACGACAATCTAACAAAATAGACGGAACCAATTAACCGGTTGGTTAACATGATCGATAAACCGAAAATGTCAATTTTTGTTCCGGTTGAGGCTTATAACCGAACTGAACCGATCCTAACCATGAACGATTAGAAGTGTCTGCGTTCAATACCACATCGTGCGGGCACTTTGTTATGAATATATTAATGGGTTTGTTTTAGTTTAACTAATTTGAATTAACTAAGGGTATAAAAAGAAAACGATAACCAATTTTAAGTTAAATCAGATGTTTTCAATTTTCAATAGATTTTGGTTCAGTTTTGTCTGTTTTTTGGTTTGGCTTCGGTGAACGGTTTAGTTATTGCTCACTCCTAGATATCGTTAATCACGTAGCACATAAAAGATTTTTAAAATAAAAAAAATAGTAATACTATACTCAAATTAAAGATAATAAAATGCTCATTAATATGATGTAAATTTTTTTTATTAAAGTATAAATGTATGCAAAAAAAAAAAAAAAAAAAACTTGACTATTTAAAAATCATGGAGGATGGTTTGCTTAAAATAAGGAAAAGAAATTTAACTATAATTTAAATAAGCAAAAGTTGAGTAAAGTTTAAGGGATTAAAGTGTAACTAAGATGGGGTATTAAAATGTAAATAATGTATGAATGACTATTTTACTCTCATTTCAAGGTTATTAATAAAAAATAAGTTCTTAACTTTTGTGTATCTTAAACTACCTCTCTCTCATGCATTATAATATAGTATAGATAAATGATCCTATAATTATTCATTGAGTAGATTGTATTAGAATCTATATTTATATTCTACTAGTGGGTAACCCGCACGTTGCGGCGAAATTAAAAATTGAATCAAGGTGTATCAATTCATTAGCATGTAAAATACATTCAAAACTTTTAGTTTAAGTGAAATATAAAAGAGTACTTGTAACAACATAGTATATGTATTCTCATCTCAAATCAACAATAATTGTATCAAACTATATGTATTCATTAATTTCATCGTTACATTCTCATCTTTTTAAAACAATTAGTAAGATAATAGGATGCACCATGAGTTGGACTTTACAAAAATGGTAACCTAAAAATGTATAAAATGTAAGGATTCTTTAATTAACCAAATTGTTTTTTTTTTTTTTTTTTTTTTTTTTTTTTTTTTTTTGCAACTCATAATGCCTAGTATTACTTTTAATGTTTTTTATGGTGTTATTCCAAGATTTCGAAGTAGTTGTGTGATGTTTGATCTCAGAAACTTTAAGCCTTAATCTACACATAACATATTCATGATACCAAATGTTACCATTCGTATTTTAACTGATAAGAGTTTGATAAATTCGTACAACAAAGTATGGACACATAATTATACTACGACGTAAAGAACCAGAAATTCATGCACGAGAAGGAAATGGAAATCCATACTACGATGAAAAAGAAACAAAATCCATACCTTAGGTTTAACAAAGCAAAGCAACACAAAAATCAGTTCGTACTCCGGATCAAGTATATGAAAATTCATTCACGTTAAATGATTAGTTCGTTTACAAAATAACTTATCGTTTTCATTAAATAAAACAATACACATGTGTATTGTTTATGTATGTGTTGATGGCTGTATCTGGATTTGCCAATTGTAAAGTCATGGTCATTATTAGTAAATTAATTTTGTGACACCCGCCCGATTTAGGGATGACTCGTCACTATTACACAAATCAAAACAGAAGCGAAATTCCATAATTCATAAAAATAGCATTTGACAAATCAAATAATGGACCTAATTACATATTTATTATAGTGTTGAACTAAGTCCTATCAATTCCTTCATCTTCCACATTCTAACTAATCCATTTACTCTCCACATTGTAACCGATTCGTTTACTCTCTTCACATGTCCCATGATCCCATTTAGAATCAGCGGAATAAAGAAACCAAAACAAAAAATAAAATACGTCTGAGCCAAAAGTTGCTCGGTAACGAAAAGAACAAAGTCACAATGCAAATTTCATAGAGTGTAATAGATGTTCAAAACGAATATGTAACGAATGTTCAAAGTTCATACGTATAAAGCTGATAAAAATAAATATTTTGATACTAAAGGAAAAAGGTTTTAGTACCTTAGCCGATAAGTTTAAGCTATTCTTAAACATGTGTTTTGTACTAAATGAAACGAAAGTCGGGCAGTGTTTATCGCGACGGCTACAATTTGATTCAGGATAGTCGAAGCCTTCTTGCCATGGTGCAGCGGTGGTTCAAGTTTCAAGCATGATTTCTTAAGGCAACAGATAAATTGAGATGATCTAGTAGGGATTTGATGTGGGGATTGCATGCACAAATGGGTTGTCGGTAATCATTGGGAATTTGGAATGATCACGAACATAGAAGTATATATATTTCAATAGAGGTGGTTTTTGAACTCTATATTAAACGGGTTCGGTTTATAAACCATAAAAAAAACCATGTCATAAATGGCAAACTTTTAGTTTTGGGTGAATGGTCATCATCAAGATGAATATTACTCCAACAAAACATATTTAGTTAATGTAATACAATATAATATTAATGCATATTTACTTTACGTAAATGAAAGACTTAAAATAAAATTTACTAAATCAAACGTTTGGTTTTTCTTTATGCAAAAGTTGAATGAGAAAATAACTACATGTCATTAATTTCTTATTCTAGAGTTTCAAAATCATTTACTCATTATTCTTGTTAAATTCCTTTCTTTAATTCATTTGATCTTTTATTAACTAATAATTTTTAATTATTTTTAACCATTTAGTCATTGTTATTTTATTTATGAATGAAGTTTATATTTCTCAACAATTTCTAACATAACCAAAATTCTTAAAATTTACCCGATCTTAAATTTCCTATATGATATTTTTGTAGGACATGGGTCACGATTTTATTAAAAAATATTATTAAAAATAATAAAGACACAATCTTTATACATTTGATAAATTGTAGTACCCGTACCGTGTACAAATCTAAACAAAAATAATAAAAAATACATCATAAAATTATTCAAACCGAAGTCTTCAATAAAGGTTTGAATTGCATCTTCTTATACGAATCCTTGCATAGTCTTCAACGAAACCTTGAACCATGTCCTTTTGTACGATCATTCTTGGCTGCAAGAATAAACAAACATAATGTTGACGGTTGTGGCTAAGGCACATGTTCAACATGCTTCCCTTAAAACAAATATCACGCCTATACTAAAGACAACGCGTCTGTCTCCCATGGTACAACAGCTGAAGTAATCTGTATTGCCGAAGATGGCTCACCGCCCAAGGTTACACCAGATAAAATTGTAGTGTTAGAACTTATGAAATTTGGTAGAAAGTACTACTATCTATAGCACCCAACATATGAGTAAAGTCATTCTTCTTTTCAAGAACTCTTCATCTATTTATGTATATTCTTTTCTCTAGTATAAAATAAGGCACATAGCCTACTAATTATACAAGAGTTAAGGATGGTGAAAAGTTTCAATTTATTAGTAACTTAATTAGAGACTTAACACCCTAATTAAACTAATTAAGTGTGGTAAAAAAAGCTATACTCAAGAGTTTTTCATTTATTCATCACATGAAGAATATAATTAATAATTTCTTCAAATTAAATTTCCATTCAATATTCGAAAATTCCAACAATTCCTTATGTTTTATCGTCATATAACTATTAAAAGAGAATTGATACTCTTAACAACTTTTTATTTAACTTGTCAGATGTTTAGTAGTTAAGTTATTAGTTACTAATAATTTGTAAAAACTGCCATAAAATTATAAATATGTAGATCAAATACTAAAATTATTTTAGTGAGAATTATTACATTAAAACTACCTTATTTTATATTAAACATTATACCAAAACATTATTTGATTTAGATGTTATTAACTATCCAAAATTTTAACTTTTATAAACTATATTATTAATCTATATAAAAAGTGATACCAAAATATGTAGCAGTATAAATTGTTTTTTATATGTTTTCTATTTAATGTCTTCAAAGTAATTGTAGTGAGCTATGATAGATAACTCTAATTTCTTGACTCTTGACTTCCTTTCAATTAAACATGCAAATACAGATTTACCCGTTTACAAATGCATCGAATGTTTGTACTTTGAGCAATTAAACTTGTAATTTCTTAATTTTTCCAGGTATCCTTACCTCATGCTTTGTAATATAAAATAGATATAGATATCTATATCTATAGATATAATAGGGTAAACTGCCAATCGTCCCTGTGATTTGGTGAAACATGGCACTTGCGTACAAATTTTTGTTTTTTTTTTTGTCAAAATCGTACAATGGTTCCAATTATTTGTCATTATAGTCCTTGGCACTAAATCCATCCGGTTAGTGCCAGTTAAGTAAGGGGTAATTCCATCCATTCACGATTTTACAAAGTTTTAGTTAGTTTTTAAACTCTTTTATAAAGTTTAGGGGCTGGTTTTGCCAATTATACAAAAGTTCAAAATCACCCCGCTCTCTCTTTCTTTGTTTGTGTTTCAGAATGCCTCTCTTTCTCTCTCTCGCTCTCTCTCTCTCTCTCTCTCTCTCTCTCTCTCTCTCTCTCTCTCTCTCTCTCTCTCTCTCTCTCTCTCTCTCTCTCTCTCTCGGATCTTCTTCAACGAAGCTTTGATCTGCTATCATTACTTCATTCCATTAACGATCACAGCTCATAGATTCCAAGTATCATCACTTGTCTTTTTATTTTATTAAACTCGAACGATCTCTCGCATCACATCACCGCCTCTGTTTTTGCTTCTCTCATACAGCCTGGGCTTTGCGCTCGGGCTATGGATTCCGACCATCCTTCTCAGATCTTCTCCAACGTAGCTTTGATCTGCTATCTTTACTTCATTCCATTTTTGTTTCTGTGGATTGCAGTCATTGGGAGCATCCCCTCCCTTTCTCTCTCTCTCTCTCTCTCTCTCTCTCTCTCTCTCTCTCTCTCTCTCTCTCACTACCGGTACATTATTAACATGGTCTCCAGTAAGGTCATCAAGATACGGAAAACATACCGGAGGCTGGTTTCCGTAACCATTTATGTTGCAATACATCGAATCAGACCTAACGATGGATCTATTACCGTTACTGGATGCACCGAATGGCGTCGTACTGGAAGAGGATCGAGGAACGATCTTCATGAAGGAGGATGAGGATGATACGGGAGAATAGGAGAACGGACTGATTGGATGGTTTTTTATGGTGTAATGATGGACTGTTGCTTACTATAGATGATGAAGAAGCTAACACTATTGACTGTTGCTTACATCGAATCAGACCTAACGATGGATCTGTTACCGTTACTGGATGCACCAAACGGTGTCGTATTGGAAGAGGATCGAGGAACGATCTTCTGGAAGGAGGATGGGGATGATACTGGAGAAGAGGAGAACGGACTGACTGGATGGTTTTTTATGGTGTAATAATGGACTATTGCTTACTCTAGATGATGAAGAAGCTAACATTATTGAGTGAATTTGATTATATTATTATTATTATTATTATTATTATTATTATTATTATTATTATTATTATTATTATTATTATTATTATAATAAGGAATCGGAGTTGATCAAAAGTGAAATATTAGAATATGTCAGAGGTTCACGTGGTTACGGTGATGTGGTGGTTATGGTGGGGTTGGAGTGAGGTGATGGGTGGTGATATGGTGGGGTTATAGTGGTGGCTGTGGTGGGGTTTCAGTGGTGGTTGAGGATATCGAGGGAGAGTGGTGGTGTTGAAAGGTGAAGATGGTTAGTGGGTGGTGGTGGTGAAAGGTGGAGATGGGTGGTGGTTGGGTTAGAAGGGACGGGGCGCTACGAAAATTGGCCACGGGTACCCCACTACCAGCACGGTAACACCGCCGCCACCAGTGTTGGTAGGGGTCCCGTGAACCAAATACGGTTCTACTAACGGGCTGGTAAGAAGAGTTAATTAATGCAACGGTCACTTTTTATAATATATTTTATTACTTTTTTGACCATTTGGAATTTATTTAAATGAAACGGTAATATTTTGTTGACCGTTATTTTTGAAATGGTATAAATTGTGCACGGTTTAAATTAAAAAACACAACCTACATTAACCAAACTACTTAAAAACACAAACAAAACAAATGGATCCAAGGAAAACAAAGGGTGTTTCGAGGGGTGCGAGGGGAACCTCGAAATCTAGTGGTCGAGGCAAAGCTTCTAGTTCGAGATCGGCTACGGTTGAGCCGTATAGGCCCGTGCTCAATTTTCCACCAACCCAACCCCAACCCCAACAACAACCGTTTTACTCACAATACACACAATTCCCACAATTCCCACAAAGCCAATCACCCATGGAGTTGGTTTTGAAACGTAAAGCTGAAATCGCAGCAAAATACGAATGGGAGCATTATTGGGTTGAAGACGACGCGGATGATGAAGGCGACGAGTAGGATGAAGGCGTTTGTATTTTTATTTTAGTAGATGTTTTTTGTAATTTTTTTATTTTAATGGGACGGTTTATTTTTAATTTTTACAAATGGTAGTTATAATTCAAACGGTCATTTTTTTAGTAAAACGGTAATTAAAAAAAAGGAAAACTAAAAATAAAGATTTCAGTGAAGTGAATCAGTAGAGTGCTGCCTACAAAAAACTGAATCAGTGAAGTAAATCAGTGAAGTGATGTGGCAGTACAGGATTAGTTGAAATCAGTGAAGGAAAAAGAAAACAAGGGTAGCACCCCTTTCACCCTTAGAGTGGAGAAGATGAAATGGGTGGGGTACCGACTTAAATTTTAAATATTATTTATATATTTTTTAATTTTTAGTTTTGGAGGAGGGGCAATTTCGACAGTTAAAATTTTAAACGTGAATGGACGAAATTACCCCTGACTTAACTGACACTAACTGGATGAAGTTAGTGCTAGGGACGAGAATGACAAATAATTGAAACCATTGAACGATTTTGACAAAAAAAAACAAAAGTTTGTACTTAAGTGGCATTTTTCACCAAACCACAGGGACGATTTTGGTAGTTTACCCTATATAATAAAGTAATTACGGTGGGGACACGTGACACTTAATGAGATTATTCTCCTCTTTGAATTCCCTCCAAAACTATTAAGTTTGCCTTCTATTCTATCATGTGCATGACACATACACTTTCCCTCATGATTTAAAATGTTAATAATTTTTTATACGTCATTTTTCTTAAAATTACATCAAATTAATGAACGTTTTATTATTTTTGCAATGAGTACCATTGTGCTATACAAAAAAACTAAAAAAATGATTTTTAGTGGGTTTTTGTTCATACAGAAAAAAAAAACACAATGCACAGTACAGTAAAAAAACACAAATTCGCAGCAGAAAAAAAACAATGTGTTATTTCGTCTGTCCATTGTTTTATTTCATTTGCTTATTGTGTTTTTTTCCCGTTCATGGTGTTTTTCAGTTCTGATCATTGTGTTTTTTTACTACAGATTGTGTTTTTTCTCTGAATACAATGTTTTTTTTTATACTTTGCATTGTGTTTTTTCTGTCCATTGTGTTTTTCTGAAATGCCATTTGTGTGTTTTTATGTTAAAGAGGGTTTTTGGACTCAATAGTCATTTTAGTTTCGGTTGCTCATGTGTTTTATATTATTTATATATTTTGAGAACTGAAAAAAAATTATCAAATTATAGCTTCTTTTATACCTTAATCTATACTCATACCTTATGTGTGTTTACATGTTAAAGACAATTTTTGAACTCAATAGTCAATTTAGTTTTGGTTGCCCATATGTTTTATATTATTTATACTCGCTGATTACCCCAGGAGTGTTCCAGGGTTGAAAAATGTAATATGACTTAATAAAAATGATAAAAGTAGAAAACATATCAATCGTAAACTCAGTCATACAAATCATTATTTCCCATTTGCATTCACTGACCTGAACCTTGAAGCAAATGTGGCGATTCATAGCTCACTTAAGCAGTAACTTCGGCTTTCTTTTCATACTCTGCGGTGGCTGAAAAGTACAGATGAGGTTTCGGTCTCCATACACATTGTCTACACGGCCTGTTACATAAAAACGCACCAGAATATAAGGAAAAGAAAAAAAAACAGTGTTTGGAATAGGAGTTTTGAAGGTGGGAGCGAGAGACGAACATGTGGTAGGCCTGAACTTAGCAGCACGAAGCCATGGTGCAGGGTATGCTACGTATTCTCTAGAATACCGTTTGGTCCACTTATCAGCCATGAGGAGTTGTGGTGGGTGAGGAGCACCCTGTAAACATAATAATTTTCTAATATCACTAATAATATTCGAGAATAAATTACTCCAAAACAATCATAATCTGACTGCTAAAATACGTTGATAACATAAATATCACAGATGCAAAAACGTGAGCAAAACATGGGAAATCAATATTAACACACACCTTCAAGACACCTTTACCAAGATAATCCGAATCCTTATTCACAAAACAGTCCAAATATAAAGTCAAATAAGTTGTCTCATTACTCAAAATAAACAATAACAACAACAATTTGGTTAGTTTTATTTAAAAAAAACTTTAATTATTTTAAGATAAAATAAAACCAATATTAAAATCAACTTAAATCTTAAAAACATTGGCATTGGCAAAGTATACAAATGTCCAACCTAACGGCATTCAACTTGAGCAACATTAACAAACACATCCTCAAATGTTTTTACAACACCATTAAACCAAACCCAATTATAAAAATCCCAACCCTTCCTTTACTTGCATCTGCTAAAGAAACCCACACACACATAATAACACACACACAAAAATCTGATCTAGAGAGAGAAGGAGGCCGATGGAGGAAACTGACCACAGCCTCAGCGGTGGTGCCACAAAGGCTCATAGAGGAGACGTAGTGGAGCTCTGGCTGCACACCCCTTCCCTTACCCGACGCTACCTCCATATACCACACCTACCTATCGGGATTGAAAGTGAGAGATCCAGAGAGTTAGAAGATGAGATAAGAGCAGCCAGTTAAGACCCTTTTTCCCGGCCGATGATTCAGACTCAGAGAAAGAGGAGGATTGGCCCCGGTCTCTGACCGGCCGGTGTTGTGCAATCACATGATGGTGGTGTTGGTCCAGTAACGGCGGTGACCGATGGGTAGCATGGTTGAAGGTGGGTTATGATTGGTGATTGATGACAGGTACACGGTGGACAGGGGTGGTTGGTCTTGAAGATGGAGTAACAGAGTGGTGTTCCCCATAAACAGTCAGTACCATCCAGTATTCACTTGCTTTTCTTTCGGTGGAGAAGAGGGAGAGGCGGCGACGGTGAGGGATTGTGTTGTAAGATTATTTTGAAGAGGAGAGACAGAAAGAGAGAGGGGAGAGCTAGGGTTTGGATTTGTAAAAAACTGTAGGAGAATGGGATGAAGAGTAGGGTTTTATTATAAATTTAATTAAAAAATGAAAAAAAAAATTGCACCACATGATGCCACGTAACACCTTCAAAGGGGGGGGGGGGGAAGGCCACCAATGAATGCCATGTCATCAAAGTCTTATTCTTTTATATATATTAAAGTTAATAGATATTTAGAGAACGGAAAAAAATGCATCTATAC
The DNA here is from genome assembly GCA_030844895.1 of Ambrosia x helenae. Taxonomy (NCBI): domain Eukaryota; kingdom Viridiplantae; phylum Streptophyta; class Magnoliopsida; order Asterales; family Asteraceae; genus Ambrosia; species Ambrosia x helenae. Next base: position 132,803,636 of record CM061232.1, read on the forward strand.
ACATACTCTATGTGTACATGTATTGTGCATATTCTCATAGTTTTATAATAATTAAAAAAACATTTGTTATTAAAGCGCTATGTACACGTGTTTATTTATTTGCATGCTTCTCAACATAACATTGTGTGACACCCAGCATTTTTGGCTTAAACATTTTAGTAACATCTAAGTCTACCTTAGCGAGAAACGTTTATAAACGGACTTAACTGGGTTAGTTGAGTCGGGTCAAGTTAGGATAGTCCAGGGTTCAATGATCTGGAGGATCATTGGGAGTCGTTTTGGTAATACACTAGTACCGGGTTCCGTTGTTGGTGACATTACATGAACTAATTAAGTATATGTGTAGATTATAGGTCGTGTGGTGGATTATATACATAGATGTGTTTAAATGACGTGTAAATGATTATCCATGCTTAAATATGTTAAACATAGACTAAGGTTGCATGCTCATGTGTTAAGATGTGTTAGAATGCGTTAAACACGACGAACTGGAAAACTAGGTAAACATGAGTTCTGGTTCGACCACTTCGAGTGGTCGAAGGAGGAATTTTGTTTGGTTCGACCCTTTGTAAATGGGCGAACCTGGGATGTGGAATTGAAAGAATTCCCTTCGACCAGGACAGGGCTCATTCGACCCTGTGGAAGGGTCGAAGGAGGCCACCTTCGACCACTGATATGGGGCGAAGGAGGATTAGTATAAATACCAAACTTTGTCATTTTTCATCATTTCACAAACCCTAACAGTCTCAAAACACTCTCAAACGATTTTAATCACTAAGGAAGGAGTTTTTGCTCTTCGTTTTCATAATCTAACCTATCTACAACATCTAAACAAGAATCCAAGGTGTGTTCTTGATCCTAAACCTTTTTTTAAAGCATTTTAATTCGCTTTCATCTAACCCTAATTGTCCGGATCTGTTCTAAGGGTGTTTTCATGATTAAAAACCTTTTAAACATCTTTCTAAATCAAAACCTTATCATTTAAACATAGGTCTTCTTGATGATAAACATATGTGAATTGTGTATTATGTGGTGTTATGTGTTGTTCAATGATTTGCTGCTGTATCTATGATAGAAACATGATATAGGATTGTTATTGATGCTAGGTTATTGTTGTTTAGGGTTAGGATTGGATAGATGGTGATGTTATGGGTATTTTGGGGGTTTTAACGAATCTAGACTTGATAAATGATATTTATGATCAATAGAACTAATAAGGAGAAATCGAACACTCAATAAACTGAGCATTTTAAGTTGAATATGGATTGATTTCAAAAATTTCCAAATTGGGTAAAGAATCCATGCATGATTGTGACATTTTCATAATTCTTACCATCATGGGAAAGGGCTGAAATGGACGTATTATCGGGAGAAATCGATGGGGTTTTGTAGGACTAAGTTATTCATGCTTGACTGCTGTGTTTGATGATGTTTCGATTTGTTTTGAATGTGTTTGAAGCGTTTTTAGGAAAATTTGAACAACAGGGGCGAACCTGGACTCCTTCGACCGATCGAAGGTGCGAAGGAGAGAATCCAGGGTCGAACCTGGGTTATGTTTGGGCGAACGTGGTAAAATGGTCGAAGGAGACATCAAACGGTCGAACGAAACATAAAACGGGCGAAGGAGACTTAAAACGGGCGAAGGAGACTTAATCTGACTGGTTCGACCGTTCTGATGCAGAAATGAGATTTTTTGATACAAACTAAGTGTTTTATGCTTGAACCTTGTGTGTAATCTATGTATACTTGATTAGTTAGGGTAATGGGTCACCAACGGGATGTCGGGTCGGTCTAGTGTGTCGGTTAAACATTTAAACACGCTTTAAAACATACTTGGTTACGATCTGGACAATCTGGGACTAGATAACCTTATGGTTATTAGTCTAAACACTTATGTGAACATTTTGATAGATCTCTGGTAGAGGGATTATCAAGGGCTTAACATCTTTACTTGTAACCGAAGAACGCTATCTAAGGTGAGTTCACGACCCCACTTTTACTGCTTTAACTTTTGGGGGAGAAAACATGCGCTAAACTATTTTGGTAACATATGTCATACTATAGTTTTAACTTCGCATTGATATACGATCTTTTGAAGTCCCGGGGAAAACCATGAATGTGCGGGGATGCACAACGGGGGAAATGTGGATAGATCTATTGGGCGTGACCTGCCCCACTCGTCGACTTGGAGGGCCGGGCGGTGCATATTGTCTCGAACTGGTAACATTGGTAACATGCTGAACATTCGGGCTGAACATTGCTGAACATTGCTAAACGTGTCTAGTAATGGTTTTCCAATCGTAGTAGTAATAAAACATACGCCTAGCTAGCGTACTTGGTAACATTGATATAGTATGGACATGGTAACGTTTTGGTAACACTTGGTAACATATTGAACAAACCTGTGAACTCACCAGCATTATATGTTGACGTCTTTTGGCATGTTTTTCTCAGGTCGCTAAGGTAGCAACAAATGGAACTAGGCGCACGGGTCTGCATTGGCGTCTAGGTTTAGTTCATGTTTGTAATAAACACTTGGTACATTTGGGTCTATGGTTTGTAACATGTTTAATGCTTCCACTACTGGTTTTGAGTTTATGAAAACTATGTCTTTTTGAATGTCGTGTATCTTCATATAGAGTTGTTTATTGTGACCGTTGACTTGGATCCTGGTTTGTCATGCGCCTCGCAGTAAAACTCCGCAAGTGGAAATTTGAGGGTGTGACAGATTGGTATCAGAGCCAATGGTTATAGTGAACTAGGACTGCATGTAGAGTCTGGTCTATAGCCGAGTCGCACACACTAGACGGTTACATACCTTGAGTCTATTAGTGGGATACGTACTAACGTTGTCGGGGTGTCCTTACATCATCAACATACTTCTCTGTTACATCATCCGCTTTTATGTGGGTTCCTACCTATTCTTGTCTTTCTCTTCGGGATTGAAGGGGAAGGGGTTGATTTGTTGGTTCTAGCACACATGCCTTCTTACACTTGCACCTATCGTAACACGTTACTAGGCGACGGCATTCGGTGACCAGAGTCTGGATTAGGGGTACATCTGGAGGACCATGTAGAGCAGTTTATCATTTCGGGTGCACACGAAATAATAAACTGGAATGCATGAAAATCCCGATAGACTTGAGTTTGGATGTATAGTCCTGGATTTGTCCCTAAGTTAACTCTTGTAAATTTCTAGTGGTTGACACTAGAAGTGAATCTGAATGCCTCGATTTCTTGATTTGTTAGATCATGTCTGGTGCTCGCGGTGGTGGACGTCGTGGTGGCGGCAGTGGCCGTGCTGGCAGCGGTGGTCGTGCTGGAGGCGGTGGTCGTGGTAACATCAACATGACCCAAGCGGAACTGAACAACTTGCTACAGCAGCAAGTGAACATGGCTATGGCTAATTTCCAGGATGGGATTAATGCCATGGGTGGTTAGTTGATTTCTGTCGACCTTGCCTCATTCTTGGGTTTCATATCCTTTCGTTTGTGTTTTACTCGTATACCGTGTTTCAGGTATGGGTGCCAATCCACCTCCACCTCAGTGCTCTTATAAGAAGTTTCGGGACTGTCAGCCCCATAACTTCGCTGGAACTGAGGGAGCGGTGGGACTGCTCCGATGGCTGGAGAAGGTTGAGTCTGTGTTCGTCATGTGTAACTGTCCTGCTGGGGACCGGGTGAAGTATGCTACTACGACATTTGAGGGCCTGCACTGTCGTGGTGGAATGCTACTACTCAGAACATGGGATTGGGGGAGGCTATTGCTATGCCTTGGGCAGAGTTTGTGCAGCTGTTGAGAGGTGAGTACTGTCCGAGGGAGGAGGTACAGAAGTTGGAACATGAGGTCTGGAGCTACAAGATGGTTGGGTCAGAGATCGAAGAATACACTGTGAGGAGGAATGAGCTGGCGGTGTTGTGCCCTGATTTGCACACACCCGAATATAGGAGGATTGAGCACTATGTGTCTGGGCTAGTGCCAGAGATTGCTGGATTGGTGGCTGCTGGGAATCTTCCCACTATTGCTGAAGTTATCCGATCAGCTCATCGGATGACTAACCTAAAGGTGGCAGAAGGTGTTTTGCCCCCTAAAGGTGCTGCTGTGAAGGTTTCTGAGGGAGCAAGAGGAAGTGGGATAGTGTGGGGAAGAGTGTTGTGCCAGCTCAGCCGGCAAGGAAGTTTGATTCATCTGGGTCTTCTTCTAGGCAGAAGTCGAGTGGGTATGTTGGGAAGCATCCCAAGTGTAATAAGTGTGGTTTTCACCAATCTGGGAATTGTGATCGGGCTCGTTGTCATCGGTGCCATCAGTTGGGGCATCATGCTAAGGATTGCAGGGTGGCACTCACCCCAACTCAGACTCCTGCTGCTGCTCCTACTCCTGCTGCTCAGGGGACTCCAGGAAAGCAGGGGTGCTATAACTGTGGTGACACGGGACACTTCAAGCGTGAATATCCTAAACTGAAGCAGGGCGATAATGGGAGGGGCGGAAACGGTAATGGGAACAACGGCGGCGGAGGCAGGACTGCTCGTGCTTTCGTCATTGGATCTGCGGAGGCTAGGCAGGATCCAGACACAGTTACCGGTACGTTCCTTCTTAATGATCGCTATGTTTCTGTCTTGTTTGATTCTGGTGCCGATAAGAGTTTCGTATCTAGGGACATTAGTCGATTGCTAGATATAGTACCCACACCTTTAGAGGCTAAGTACTTAATAGAATTGGCTGATGGTAAGAAAATCGAAGCGGCACACACCCTTAAGGAATGTCGCTTGGAACTCTCAGGTTTGTCTTTCCCCATTGACCTTATGCCGGTACCCCTGGGTAGTTTTGATGTCGTTGTCGGCATGGATTGGTTATCGTTGTATCGTGCGGAGATCGTTTGTTTCGATAAGGTTATTCGGATCCCTCTCCCTGATGGAGAGACTCTTTTGGTTCATGGCGAGAAAAGCGGTGCTCCGCTGAGTATCATTTCTAGCATGAAAGCCCGTAAGTACCTTCAGAAGGGCAGTTCGGCCATTCTGGCACTTGTTAACGTTTCTAATGACGATGAGAAAAAGATCGATGATATCCCAGTGGTTCGTGATTTTCCCGATGTGTTTCCTGAAGATTTGCCTGGTCTTCCTCCCCATCGTCAGGTTGAGTTTGGTATCGATCTTACTCCGGGTGCAGCTCCTATTGCCCGAGCTCCGTACCGTCTTGCATCTCCCGAGATGCAAGAGTTGTCCAGCCAGTTGCAGGAACTCTTGGAAAAGGGTTTCATCCGACCGAGTTCTTCCCCGTGGGGAGCTCCTATTTTGTTTGTGAAGAAGAAGGATGGAAGTCTTCGCATGTGTATTGACTATCATGAGCTGAACAAAGTGACCATCAAGAATCGTTATCCTCTCCCTCGCATTGATGATCACTTTGACCAGCTTCAGGGCTCCAGCTACTATTCGAAGATTGATTTGCGGTCCGGTTATCACCAGTTGCGCGTCAGGGAAGCTGACATTCAGAAGACTGCTTTTCGCACTCGTTATGGCCATTTTGAGTTCTTGGTCATGCCTTTTGGTCTCACTAACGCACCGGCGGTGTTCATGGATTTAATGAACCGTGTTTGCAAACCTTACCTTGATAAGTTCGTCATCGTGTTCATTGACGATATTCTGATTTATTCCAAGAACAAGGCGGATCATGAGGAACATCTACGATTGGTCTTGGAACTTTTGAGACAGGAGCAGTTGTATGCTAAGTTCTCAAAATGTGATTTTTGGTTACGTGAAGTTCAATTCCTAGGACATGTGGTGAATGAACTGGGAATTCATGTCGATTCGGCTAAGATCGAAGCTATTAAAGACTGGGAAGCACCAAAGACGCCATCTGAGGTGTGGCAATTCCTAGGTCTTGCGGGTTACTATCGTCGTTTCATTGAGGGATTTTCGAAGATCGCTCAACCCCTCACTACTCTTACCCAGAAGGACCGAAAGTTCGACTGGGATGAACCACAAGAATCAGCATTTCAGATGTTGAAGCTTAAACTTTGTTCTGCACCTATCTTATCTTTACCTGAGGGTACGGATGACTTCGTTGTGTACTGTGACGCTTCTATTCGTGGTCTCGGTTGTGTGTTGATGCAACGCGGGAAGGTTATTGCTTATGCGTCCCGTCAACTCAAAGTTCATGAGAAGAATTACACTACTCATGACTTGGAACTAGGTGCGGTAGTCTTTGCGTTGAAAATCTGGAGACATTACTTGTACGGTACCAAGTGTGAAGTATATACCGATCACAAGAGTCTTCAACATATTTTCGACCAGAAGGTGTTGAACATGCGGCAGCGTCGCTGGGTTGAACTCCTGAACGATTATGACTGTGCTATCAAATACCATCCTGGCAAGGCGAACGTTGTGGCGGACGCCTTGAGCAGGAAGGAGTCTGCAAATATTCGCCGTGTTAAAGCCTTACAGCTCACCATTCATTCGTCGTTGCCTGACCGAATCCGTTCTGCACAGTTGGAAGCCTTGAAGGAGGAAAATCTTAAGGCTGAGACTATGCACAGTGCTGACAAGCATCTTGAACTTAGGACCGATGGCTTACACTATTTTGCGGGACGTGTTTGGGTCCCATTGTTTGGGGGATTGCGCGAGCTTGTTTTGGATGAAGCTCACAAATCCCGGTATTCTATTCACCCTAGCTCCGATAAGATGTATCAGGATTTGAAGATACTTTATTGGTGGCCGAACATGAAAGCTGATATAGCTTCTTATGTCAGCAAATGCTTGACTTGTGCTAAAGTCAAGGTGGAGTATCAGAGGCCGTCTGGTCTCTTTCAACAACCAGAGGTTCCGGAATGGAAGTGGGAGCGAATCACGATGGATTTTGTCACCAAGCTGCCAAGGTCACCTAGTGGTTATGATATGATCTGGGTGATTGTTGACCGGCTGACAAAATCGGCACGTTTCATACCTATTAAGGAAACCGATGGACTCGAGCGGTTGGCTCGACTTTACCTTAAGGAGGTGGTTGCTCGGCACGGGGTGCCTGTCTCTATTATCTCTGATCGTGATTCTCGTTTTGCTTCGCGTTTCTGGAAGGCTCTGCACAAGGCTTTGGGTACTCAGTTGGATATGAGTACGGCTTATCATCCGCAAACTGATGGACAGAGTGAGCGGACGATTCAAACCTTGGAAGACATGCTGCGGGCATGTGTCATCGATTTTGGTAAGAGTTGGGAAATTCACCTACCGTTGGTGGAGTTTTCCTACAACAACAGCTATCACTCTAGTATCAAGGCAGCTCCGTTCGAGGCTCTATACGGACGAAAATGTCGATCACCACTTTGTTGGGCCGAGGTGGGCGAGAGCCAGCTCACTGGTCTGGAACTTGTGTACGAAACTTCGGAGAAAATCGTACAGATTCGTCACCGTTTGGCTGCTGCACGGGATCGTCAGAAGAGTTGTGCCGATCGCCGTCGAAAACCTTTGGAGTTCCAGGTTGGGGACAGGGTACTTCTGAAAGTTTCACCATGGAAGGGCGTCATACGCTTCGGAAATCGTGGCAAGCTTAACCCTCGAGATGTCGGACCATTCGCAATCCTGGATCGGATTGGACCGGTGGCATACAGACTTGACTTACCGGCAGAGCTCGGTAGTGTGCACAACGTCTTCCATGTGTCTAACTTGAAGAAGTGTTTGGCTGATGAATCTCTCATTGTACCACTGGAAGAGATCAAGGTTGATGATCGTCTTCGCATTGTGGAGGAACCTGTCGAGATTCTCGACTATAAGATTCGTAGCCTTTGTCGGAGTAAAATCCGCATCGTCAAAGTTCGTTGGAACTCGAATCGTGGTCCGGAGTTCACGTGGGAAAGGGAGGATCAGATGAAAGCTAAGTATCCTCATTTTTTTCCGAAACGCGCGTTCGAATCAAGGCATGTTACTGCTGAAGCGGAATGAATCTCGGGTCGAGATTCCATTCAACGTGGGGATGATGTGACAACCGGTAATTTTCCTTTCGTTTCAATCTTTCGTTTCTTTCATTTTGGGGCTTTGCGCAATTTTCGGGACGAAAATTTTTTCAACGTGGGGATGATGTGACACCCGGCATATTTGGCTTAAACATTTTAGTAACAGCTAAGTCTACCTTAGCGAGAAACATTTATAAACGGACTTAACTGGGTTAGTTGAGTCTGGTCAAGTTAGGATTGTCCAGGGTTCAATGATCTAGAGGATCATTGGGAGTCGTTTTGGTAATACACTAGTACCAGGTTCCGTTGTTGGTGACATTACATGAACTAATTAAGTATATGTGTAGATTATGGGTCGTGTGGTGGATTATATACATAGATGTGTTTAAATGACATGTAAATGATTATCCATGCTTAAATATGTTAAACATAGACTAAGGTTGCATGCTCATGTGTTAAGATGTGTTAGAATGCGTTAAACACGACGAACTGGAAAACTAGGTAAACATGAGTTCTGGTTCGACCACTTCGAGTGGTCGAAGGAGGAATTTTGTTTGGTTCGACCCTTTGTAAATGGGCGAACCTGGGATGTGGAATTGAAAGAATTCCCTTCGACCAGGACAGGGCTCATTCGACCCTGTGGAAGGGTCGAAGGAGGCCACCTTCGACCACTGATATGGGGCGAAGGAGGATTAGTATAAATACCAAACTTTGTCATTTTTCATCATTTAACAAACCCTAACCGTCGCAAAACACTCTCAAACGATTTTAATCACTAAGGAAGGAGTTTTTGCTCTTCTTTTTCATAATCTAACCTATCTACAACATCTAAACAAGAATCCAAGGTGTGTTCTTGATCCTAAACGTTTTTTTAAAGCATTTTAATTCGCTTTCATCTAACCCTAATTGTCCGGATCTGTTCTAAGGGTGTTTTCATGATTAAAAACCTTTTAAACATCTCTCTAAATCAAAACCTTATCATTTTAAACATAGGTCTTCATGATGATAAACATATGTGAATTGTGTATTATGTGGTGTTATGTGTTGTTCAATGATTTGCTGCTGTATATATGATAGAAACATGATATAGGATTGTTATTGATGCTAGGTTATTGTTGTTTAGGGTTAGGATTAGATAGATGGTGATGTTATGGGTATTTTGGGGGTTTTAATGAATCTAGACTTGATAAATGATATTTATGATCAATAGAACTAATAAGGAGAAATCGAACACTCGATAAACTGAGCATTTTAAGTTGAATATGGATTAATTTCAAAAGTTTCCAAATTGGGTAAAGAATCCTTGCAAGATTGTGACATTTTCATAATTCTTACCATTTTGGGAAAGGGCTGAAATGGACGTATTATCGGGAGAAATCGATGGGGTTTTGTAGGAGTAAGTTATTCATGCTTGACTGCTGTGTTTGATGATGTTTCGAGTTGTTTTGAATGTGTTTGAAGCGTTTTTAGGAAAATTTGCACAACAGGGGCGAACCTGGACTCCTTCGACTGATCGAAGGTGCGAAGGAGAGAATCCAGGGTCGAACCTGGGTTATGTTTGGGCGAACGTGGTAAAACGGTCGAAGGAGACATCAAACGGTCGAACGAAACATAAAACGGGCGAAGGAGACTTAAAACGGGCGAAGGAGACTTAATCTGACTGGTTCGACCGTTCTGATGCAGAAATGAGATTTTTTGATACAAACTAAGTGTTTTATGCTTGAACCTTGTGTGTAATCTATGTGTACTTGATTAGTTAGGGTAATGGGTCACCAACGGGATGTCGGGTCGGTCTAGTGTGTCGGTTAAACATTTAAACATGCTTTAAAACATACTTGGTTACGATCTGGACAATCGGGGACTAGATAACCTTATGGTTATTAGTCGGAACACTTATATGAACATTTTGATAGATCTCCGGTAGAGGGATTATCAAGGGCTTAACATCTTTACTTGTAACCGAAGAACGCTATCTAAGGTGAGTTCATGGCCCCACTTTTACTGCTTTAACTTTTGGGGGAGAAAATATGCGCTAAACTATTTTGGTGGGATAGATCTGTTGGGCGTGACCTTCCCCACTCGTCGGCTTGGAGGGCCGGACGGGTGCATATTGTCTCGAACTGGTAACATTGGTAACATGCTGAACATTCGCGTTAAACATTGCTGAACATTGCTAAACGTGTCTAGTAATGGTTTTCCAATCGTAGTAGTAATAAAACATACGCCTAGCTAGCGTACTTGGTAACATTGATATAGTATGGACATGGTAACATTTTGGTAACACTTGGTAACATATTGAACAAACCTGTGAACTCACCAGCATTATATGTTGACGTCTTTTGGCATGTTTTTCTCAGGTCGCTAAGGTAGCAACAAATGGAACTAGGCGCACGGGTCTGCATTGGCGTCTAGGTTTAGTTCATGTTTGTAATAAACACTTGGTACATTTGGGTCTGTGGTTTGTAACATGTTTAATGCTTCCGCTACTGGTTTTGAGTTTATGAAAACTATGTCTTTTTGAATGTCGTGTATCTTCATATAGAGTTGTTTATTGTGACCGTTGACTTGGATCCTGGTTTGTCATGCGCCTCACGGTAAAACTCCGCAAGTGGAAATTTGAGGGTGTGACACATTGGTTATCAAATGATCACAAAGATCGATTCAGTATTTATTTTTTAATTTATATTAGATGGTAGCTACAGTTAGATTCAGTTGTGCTTGACCAACATTTTTAACTTAATCACTAACTAGATGTTGTTGGATGTATCTTTGTGATGAGATGTTGAATTGTGTGATTCATTTCTGGTTGATTCATGTTCTTGTAAAATTGAAAGGTTTTGAGTTAATCACTTAATCTTTATGTTCTTTACAGGTTTTGTGATGTGGATCCTGTTTATCCAGATATGTGAGTCATATTTCTTTCACTCGCTGTTAACGATTAGAATTTTGTACTGCACTTATTATTTGAATTTGTGCGTAGTGTCAAAGGTGTTCTATTCTGGTCATTTGAGATTTTCGTTGTGTTAATCTCTTGGTTAATTCTTTAGTTTCCTCTTCTCTTGTAATCTCTGGTGTTGACGCTAGATCTAGATTCTTGAATAAAATCTACTAGTTGTAGATCTAGGAAGTCCGTTAGATCATGCTAGTGTTTTCTGTCTTTCGTCTTGTTGATGATTGAACCGTAGAGGTTAGAGAAGATATTAAAAGTGATCCCGGTTGGTTTCTCTTTGTGTTTTGCATCATGTAGGTGTTGCAGCCTTATGAGTGTTCTTCTGTTTGGAAGAATTTATTCTGGCATTGAAATCTCGTGACTATGAGTATTATCATATTCTGTTTTGGTTGTAGCGGTGCTTACTTGTTTATGAATCATGTGATTCGGTTTTGTATTGTTGTTGATGTTTTGTGAAGTTGTAAATGTTTGATGCTAATCAAAAAAAAATTCCTTTACATGTTAGTAAATGTTAAAAGTGTTTTTGGTTAAATCAAACGAGTGTTTACATTCTTTACAAAGTTTTATCTACATGAATACTATTTTTCTTGTTTGTTCTGATTGATAATCGTGTGATTGTGTGTTAATCAGAATATGATTCGTTGTCCTATACTGCGTTGTATGTGGTGTTGTTAGGATTGTTGCTGAACCATGTGGTTCAGTTGGTTTTTAATCAGAATATTTTTTCTGATTTTCTAGCTGATAATCTTTTGGTGTTAGTTCATTGGTCCAGTCGTGTTGTTGAGAATTGTTATTTTTTTTCTCTCATCTTCTGAATACTCCAGGTTGGGGTTTTATTCCTCTCAGTTAAGTCCCTCGCTTATTTGAATATATCTGTATGTTATAGATTTATTTCTTAGTTGGTAAGCGTTTGAGGGTTGTTCTAGGTCATTCGGTTGATGGTCTATGTAGCTGAGAGCATATTGTTGAGTTTTTTTCTTCTGTTTTGAACTTAAATCGTTTGTATTCTTAAAACATTTTTTTGGTAAAACATTTGAATTAAATCGTTCAAATAATTTTGGATCTTTTGTGTTTTGTTGAACTAGATTTTGCCTAAGAATGTTTTTCTACTTGTTTAGTTGGTTACTTAAAATAAATAATAAGGGTGATTTTTCAAAAAACATTTTTTTATTCAAACTCCAAGTTTCTTTATAAAAGAAGGATCTAGGAATTTTTCAACATTTCACAGATATTGAAAGTGGTTATGTTGATAAAGGTTTTATGTTTTTCTTTATAAGGATATTTTCTAGATATTATTTAGACTATACATCTTTAAATCTTTCTCTGCTTCTAAGATTCGTTTTGTGCCAATCGGTTATTTCTCTCGTATCTTTGTCTCCTTTAGTGACATGTCTAAGGTTTGATCTAACGTGTTTAGATCATGTTGTTATCTTAGTCAATCTGTATAGATCATCTGTTAATGGTCTATTTAGAGGTTGTTGTGTAGATTGTCTCCTAGTGATCCATAACAGGTTCATTTATAGAGAGTTGTTGAGAGTATTGGTTGTTGTTTAGAAGTCATTTGTGATTGTAGATGTCTTGGGTGTATATGTTGAAACCTCTTAAGAAACTTGGATAAATAAAAAAGGGCAGTCTATAATTTCACGACATACAGCTTAAACTGATTGTCGTACAATATGTACTGCTACATGTAGAATATTTTGACGACATAACCAACTTAGTATTAAAAGTGAAGAGTAGAATTTCAGTTTAGTGTTCTTGATAAAACTATACCGAGACGTTATTATCAACAAATGTTTGCAAACCAAAAGAAGACCTGTTGTTTCGTTTTGTGGCGATAGTGCAGCCTTTTCAATTGTTGCTGCTAATCTTGTTTTTGACAAAAACTAAACGGTTTAAGATTCTCTGTTTTTTTTTTAAATTTGATTTCATAAGTTGAAAAATATTGTTTCTTGTCTATTTCTGAATGTTCAGTGTTTTCAAGATACATCTGAACATATTGAGATTGGCTTTGTTTAATGGAGAAATATTCAAAAGGTAAAATAGTTTCAGTTGATAGCAAATATTATTTTCGAAATGGTTGTTGGTTTGACAACATATAAAGGTATGTAAACATGTATCTTTTTTGGGGTGGGGTGGGGGTGTTAAAATATAACATATTTTTCAATTCAATATCGTGTCATATTATTCTGTTCAATATTATGTTCTTATTAGTATTTGTGTTTGCTTAAATGTTACATGTGCACAATGAGGGCTTATTGGGCTAGTTGGACTCTGGACTAGAAGATTTGATAGGACAAGGCTTGTTGGACTGGACTATTTGCTGTTGGGCTACTGAATACTCAAGTGTACATCATGGGCCAAGTTGAGATTGTGCGCTACATATTGTTTTACACGTCAGCTAATTTCATAAGTCATGCCTTTTCGTTTTTTTTGATCAAGTCGGTCAAGAAGTTTCTGGATGGGAATATAAATACATCTCATCTCTCATCATTTATATGATCCTCAATATATCGACTTATCTTTTTGCATAAAAGAACAATATCATCGATGAGGCATTATCTATTATTTCTTTTGAGTCTCAGGTCATCTCCTGCTGATGTTCTCTCACGATAATAAAAAAGATCCACTTTATCACATCAGGATTATTTTTTTTATCTCTTTGGTTCTCTCTCACCTATGAGACAAAGTATTCATCTAGTAACAGTTTAATCTAGATAAAGAGAGATCGTTTATCAAGTATTTGAGATCTTCTTTACAATGTCTAGGGTGTGATTATGTAGCTTGAATCTTGTCATGTCTTGTTATTTAGGTGTTAGGGTATTTCTTTGTATTTTTAAGAGTCTTTGTATGTTATGGGAGAACTTTTCTTTGTTTGGGATTGTTAATAAAGTGTTTTGAGTATTTGTGTTCATGTTACCATAAATTCTGACACTTTTAATAAAGTATTTAAACATTACAAATCACATTATGTTTTTTCTTTTTAAATTTTGTCCTATGCTTTCTCATCACTCTCTTTTGGTCTCACTCTTTCATTCTATCTATTTGAGTTCAAGTTTCCACAAAAACAAATCCACTATAGCATGATGAATTTTCCATTTGGACATATAATCATTTTCTACCAATCAGTTATAATACCCGCACTCGTGTTTGTTGTTATTCCTAAAACGTTGAGTTAGTTCTGCCATTGTTAACAAAAACAATCTTAGTTTTAAATATTGAAGTCTCATAAGTATTTGACAACTTGGTGTAAAACATGGCAAACAACATTGGTAAAGTACGTTCGAGGCTAGCAGCGTATCTTGTTGCTCGTTTACCTACTATTTCGTTGTATTTTAGAAGGTCATCACGCCATACTATAGTAACAACATCTTTAAAATAATACTTATGTGTGATTGAAGAGATGTAAACAAAGGTTAGAGAGTTCAGTAAAAGCTTTAGTACCAAAAAATGAGTTTTTTTTTGCAGAATTAGTAGCAATTGCAAATGTTTTGTGTCTTTGGTAGGTGTCAGAAATGGATTTCAAATTTTGGGACTTCCGCAATCTTAGATTGCGGAAGTGATGATGTGGAGGCTGACTCGGATGGCAACGATGGCTGACTCGGCTCGCTTGCTGACTTAGCATTCTCGCAATCTAAGATTGTGGTAGTGCATTCTGTGAACATTTTTCTTGTAAGCATACACATGCTGAGATGCATGATAATTAATATGACTTCCGCAATGTTAGAATAGTAGGTATGGAGCTTGTTGTGAGACTAAAAGAGAATAGATTCTCTGCAAATAGTATGTATAGTAAGCTAACATCAAATCAAATTATCAATGTGGATGAATGCATTTGCAATATGTATGAAGAACATGTATACATATTTAGGAATACAGAAATCAAACTTACAAGAACACAAAGCAATAAAATTTACAAGCATCATCTTAAAAAAAAAAAAAAAAAAAAAAAAAAAAAAACTATGGCACATTTACATCCGGGTCCAAGAAACAATGAGTTTCTATGGCTGCAGCCAAAACATCGTTCGGCTAATCTGTTCGAAGATGATGTTGGCCATGCCACAAAGCTCAATATTAAGCGGGGGGACCAGGCATTATTTACTGCCATTTGAAAAATTCCGTTAAACCTCATTGTTGAACAGATGGTTAGAATGGCTGGCTTTGGTGGGGTTCTTGATATTGGATACCTACTTGTTGACCATGGTTTGATAACCGCGTTGGTAGAAAGATGGTGTCTAGAGACTCACATGTTTCACCTATCGTTTGGTGAAACGACGGTGACTTTAGAGGACGTGAACGTGCTCATGGGATTGCGAGTCAACGGTCCACCATTGGCAGGACTAGAGGAAAAATGGTCATCCCAAGATCGATTGCAACTAGTACAAGGTTTGTTAGGCATAGAGGCGGAGCAGGGAATGTTCACTGGAAATTCTATTAAAATAAAACACATTTTAGAAAAACTAAAAGAAGTACTGCCCAAAGGGGCAGATATGAATCTGATTACACAACATGTTACACAACAAGCACGTTGTGTGGTCTTGATTATTGTGGGTAACACATTGTTTGCTGACTTTTCTAATGGTTTGACATCATTGACATTTTTAAGGCACTTTGAATCGTTAGAAAGATGTGGTGAATATAGTTGGGGGAGTGCTGCATTGGCTTGTTTGTTTAGAATTATGTGTAAATTCGTAGTCTCCACTGTTAAAACAATTGGAGGACCTATGATTATACTCCAGTTGTGGGCCTGGACACGAATCAGTGTACTATCCCCCAAGTGTTTAAGCCGGTTGATCCCTGGAAAACCTTATGGTGCTATGCATGCATTTTCTCCATTACCCTTATATTATATAAAATAATTTTTTGTTAAATAAACTAACTCGTTTTTTTAATTATTTTTTACAGCTGGAAAGGTAAGCACGGCTTAAAGGAGGTTGCCTCGCGGTCGTTAAAACAAATACGATCGCAACTACAAAATTTACATGCGGAACAGGTATAAGACTGTTTAGGTTGTGTTTACAAGTAAAATACATTATGAGACTAATAGTGTTTCTTATTAATTTTTTTGCAACAGTTCATTTGGAGACACCATGCACAATGCATAGGGATACTTCCGCAAAGTTGCACATAGGGGATTTATGGTTAGCGTTCGGTACCCCCCAAGCTACATCACATCTCTAACCAGGGCCTTCCCAGATAAACACCGAACAAGAAAACATCATGGAGTCCCTTTTAAACAGTCCATTTAACCCATTTGATAATCAAAGTTGCGTGCCACCGGCACAGACTAACTTAAACAGTCCATTCAACCCATTAACAGTCCATTCAACCCATTTGATGATCAAAGTTTCGTGACACCGGCACAGACTAACTTCCCAATGAACCCACCCATCAACACCGGGCAGTCATCAATTAACTATTGGGCCCTAAATCAAGGTGACGAAGGAACATTGTCCAATGTATTCTACACACCAGTACCTATCGAGTTCCCCAATGAGCCGCGTCGGAATCCAGACCGCACTCGACGTCCTCCTCCATGTGGTACTACAGGACGATTATGTAACCATGCTAAATAGTTTAATTATTAGAAAAATCAAATGTAATAAATGTACGACCAACCTAGTATTAAAAAAAATTTAACATAATTATTTGCAAGTCAAAAGTAGATACACAAAATGAGGTCTGGGGCTTTTTGTGAGGCCCGGGATCGTGTCACGGACAGTCTCGTAACGCCTGAACCAGCGACGGCGCTGTTATGTCTCCCAAGGACGCCACGTTCGACGGTCTGGTGCCGGTAAAGGCTGGCCCGGGAGACGGATACGGGGGCACCAAAAGGGCTCCCTGGGCCAGTTCAACATTACGATTTTTTATATTTTCATCCAGATTTTTTTAAAATAATTATTTGCAAGTCAAAAGTAGATACACAAAATGAGGTCCGGGCTTTTTTGTAAGTCCCGGGATCGTGTCACGGACAGTCTCGTAACGCCTGAACCAGCGACGGCGTTGTTTTGTCTCCTAAGGACGCCACATTCGACAGTCCGGTGCCGGTAAAGGCCAGCTTGGGAGACGGATACGGGGGCCCCAAAAGGGTTCACTGGGCCGGTTTCAACATTACGATTTTTTATATTTTCATCCGGATTCTTTAAAATAATTATTTGCAAGTCAAAAGTAGATACACAAAATGAGGTCCGGGGCTTTTTGTGAGGCCCGG
This sequence comes from Ambrosia x helenae, assembly GCA_030844895.1. NCBI lineage: Eukaryota > Viridiplantae > Streptophyta > Magnoliopsida > Asterales > Asteraceae > Ambrosia > Ambrosia x helenae. The sequence goes on from CM061232.1 coordinate 132,820,736, forward strand.
GATCGTGTCACGGACAGTCTCGTAACGCCCGAACCAGCGACGGTGTTGTTATGTCTCCCAAGGACGCCACGTTCGACGGTCCGGTGCCGGTAAAGGCCGGATCGTGAGACGGATACGGGGGCCCCAAAAGGGTTCCCTGGGACAGTTTCAACACTACGATTTTTTATATTTTCATCCGGATTTTTTAACATATGTATTGGCAAACTACATAAAACACCCTACATAAAACAACACACCACATAACCTTCGATACATATTGTTAACATTGACAAACTACATGAGCAAGGAAACGTAAGCAAGGAACAACAATTATTAAGCGCCAACGTCATCAGCCTCTGAAGTGTACTCTTCAGGTTTCGAAACTTGATCATTCTCAGTGTGTCGAGGGTGACGGTAGGGTGGGTGGTTTAAAGGGGGCTCCCTTGCCTGTTAGGTATGTGGTCGCACATTTGAGTTATTGGGAAACTGAAAGTTTGGTGGTTGCAAATTACTGTGGTTGCTAAACTGGCGGCGAGGTTGATCATCATTAAGGTGGTAATGTTTGTGTAGATGTTGTAGTTGTTCGGTGATGGAATTCAACAGAATAGCTCTCAATTGTTCACCCTTTGGTGGCTCCACCTAACATACAAAGCCTCAACTTCGTGGTCTCCAATTGCAACAATAATACCTACGGCCAGGGTTTCTTGTGCTCCTTGACACTCGAATAATTGTGTCGGAACCACAATTGCAATAAACCATTGTTTGTCACGGAGATTTTGCTGTGGAGTGAGGTTTGATTGTGGATTGGTTCTAAATGAGATTCGTTAACGATATTTGTAGAATTTGTGGACTAGAGAAATCCGCAATCTGAGATTGCGGATTTATCTACTTCCGCAATCTAAGATTGCGGATTTCTCTACTTCCGCAATCTGAGATTGCGGATTTCTCTACTTCTACAAATATCGTGAACGAATCTCAGTTAAAACCAATCCACAATCAAACCTCACTCCCCTTTACCTTCTTAATGGACACCTTTACCCCTTTCATTGTTAAACTTTACTGGGGTGGTGACATTAGTTACAAAAACCAGACAGACATTACAGTTGACAACAATACAGTGTCAACTACGTTTATTATGACCTATAGAATGTCATACACGGATTTTCTTGATCACGTTTGTCTCGTTACTCAAATAGACAAGTGTTCATACACTGTTAAGTTAACAATGTATCACACTTTCGAGGGGTGTTCTGAGGCTGCATACATCACAGGAAATGAGGGTATGGAAATGATGTTCTATCTAGCATTGAACATAAAGTGCTACGTAGCAGTGATCCACGTTCAGTACACACCATTAGTTCCATTAGAAGAAAGTAGTGCTATGGATCTCTTAAGGCGGTTCACGGTGTCTTACGGTGAAGAAACATTTCATACTCCAACACAACAGCAGATGCAGTCAATCAATTTGGAACTCGGTTCTTCAATGTACAACAGCCTCACAGAAAGCTCAAATAGACAACCTGTTCCAGATTACCACTATACTGATTATCACTATAATGAAGAGTATGTTGCTAATTTAGATGCCAATGATAACGATGAGGATAATGCTGATGAAGGTAAAAAAACCTGCGATGTACCATACTTTTTTTTTCAATACAAATACTTGAGCTTATATAATAAATCTGTCGGTTTTTGATGTACCTTCAGATGAATCTCAAGGGCAACATGAACGAGTTGCCAATGACGAAAGAAGTGATGACAACAACGATGAGAACTAGAACGATTTTAAAAATGTACCTTTAGATGACTTTCAAGGTATTGATACTCTTATATGTAATACAATATTTGGATTTATCCTGATATAAGTACCGTTCATTGCAAGGTTTTATGTCGGATTCAAGTAGAGACTGAATTTCAACCAAGTGACGACGTTGATTCAGAAGTAAGCGCCGAAGAAGAAGGAGAAGCCTAGGCAGTACAAGCCCCAACAGGTGCTGAATTTCATGAAGGGATTGATCGTTCATTCCCCATAGACAGACATGTCGACGAGCAAGACGAAGGGTTAGAAGCGTATCGCCTACCCGATTTCGACGATGAAGATACGATGGAGATCTGGAATGGAAACGTAAATAGTATCCGTGTCGGTATCTACTTCGAAAATAAAGAGAAAGTAGTTGAAGCCATTCGGTATTGGAACGTAGAATGTAACAGGGAGTTACGTGTGATAGAAAGTAGACCGGGTACATTTAGAGTTAAATGCAAGAACGAAAACTCTTCATGTATGTGGGCTGCTACTGCATCACGTCCACATAAAGGAGCCTTCTAGAGTTTGCACAAATGGAGTCCAAGACACATATGCTACTCAACGGTAGAAAGAAATAACAACAGGGCACTACGGTCCAGAGATATTGCATCACATATCTATGCACAGGTCAAGGCTGATTTAACTTTCCCGGTTAAACAGATTATGACCCACGTAAAGGAGACGTTGAAGGTCGATGTCACCTACTCTAAGGCATGGACTGCCCATAGAAAAGCAATTGAGAATGTCTACGGTACTTGGAAGAGCAACTTCAATGAGTTGCCTACCTACATTGAAAGGTTACTAGCAACAAATCCTGGTACCGTTGTGAAGTGGCATCATCACGAGAGGAGCACTGCTGAATGCAGGGTCTTCAAATATGTTTTCTGGGCATTCAACCCTCTAATTGAGGCCTTTAGACATTCAACGCCTGTGATATCAATTGATGGCACTCATCTAAAGGGAACGTATAAGGGTAAGATGTTGATTGCGGTGGCGAAAAACGCAAATAACTACATTCTTCCGGTGGCGTATGCAATTGTGGATGAAGAGACAATTGAGAGCTGGTCTTGGTTCGTGGAGTAGTTTAGAGAGCATGTATCACATCACAATGTCAGCCGTCCCCTTTGTGTTATTTCAGACGACATGTGGGAATCATACGGGCAATGGAGGAATTGGAAGGATGGAGGGAGCCACATGCTTACCATCGTTATTGTCTTCGTCACATAAGAAGCAATCTCGGGTCAAAGTTCAAGAGCAACATGTTGAAGAAGCTTTGCTGGACAATCGGAAGCACATCCCAGCGTTGTAAGTATTAGTATGCCATCAGACAGATGAAGTACATAAGATAGAGGCGTGGAGATACTTGAGAGATATTGGCCTCCATAAGTGGACGCTGGTGCGAGACCACGAAAATTGCCGCTTGGGTAACGTAACAACAAACATGTCTGAGTGTTTTAACCATGTGTTGTCGAAAGCAAGGATGATGCCTATAAAGGCAGCCATACACTTTACATTTATAAGGGATGTTGATAAATTCAACATCCATTATCGAATTTCCAGAAAACAATGTTGCCCCCAGGATATGGACGGTCATTTCCGAACGTGATGCTAAGTCTCGAGAACACTATGCACATTTGTATGATGCTTCCCAGAAGTAGTACCACGTGGAGTCTCGTCTGCAACACAATGATGACGGAGGGAACGATTATGCGGTTGAGTACGGTAACAGAAGTTGCTCGTGTGCAAAGTGGCAAATAGAACGTAAGCCATGTTCGCATGCTATAGCGGTTTGCCATTTGCGTCGTAAGAATATTCATGACATTGTTGATCCTCGATACCACACTTCCATGTATCGGTTGCAGTACAGCGGGCACTTTTACCCCCTCGGTCATAAAAGAGATTGGGACCAGGCAACATGGAGAATTCGTGGTAACCCGTCACAAATTACCGTCAAACGTGGGAGGTTGAAGCAAAGGAGGATACATAACGAGATGGATGTTACGCATGAAGACCAACCAAGAGCACGCCCTAAATGTAGCATTTGTAAGTTGACTGGGCACAACAAAAAGAGCTACCAATTTCGTCAATAGTGATTTCTTGTGATCTGTTTTATCTATGCTAGTTTGTAGTAGTACTATTTTCTGTTCCTTTGATATTGTATGTTATCGGTTTACCTTAGTACTCGTTTCTTACATTTGCGTGTTCCATTTCCATTTCATTAGTTTGAAATTAAACTCGTGTAAATTCAACATAATACAATTTCATGCAGGATTATTACATAAACCAAGACCGTCACAACTAGGTAGATTACAATATCTACCAACGGCACCACATAGGGGTCGACCCACATTCCGAGCTGGTTGTTCACTTTGAATAATTAGAGTGGACGAAGATTCCTGAGTGTTATAAGGGGGTTGGGGTACACATAATAGACTCGTGAGGAGTAGGTATGAACCCACCAGAGTGTTGTGGAATAAACCCCCCTAACATGGATGTGAACGAAACAGCCCCTGTAAAATAACACTCCCATCATCATCATTCCGCAACCTTCCTAACTCAGCATAGTCCACATCATCATACATGGGAGTATCTGGAAGTGTTGACGGCCCTGCTTCGTCATCATCATCACGTGTTGACGGCCCTGCTTCGTCATTATCAACACGTCTCCGCTTCGCGAATTCAAGACGTGAAGGACAATTCAGGCGATCTCCTTCACGAATTGAAGACAACACTGCGTTGGCAATGTTTTGAATGTCTCCAAGTTGTGCAAGAGCGCTTGCCATATACCGAGCCGCTTGACTATGTATCTCGATATACCCTTCCAGCTGCAATAATATTAAAAAAACAAATATTAAAATAGTATTTCGCATTATATAGTAATTCATAATTATTAAAGTGATATACAAACCAGTAGTGCGGAAATTGACCCATGATCTCAGGATCCGGTTTGTGGTACCGAATTATTCATCGGGTTGGTGACGTATCCAACCGTGTTTTCCAAATACCAAGTCATGTAATCTGGAGACACGAAAGGAACTATCGTCCATTCCCCGTCCACCCTATTGGCTCTGCGATTATCCCAGGAAGAGATATAGTCGGCATGTTGATATGTCCAGTTTGTATGTCTTCTCCCGGTACGCTTCATTGCATGCAATTTACGGTGGACTTCAGGGGTAAGGGGAGGATCCTGAGGTCTCAATTGAAGAACCCGAACTGTCTAAGGACCCTCGATGGCGAGTGGTATTCAACTACATGCATCCACACAATGTAAGACTCGCAGCACCATGAATCCTCCCCATCTCTGCAATAATCCGGCAAAGACTCAAACGCTTCTTCATATGGTTGCCAAATAAACTGGTTCACAAAAAAAAATATTATTAAGACATGGTACGAATTTAACCAGTAATATAATGTAAATTAACTCTTCCAACTCCTCATGAAGATTTTGTAACTCTGAACGAATTTGGCTTAAGAAGTGTGACGCGGCCTCCGTAAAGTCATGTTTCACACGCCAACACAACAACAACAACAACAACAACCGTACCCAGGAAAATCCCACGAATAGCGACGCTATTAGTAGGGTCTGGGGAGGGTAAGATGTAGGCAAACCTTACCCTATCTTTAGAGATAGAGAGACTGCTTCCAGAGAGACCCCCGGCTCGACAAAAACAAATGCACACTGTATATCAAAGAATAATTAGGCAATCACTAAACACTAAAAAAAACAAAAAAAAACAAAAAAAAAACTAGTGAATGTATAACATAATATAACATACAAATATATTTATATATATATATATATACATGCATAGAGACCATCCCTAATTCCTAAGTAATCTTAAATCCTAAAAATCTTTAACTTTAATCCTACGCCTCCACGAATTTCTATCTTGGACCATATCCTTAGAGAGGTGCAATTCTAACAAATCTTGTCTAATTCGATCGACCCAAGTCAATTTGGGTCTGCCTCTACTCCTTCTCCCCTCCACTGTGAGGTGTTCCACTCTTCTGACTGGGGCTGTCGTATGTCTCCGCTTCACATGTCCAAACCATCTTAATCTTCCCTCCTTTATCTTATCTGCTATGTTAGCCACTTCTAACCTCTTCCTAAGAACCTCATTTCTAATCCGATCTAACCTAGTGTGACCACACATCCACCTCAACATTCTCATCTCCGCCACTTCCATTTTGCGTAACTGTGTCTTTTTGATGGCCCAACAGTCTGTCCCATACATCATAGCAGGTCGAACTGCAACCCTATAAAATTTTCCCTTTAGTTTAGTTGGGAACCTCTTATCGCACAGAACTCCAGATGCTGCTCTCCACTTACACCATCCAGCCTGAATACGATGTGCGACGTCACTATCAATCTCTCCGTCCCTTTGGACGAACGATCCTAAGTACTTAAACTTAGTTACTTGCGGGACCACATGACCCTCAATGGTGATCTGGGTGCGATCTTCGTAGTTTGTCCCGCTGAAATCAGAGTGCATGTACTCCGTCTTAGAGCGACTAATCCTTAAACCTTTTCCCTCCGGTGCTAATCGCCATCCTTCTAACCTCATATTCAAACTTTTCTTAGTTTCCGCGATTAATACAATGTCGTCAGCAAAAAGCATGCACCACGGTAGTGTCTCCTGAATGGACTTAGACACCACGTCTAGGATAACCGCAAAAAGAAACGGGCTCAACGCGGACCCTTGGTGGAGCCCTACCTCCACGGGAAAGAAATCAGTATCTCCTACAGGCGCACGAACACTAGTTTCAGTCCTATCATACATATCTCTAGTAATGTCAACATACTTACTCGGGATCCCGCTAGCCTCCAAACTATCCCAAATCAGTTTACGAGGTACACTATCATAGGCCTTTTCCAGATCAATGAATACCATATAGAGGTCTCGTTTCTTCTCCCTATAATTTTCCATCAGGCTCCTTAGTATGTATATCGCTTCTGTAGTTGACCTCCCTGGCATGAAGCCAAATTGATTTACAGTAACATGGGTTTCTCTTCTAATCCTAGTCTCAATAACTCTCTCCCATAATTTCATAGTATGACTCAGCAGCTTAATTCCTCTGTAATTCCCACAACATTGTGCATCTCCTTTGTTCTTATATACAGGCAATACAACACTACTCCTCCACTGATCTGGCATTCTTCCAGATTTAAATATAAGGTTGAAGAAAATAGTTAGCCATTGCACTCCTTCCTCTCCCAAACACTTCCAAGCCTCAATCGGGATGTTGTCCGGGCCAACTGCCTTAGCCTTTCCCATCTTCCTAAGTGCTGACCTCACCTCTTCCTGTGTGATACGGCGACAGTATCAGTGATTTCGTTGTGGCGTTTGGGTAGTTGGGTTGTCGTTCTCCTAGTAGTGAGCCATCCCATCATTGAAAAGACCGTAAAAGTACGCTTTCCATCTCAGCTTTATGTCATCCTCCTTGACTAAAACATGCACATCCTCTCCCTTTATAAACTTAACTACCCCTAAATCTCACTTCCTACGCTCCCTAGCTTTTGCAATCCTGAACAATTCATGTTCCCCCTCCTTTGTTTCCAGGCGGTCGTACATCTTCTTATATGTCGTGTTCTTAGCCTCTGTCACTGCCTTCTTCGCCTCCATCTTGGCCTTCTTGTATGCCTCCCTCAAAGTCACCCGATTCTCCTCATCAGTGCACCCGAAAAGCTCCCTAAAACTCGTATGCTTATCTCTTATTTTGTTTTTCACATCCTCACTCCACCACCAGAACTCCTTATGCTCGCCGACTTTTCCTGAAGTAACCCCTAGAGTATCATGCGCCACTTGGATAATTGTGGTCGCCACATCCTCCCACATTTGGTTTGTGTCCCCCTTAAGTCGAGTAGATAATCTGGAGATGACCTTATCTCGAAAAACTAAACTCTTATCGCCCTTCAAGTTACCCCAACGGGTCCTAGGTCGCAGTCTTCTCTCCCTCCTAGCAATTCTTTCACTCATGGCTATATCTGCCACCAGTAGACGGTGTTGGGCCACTGCGGCCTCCCCTGGTATAACCTTGCAGTCCTTACACCATCGTCTATCACCTTGCCTCATCAAAATATAATCTATCTGAGTGCTACGACCCCCACTGCTAAAGGTAATTAATTGAGATTCTCTCTTCCTAAAGAACGAGTTTAAAATGCCTAAGTTGTGGGCCACCGCAAAGTCTAAAAGGTCCCTACCTGGTTCGTTCCTAACACCAAACCCAAAACCCCCATGAACTGCTGGAAAACCATCGATATCCTTGCCAATGTGGCCGTTAAAATCACCTCCTATACATATTCGCTCCCCTACCGGTATAGCACTCACAACCCCGTCTAGGCACTCCCAGAAGTCTCTCTTTTCCTGGTCCCCTATTCCCACTTGAGGTGCGTATGCATAAACCAATGCCACTACTTCACCCCCCAGAACCAACCTTAATACCATTATCCTATCATTGTGCCGCACCACTTCAACCACATTTCTATACAAATCCAACGCCACTAGAAATCCAACCCCATTCTTTGCCCCATTAGACCCAAATACACTAATTTGTACCCATTACACTCTGCCCCTTTATGCCCCTTCCACTTAGTCTCTTTTAGGCATGCTATCCCTACCTTGTGCTTTTTGAGTGTGTCTATCACCTCCAACAATTTACCACTAAGAGTACCTACATTCCAAGACGCAACACGCAACTTATACCCTCTAACCCTTCCCTTGCCTACACCTTTCTTCCTTGGACACGATCTCAAGTAAACATGACGACTCCTATCTTCTATGGTTGCAGTATATCACCCGCACAGACAACAGGACACACACGCACCCAAAATACGACAGTAATACCCAATCCTGAGTATAAGAAGCTCACAGATCACCCAAATAATTATGCTAGCACAATACTACAATATATATCAACATATAACAAAACGTTTCTATTAATTAAAATTTTGATAAACCAGAGGAGTAATTAATTTTACTAAAGTGAGTTTAGAATATATATAAAAGGATCGTCAGCACTTGGATTGTTTGGGGGAGAGACCGGTAAACCAGAATTTGACAACTGTCGCTGGAAAAATCGCCTTCCTTGTGTTCCTGTCTGATCAGCACAATTTTTCCTGTTCCGTATGTGTACAAGTCGACAATTTTGGTTGGTCTGAGTGTAAGTTGGATGCTCTAGTTCGTGTCGTTCTGCTCCTCGGAAGAGATACCCGCCGGATCAGAAAGCAAAAAGATAGGGCTGGTGACCTTGATGGCTTGTACCTGCACAACAGAAGAAACCGACCGGCTAAAACAAAATGCTTTGCCGGCGGAGATGAACGGAGAGGAGTGTTATGTGGTTGGCCAGCAGAGAGACGGTCGGCTGAACGATTATGTGGTTGGCCGTACGAAGAGACTAAGTGGAAGGGGCATAACAGAATACTTACAGGACACCAAATGTTACTCCAGCTGGCAAGTGGGGTATAATTCTGGGGGATAATACCCGGATTCTGGTCCAGGCCCACAATTGTAACAAAAACAAAGGACCTGCCACCGTGGCTGTGGTCCTTACTGCTGCTTCGCATAAGTTGCGATACAACCATGCTAACCTAGCACTCCCCCAACTCAACCTCCCACTTGATGAAGATCCAACAATTGTGATAAAAATGACAACGACACAAAACTTTGGCTTGTGTCGGGAAAGAGACAAAATAATTAAGATCACACATCGTGCGCGTCGTGTGATCTCGCCCTCAGTAACGTCAGCGGGTAACGAAGCCTTTATTTTTTCTACAATTATGTTGGAATCCAAAGTGTTTCCGCGGAAATTGCGGGGCTCACTTTCTACACCCAACATTTCTGCGACATACTCTACCCGTTCCGCATCATCTCTCGTGTTGAATTCGGCTCATGTGACCGCTGCACCATTAATCCGCAGACCCATTAGGACGTTAACGTCTTGTAACGTCACTGTGGCCTCACCAAATCTTAGGTGAAACGTGTAGGTCTCAGGACGCCATTTTTCAACTAGGGCAGCTATTAGCCCTTGGTCAATTTGGTGGTATCCGCACTCAAGAACTCCAGTAAAACCAGCAATCCGCACCAATTCTTAAATGCGTGGATCTAATGGATGCTCGCCAATTGCCCCCCAAAATGGTTGGTGACCCCGTCTACAATCAAATTTAAAACCCTCTTCGCTATTTCCTTCAAACAACATCGTAGTACAATGTTGTGGTTGAGCCCAAAGAAGTGGATTATTGCAAGGATCGGGGTTTAGAGATGCCATATTAATTAAGAGGGTAAATGATTTAGCAATCTTCAAATTAAGATTCCTATCGATTGAATTTTGACGTTCTAAACGAAATAACTAAACTTCGATTGATTTTTGACGTTCAAAACGAAATAACTAAACTAACCTATATATAATACACCTACCTAGTCCATTGTAAGTAAAAAAACAAAACAGATGTGACTTCCGCAATCTTAGATTGCAGAAGTGCCATCTCATGGCCCACCCAACAAATGCTACCAAACACACATGCCATCTAATCACCAAGCATCCTCGTCGTCCATCAACTCAATCCGAGTCAGCAGCCACATCCTCACTTCCGTAATCTTAGATTGCGAAAGTCTCAATATCACAAACTCACGTCTGACATCTACCAAAGACACAAAACCATTTGATAATTCCACTATTTCAGCAAAAAAAACTCCCAAAAATACAATGCATTTTTCAATTCAAAGATTCAAAAAGTGTGATTTTTTGAAAATTAAAGGTAAAGGTAATATATTTAGGGGCTGTTTGGTAGCTTCTTAATGAGGCTCTTAACCATTCAGCGCTGAATGATTCAGCGCTGAATGATTCAGCATTCAGCGCGTTTGTTTCAGCTTCTGAATGGAATGGTTAAGTCTGAATCATTAAGATTTGAAATGTTGTTGAACCATTAAACACTGAACTATTAAGCACTGAACTGGGATGAGCCTTAATGAGGCTCTCCTACCAATGTGGGACAAGAAAATTAACTTAATGATTCAGCGCTTAACCATTCAGACCTCTTAACCATTCAGACCTTTTAATAATTGAACACTTAATCAACTAAACAGCCCATTAATCAATATAAGTACATAACCGATTAACCTCTGATCTTTGGCATAAAAAAGTTTCACTAGACTATGATTATTCTCTTTATTCTCGAACAGTAATAGTGATGAAATAATGTGTCATCCAAGAAAAGGTAAAGCCAAAAGAAAAGGTCTCATTTCCAATTCAATTTTCTTTTTATTTATTAATTTGTTTACACTTTTCAACACACCTCAATATACGCGGTCCACAATCTGTCTCACTCCATCGTATAAAACCCCTTCAACCCAATAGAGCTTCAAACACTCTCCTACCTCTCTTCTTCCCCTCAATTCCATCAAACCCACTTCACAATCTTGAAAACAAAATCATAATATTTCTTCAAAACCCATTTCACAATCTTTTAAAAATATCATCAACACTTCACAACCTTTAGAAAAAAAAAAACCACACAAATTTAATCACACACACTTAAGTTAATGTGACAACAAAATGCGAACAGATTACCACCCCTCATCCTCTCCATCCTTTACAAATCTCGGCCGTTCAATCCTCAGCATGAAACGCGATCCAGCCGTCCACTCAATCGACCCAGAAACCCTAATCCAACAAACAGATATCGAATCTTTTCAACGACAGGTAACCCAAAGATTCACTGATCTCTCTTCAGTTGACTCACATGAACTCTTATCACTTTCTTGGATTTCCAACCTTCTAGAAGCTTTTATTTATTGTCAAGAAGAGTTTAAAGCCATATTGTTTAACAACAGTAACAATAATAATAATAATAATAATAATAATAATAATAATAATAATAATAATAATAATAATAATAAGTCTGTTTTAAGTGGCAAACAACCGTTGGATAAGATGGTCAGTGATTATTATGAAAGGAGTGTTAAAGGGTTAGATGTTTGTAATGCTATTAGAGATGGGATTGAGAATATAAGACAATGGCAGAAACAGTTGGAGATTGTGTTATGTGCTTTGGATTATAATAAGAGTCTTGGAGAGGGACAGATTCGACGAGCGAAAAAGGGTTTGGTCGATTTAGCGATCGGGTTGGTTGATGAAAAAGAGTCGTCTAGCGCGAATATAGCGCATAGGAATAGGTCATTCGGTCGGTATCAGAAGGATTCGGGGCAAAGAGGTGGTAGTGGTAGTGGTAGTAGTGATAACTCTTTGAGGAATTTTAGGTCTTTGTCTTGGAGTGTTTCGAGGTCATGGTCTGCCTCGAAACAGCTGCAAGTGATTGGGAATAATATTTTCCCGCCAAAAGCAGGGGAGATAGCGGTTACCAATGGGGTGGCGTTGGCGGTTTATGTGATGAGTTGTGTGTTTTTGTTTGTGATGTGGGCTTTGGTGGCCGCGATCCCTTGTCAGGATCGCGGGTTGCAGTTGCATTTTAATGTGCCGAAGACGTTTGTGTGGGGAGCGCCCATGGTTTCGTTGTATGAGAGGATTTTGGATGAGGCGAAGAAGAGGGAGAGGAGGAATAGTTGTGGGCTTTTGAAGGAGATTTACGTGATTGAGAAGGTTGCGGGTTTTATGAATGAGTTGATTGATTCGATTCAGTTTCCGATTGGGGTAGACAAGGAAGAAGAAATTAGGAAACGAGTAGACGATTTGAGGGTTGTTCATGGGGTTTTAAAGACCGGTTTGGATCCGTTGGAGAAACAAGTTAGGGAAGTGTTTCATCGGATCGTTAAAAGTCGAACCGAGGGACTTGATTTGATGACAAGAGGACATGAATGATCAATGGTTTGAGGGCTTCAATCCATTTGTATTTTGTTTTTGTTGCAAGAATGCATGATCTTGAATGAATTGTGCATATGTAAATGCTAATGCCACTATATATTAGGCACAATTTTTTTTTTTTTTTGGCAATTTTATACAAATGATGTTGTTCTTGTTGTTTGGGGGTTTTAACTAAAGAACTTCTTGTTTAATCTATTTCATGATCTTAATCTATTTCATGATCAAAGGTAAAGACTAAAGAGGTTGTGAGTTTTGTTTCTTACTATGTAAATATATTGCCGTGTTTAACCACTCAATATTTATAAATCATTTTATTTATTGGTCAATACATATATTAATTAGTTTCACAAATTATAATCTGGCGGTAAAAATATAATTAAAGATAAAAAAAGGAGTGAAGATTGTGTAATTAAAAGTCTTGGTTGGGTTGAAGTTGACACAGGAAAATGTCTTGTTTCTTGTTTGAATAAAGAATTGGTGAGAAGTTGAGACATCCCCATCTTCACTTGTTGAATGTTGACAAGAAGCATTCTCTACTCATTGCTCACCCATTTTGACCAATTCAATTCAACTTTATAAAGTTGACTTTGACTATCTAGACCCATAAATTTAGGGGTAATTTATCCATCCTTTAATTTACAAATTTCTGGAGTATAAATTGTTCTCCATGTTTTTTTCTTTCCTTTTTTTTAATGTTAATCAAAATCCAAAATATCAAAAACTGATAAGTAGATCAAGTGGTGGAAATAATTGGGTTCTCTTTAGAAGACTCAAGTTCAATCATCACCTGCATTAAATAATGAGACATTTAGTGCGCAATGATATTGACAAACCCACCGGGGGAATTCAATCCTGAGCGTCACCTCTGTTTTAATCTGGCTGTTACCTTAGCGAGGCAATGCGTGTGTAGGCAGTACGGTTTCCAGGGGGAAGCCACCAAGGTCGATTATCCTGCATGGGGCCCGATAGAACATCGTTAGGCCAACCTTGGCGGGCTGTCGGATCAAATCGGACCAGAGGAGTGACAATGGGTCACTCACAACGAAAGTCACCTTCAAAAAAAAAAAAATAAATACAAAGTCGACTTTTTGAACTTGATACAAAATACAAATCGAATTTTAAATACGCTAGTATGTAAATATTTCTTTATATTGATTTTTCAAACCCTCAAATTTTTATTGCGGGGTTTTACCGCGAGCCGCGTGACATACCAGAATCCAGTCAGTGGTCGAATGAACGACCTCTATATGCTTGAAAAACTATACGTAAATAAAACCAAGTAGTTTGAGTTTTAGAAGTTTAGCGGAAGCAAATGTAAATACCAATGTAAAACATCTCGTAAAAACAAACGCGAGTAACCAAACCAACATAAATAAATGTTAAAATGTTTGAAAACAATAAATAATGTTTATTATGTGACAAACGGCGAAATCAAGGTAATTTTGTACTAATTAATTATGCGTAATTAACGTAATTAAGTGCAATTTTGGGTTAATTATTTTAACTAAGCCATAGAGAATAGTAAATTCCCCATAAGATACATAGGAATGCACATGTTTAATATTGAAGCACAACGAAATCGCGTGTAGATAAACTTGTCCAGAACGGACGTTGGTGATTACCCGATAACATTTAATTAACCGAAAATGATCCCAAACACCCGGGATATGAAATAAAGGGAATTTCCATGAAATATTATGTGTTTTGGAACTCCAAAACCATATGTGGAAACTCCAAACAGAAATCTCCCAGCAATGAATAATGTTTGTGTATCGCACCCGATACGCGCGTAACTTATAAATTCACCCAATTAAAGCCAAAATAACTTACAAATGCCTAAAATAACTCATGTTTAAGGGTAATTGGGAGTTAATTATATGTCCGGAATAGCTCGTAATAAACACGTGATAAAACCCGAAAACCCTAACCGAACTAGTTAGATTATAACCAATACTTATAAGATACTTTTGCAACACATGTGGGACCCACAAGCCCACATATGGGCCGGCCACATAAGTATGTCTTAGCCACCCTAAATTTCTTCTTTAACCATCCATAATGAATGATTACATGTTTAGCATGCTTTAAGCTTTGTCCAAATAAGTACAAAAGTGTGTCTTATTAATGTCTCATTTCTACATAATATCTCCAAACTTCATCAATGAACACACATCCTCTTCTTTCTTCTACATATCCACGGCCACCACCATATTAACATCACTCACTTTTGTTTTTCATTAAACACTCACACAATCACATCATTTCCATACCCTAATCAAGTGTGTACAAGAAACTTAGAGCTTAACCATTGGAATACACACTTAAACCTCATTTCCACTTGAGTTTTGAGTCTTCCCTAGCCTTGTGCTAGTTGTAAGTTTCTTATTCTTGCTTCTTGTTTATGTATGTTTTTATTTAACATTTGTTAGAAGCAAGTTGTACATGGGTTAGGATGATGAACTTTCACATAATGAAACATATGATTAACAAGACTAAAATGGAAGTGTTTAAACTATGAAATGGGCCGTGAGTTTATAAGATGTTATTATTGTTTTTTTTAGTTAAAAAGTTAACATAATCATACACATGTTAAAGATTTAAACATAACATACAACTAGATTTTTTTTATCATGAGATAATGAATGTTTTTACAAGTTTAACATGAGTTTATAAATTATGGCCGTGAGTTTTGGTGTGTAATATTAGTGATTTTGTAGTTTTAGAAAGTTCACATAAACTTATGTTTGAAGATGTTTTGAGTCATTTTTATAAAGGTAAATTGAACATACCTAAAAGTGGTTTTGATCCTCTTAATATAACCATCTAAAACATAATAATATGAAGGAACTTAAGAATGTTATAAGATCTAAAAACTACATCTTTAAAGATCTAACTTTGAAACACTAAAAATGGACATGTTGGATTCTATGGACTTAACACACCAAATACACATATTATTAACCCTAATAAGATGATATTGGACTATTACTAATGTTGGAACATAATAATAATTCATATTGACAAAAGTTGATGAAAACAAGTTTACAAGTTTAGTGTAAAATTGTCACTTTTGAAAGATCTAGGTAGAAAATGTAACTTTTTGAAAGTTAAAGGATTTATTTTGTAACTTTAATGGTTGAGGGACATAAAATGTCATTTTAAAAACTTGTATCTAAAAGTGTGACTTTGGAAAATTAGGTGTTAAAAATGGAAGGTGTTAACTTTCCAAGTTTATTTTGGGAAAAGTTGGTAAACTTACAAGAATGAAATTTTGTATACAAATGTGTTTTTATAAAATAAGATTGCATAAAAAATATAGATTACCAAACATGATGGAAAAATATAAAAACAAAGGTTTTTATAAAAATTTTGTGACTTAAAGACTGGGTAAAATTTTGTGTAAAAATGAACACTTTTGTATATATGGGAATATAAAAGTGTTTGAGTATTTTGTTACAAATAATCAAGTCTTGATTTTAAAAATAAAAATGTTATTTATAAAGTTCTAAGTAAAATATGTAGAAATTAAAGATTGATTAATTTAAAGGAAACATATTGTTGGAAACTTTAGGAAAAATAACAAAATATTTATATTGGATGTAGGAAAAATAATATTATCACGACAAGTATTTATTCCTACAAAAATATATATAAAAACAACTTGTGCTATTCGGAACATGAAAATATATAAATACAAGTAATAATTGTGACACATTTATATCACGACGTGTTAACGGACAAAATGTAAAAACGGACGAATAAGTATATATTGTATAACTTCCTACAAGATACGTATATATGTTATTGCGTCTAATGTGGAAATGATAACATATATTTTATGAACTAAAAATATATAACTTGGGTTAAAATACATAACACTTTCCTAAGTGTTGGAAATCTATTCATGGGAGAATTAACATAAATAATCGACAAAGATTTCACGTTTAAAACAAGTCTACGAACTTGACAATATAAAATATGTATCGAGTCGACAAGATCCTAGTATATTTATTTAATGGGAAAGTAAATATGTGACACCCAGCAAACTCAGGTTAATACTTTTACAAACCTATAAGTCTACCTTAGCGAAAAACATTTACTTAACGTACTTAAATGGGTCAGTTGAGTCGGGTCGATGATTCGGGGAATCATCGGGAGTTGATTTACACTTACGTTTTATCGAGGGTTCAATGATTTGGGGAATCATTGGGGGAAACATACGCACACACACGTCTTGAGTCCCGTTGTTGTTGAAATTACATAGTTGGGTTGAGTATCAAGTATGGAATGTCTGATAAATGATGTACATCGTGTGAATACGTGTTTATATGGTTAGATATCATTAGCATATGTTAGAATTGTATGTTTATGTGTTAGAAAGTGTTAACATCTGTTAGAATGTGTTAAAAATGGGAAAATCACAAAAATCTGAGAACAGAGTTTTGGTTCGACACTCTAGACTCATGAAACTTCATTCGACACCCTTAAACATTTGATTCGACCCTACGAAGGGGCGAACCAAAAGAGAGTATAAATACAACCCTTTGCAACATTTTCATCATTTCACAACCCTAACTCGCCTCCAAGTGCTCTCTCTCAACTCCAAACCTATAGGGAGGATTTTTTTACCTCGTTTTTCAAATCCTAATCCAAAAACATGTTCTATAACAAAAACAAGTGAAGAATCAAGGTGTTTTCATCATCTAAACTCTTTTTAATCGATTTCCATACGTTTTTATCAAACCCTAACTGTCTAGATCTGATTTAAATGAGTTTTCATGGATAAAACCCTTTTTAACACCTTTCTAAACTAAGCATATTCATTAAAAATGAGTTTTCTTGCAAAAACCCCAATAATTATGGTGTTAAATGATTTGTTTATGTGTTATATGATATTGAATGATGAATAGATGTTATGTTAATGATTTATGACTATTTTGGATGATGATTTATGGATGTTGTGAGGTTTAATTAATGGTTGTTGAATTTTTACCCATATTGGGGGTTTTATGTTAAAACTAGGGTTTGTTGATGATTGTTAATGATGATGATATGATTAGGGGTTCATAGTACACATCTAATCTGTACATGTTCATTTGTATATGAAGTTGTTTTGATAGTTTCCATTTTAGGTAAAGTTTCCATGTATTATTGTGACATTTCCATAATTTGTTATTTTGGGTATCGTGATTACTGTGTGAAATAGACGTATTTATGGGCATAAATGGTAGTGTTTCGTGGGGATAGATTAGATAATGTCAACTGCTATGATTTGTGATGTTTCGTGATGTTTTCGTGATGTTTTCGTGATGTTTTCGTGCTGTTTTGATAAGATTTTGTCCATTTGATGAGTTTATGCAGCAGTTGGGTCGAACCCAGTTTTTGTTTTGACCTTACGAAAGCTCGAACCAAATATTGAAATCCCATTCGACCATTAGAAAGGGTCGAACCAAATATTTTCTCCCATTCAACCCTACTGATGTGTACGGACCAAATTTTCTAATTTTCATTCGACCTTTCGACTGCAAAAATGGAAATTTGATGCAAACTAAGTGTTTTATATACAATTTTTGTGTGCAAACTATATGTACTTGATCAACTAGTGTAACGGGTCACCAACGGGATGTCGGGTCTGTCTGGTGTGTCGGGTCAACGTTTTAAACACATTTTCAAACATACGTGGTCATGATCTGGGCAATCGGGGACTAGTTAACCTATGAGTTATTAGTCAAAACACTTATACAAACTTTATGATAGGTCGCCTGTATTTGGGACTATCTATTCATGTCGGTAATTCTATTCTAGAAGACGCAACCTAAGTTAAGAGTCACAGCCCCACTCTTTACTGTTTTCATATTTGGGGGAGAAACATGCGGTACGAACTTTACAAACTTTTAGACCAACATATTACGTTATATCACATGGGTACTTAGTGACATTACATCATTAAAGTCCTCCTAACTTTTAGTGAACCATTAATATGTGGATACATAGCGAGAAAAGTGTGAATAGATCTATTGGGCCTGACAAGCCCCACTCAGGTTGACTCGAGATCGGATGGGTGTATATTTGTCCTATCTAACTTACGACGCTGGGTGATGTCCGTGGCGGGTATTGAGGCATTCTAACGTTCAACAGTGGTTCATGACATTTTAGTATCATGTAACGATGTCTAACTAGCATCTGGTATAGTTGTAATGATTGTTGGGTCTGGATTTACAAACGTTACATACTTTTTCAAACTTAAAACTCTGTGACTCACCGGCACTTTACGTGTTAACTAACATTGCATGTTTTCTCAGGTCGCTAAGGTAGCAGCGAGACTAGGCGCACTAGAGTCGCACTGAGTCTCATGGTGTCATGCATGGTCGAACTTTATGTTATGTTTTCAAACTACTTACTTTTGGATTATGGGTTGTAAACTTTTTTTTGCTTCCGTTGTGGTCTTTTGAGATTATGCAAACTTTTAAACTACGTGGTTGGTTTTTATTACGTTATTTTCATATCATATAGTTGTTGTTTATTGTGATCGTGACTTGGATCCTGGTTAACCTGGTATGTCACACGCCTCACGGTAAAACCCCGCAAGTGGAATTTGAGGGTGTGACAAAATATACGGTAAAGTAAGTCGAGTTGAGTGTTGAAAATGTAATATCGATCAATAAGATCACAAGATCCTAGTATAACTGTTTAATGGGAAAATAATTATACGGTAAAGTGAGTCGAGTCGATGATAATGTAAAACGAGTTAATTAATACGGAAATATAAGCGTAACTTATAACAAGGGTAATCCATCACCAACGGACCTAGGATACACGTTTATTTAAATGGGGAATTGAACTAAATAGTGGTGTTGGGAGTTGGGCGTACAACTTGCCGAAACACACGCGCTATAGACTTAGTGATTTATACGTCTAGGACATTTGTACGTGTTTGACCTTGGGCTTGCTATTCTCGACATTTTGGCTTGCACGCTTGCTTGAGGTAAGTTTCACGGCCCCATTTTACTGTTTTTATTTTTGGGGGAAAGATATGTTATGTTAGGGAAATATGTGATATGTTGAATACTTGAGTTTGTTGCACTCGGGGTGAGTCCTCGCTACTGTAACCATTTATTCATGTGTATGTGTGAAATTGAAAATTGAAGGAATATTTGGATAGTACTATTAGTGCCTGACAAGGCCCACCCTAATCGATAGTGTCGATTATGCAACTGTGTATGCCAGGGGTGCACGTATTTTGAACTAAGTTGTTAATTTTCGAGAAACAACTATGAGCGAGGCATTGCTAGTCTTGGTTTGATTATGGGCTCAAGTAGATTGTAGGAACTTGCAACTCTTACAATAGTCACTACTTGTGTTGTTTCCAAAAAAATGTTGTTGTTAAAATATTTTGTAAAACTGAAACATGTGAACTCACCAATATTTATATATTGATGTCTTTTTAACATATCTTTCAGGTAACCGATTGTTGGAAGTTCTGATGGCTAGAACGGCGCGGGGATCTTATACGACTTCAGATATTTTGATGGGGTTTTACCTATATTTTCCATGGGTTGGAATATAATTACGAAACCTCTACTTTTGGTTTTAAACTATGTTTGTTGAAGTATGTATGAACATGAAACTCAATTCGACGTTTTAAATAAAGGATCATTTTTCTTAATTACTTATAGTTTGTGTTAATCTTGATTTGATCCTCTTGAAACGTCGTGCCACGTGTTTCCGCCATTGGCGTGGTGTGACATATGGTACAAATGAATCTCTAAGTGCATCCTAGCAGCGTTACCTTAGCGACATGAGAAAACATGCTAAAGTATGTCATCAATTAAGTCGGTGAGTTCACAGGTTTTAATGTAATTAAATCTGTTTGTCGTTCGTTTAGATCCACATTAATTACTAGTTATATCTAATGCTAGCTAGACATCATACAAGATACTAAGCGTACATAAACCGTTACTGACTGTTGGTAGTTTTGTTTGCCATTCGCCACCGTCCATTACACGATGGTAAATGTTTAGGACAATATGCACCTGCTCGAACTCCAGTCAACACAGATGGGGCTTATACACCCAATAGATCTACTCACATCTCCTCGGTATGCTACACATACTACGGTTTATGCTGTAAGGACTTTATAATGGAATTACGCTACAGTAACAAGTGATATAACAGTTTATGTGATCTACTATGTTTGTGTGTTTGTAAAGCATGTTTCACCCCCCCCCCAAAACAGGAAAATAGTAAACGGGGGCGTGAAACTCACATATAACGACCTATAAGTGTTTATCCAGTGTTTGTGTTTGTCTACTTAACCCATTATATCTGATCAATGACTTAATTTGTGTTTTTACAAAAGTTTTTGACCAAGTTTAACTATGTTTGACCAGGTTTGACTAATAATATGTAAATAGTTTTTTACTTTGATTGAATTATGATATATAAGGTAATTATTAAACCGTCTACAATTTTTTTAATATTGATATGTACCGCATGGTAATGCTTGTAATACCGGCTATAAGATGGACACACGAGCTTGGTACGATAAAAACCGTAAAACTAGAATACATTATTTGTTATATACCACATGTAAATCTGATTCTACTGGTTCAAATTGTTGAACCTATATGCAAAATTCTTAGGGGAATTGGAATTAATAATGGAGTAATGGAAATAAATAATCTCAACTATTGCTCTTTGGCCAATAATGGTCCCAACTACAAAAATAACCACTAGCGGTTCTAACTTTCGACATATTGGCCACCAACGGACCCAAACTTACTGAGGCTAACTCTGTTAGTGTGATGCTGACGTAGCATGCCACATAGGATACCACGTATGATGACACATAGGATTATTTTGCCACCTAGGATGTCACGTAGGATCATTTTGCCACCTGAGCATGCCACGTCAGCATCACGCTAACGGAGTTAGCCTCAGTTAGTTTGGGTCCGTTGGTGGCCAATATGTCGAAAGTTGGGACCACCAGTGGTTATTTTCGTAATTTGGACCATTATCGGCCAAAGAGCAATAGTTGGGATTATTTATTTCCATTACTCCTTAAATAATCTCAACTTTGTCGGCTTGAAAGACAATAATTCCAACCTGAAAACTAGAATCTAATAGGCCCAACTTGTATTGATTTTTATTTCACTGGACCAAAACTAATTGGGTTTAACCCAGACAGTTTTCTGCCTACGTGACATGCCATAAAGTGCAAATGAGTTAATAGAACGCATAAAATGCATAAAAATGGCATGCCACATAGGCAGAAAACTAACTGAGTTAAACCTAGTTAGTTTTGGTCCAGTGAAATAAAACCAAGACAAGTTAGGCGTGTTATATTCCAATTTTCAAGTTGGGATTATTACCTTCCAACCCGATAAAGTTGGGGTTATTTAATTCCAATTCCCCAAATTTTTAAATTTGATTTTTAAATTTATTCAAATCGCCGTAAAGGGTGCCCCGAGAGTGCTCGGTAATTTCATCGTAGCGTAATTCATTGTCGTGTCTTTGGGCGGGCGGGTTACTAGGTTTTCCCCATAATTGATGTTTGACAACTCAGGTACACTCGGAGTACTTGAATTTGTCGAAAAAAGTGCCCCAAAAGTGCTCAGACTTGATTTATTGGCCGTTAAAAAAACATAAACTCACACAAACCACATAAAAATATAAACCCTAGTGAATATTTACAAAATTGATCAATTACTATAAGCTTAAAACAAACTATTGACACTAATAGGAAAAATGTATATTTAATTAAGAAACGATGGGAATATACATATTGTTTTTTTTCTTTTATTTTTTTACGAATTTAAGATGACTTTTATGATAATATTAAAAATTGTGAAAATTAAACTTATTGTTTCATAAAAATATTATATGTGATGAGTCATAACCAATACTAGTTGATATATTAAATGATCAAACATGTAATATTTTAGCATTAAATTTTATTAACAGAAACAAACGTCATAACCAAGTCATTACATTTTTTTTAACAACCACGTTCACAAAACGCCTAAAACCATAGCCTCCTAGTCCTAACACCCTCCTAGCTCTCAAAATACACCTACAAGCTACAAATAGCTTGGATTGCTTTCTTTCTATACGTATACGTGCTTTCCGAAACGTGATTGAGAACTCCCATAATAAATCATATTAATTTTCGAGTTAATTGTCAATTTAGTCCCTGACATTTGTCAAAAATTGTTATTTTAATCCAAATATTTTTTTCTCCTATGTGTCTCTGATGTTTTCATTTTTGGTCATTTTAGTCCAACCCTTTAACTCCGTTAAAAAAAGTCAGTTTACTCAGGAGTATTTTGGTCAATTTATATGTGTATTTCTTTTTTTTTTTTTTTGCCATTTTAATTCAAAACCCAATTTAAATTTATTTTATTTTGTTTTATTTATTATAATATATATATATACACACACAACTCACTCTATTATAAAGATCCTACACCATTCTTTATCCTCCATTTTACCTTTACCTGCTCCCACATAACACACACATCAGGACACACAAACTAAAGAGAGAAAGAGAGATCCAAGGAACAGAGAGGGAAACCGGTGGGATTCCAGAGACCATTCACAGCGGAGCACGGTTGTGACCCCACCGCTCCTAGAGGCGCCTGCTCCAAAAAGAAACACATACCTACACCCACACAAATATATAGAGAAAGAATTAAGAAAAAGGAAGAGATGAGCTGAGCGGGGGACCGTGGCCAAGTACGGTGGATCAGGAAGAAGAACGGTGGTGGTGATGTTGTTGAGGACGACGGTAACGTTTTCGATTAGGGCCTTGCGGATAATAGTGAAGTCGATTACCATGACGACAGTTTGGGAGCTGATTAGCAATGGAGGTAGGATGTTTAGGCGATGACGGTAACGTTTTCGATTAGGGCCTTGTGGACGAGGTGATTGTGGTGATTGTGGCGGTGGCAGGTGGTGATGGTGGTGAATGTTGATGCTGATAGTGGAGGTGGTGGGTGGTGATGGTGGTTGTGGTGGTAAAAGAGATTGTGTGTATAAGTGTGTGTGTGTGTGTGTATATATATATATATTATAATAACTAAAAAATAATTTAATTTGGGTTTTGGATGAAAATAGTAAAAAAGAAAAAGAAAGAAATACATATGTAAATTGACCAAAATGCCCCTGGGTTAACTGACTTTTCTTAACGGAGTTAGAGGGTTGGACTAAAATGACCAAAAATGGAAACCTCAAGGACACATATGAGAAAAAAAATTTGGATTAAAGTGGCAATTCTTGACAAACCTTAAGACTAAATTGGCAATTAACTCTTTTTTTTTTTTCAATTCTTTTTCTTTTGAACGACAACAAACGATGTCCCGACTACCTAGGGTATCCACCAATTGGTTACAAAAGCATCCCATACGGCCCTGGGTGAAGACATGTCTTAAGTGCCCACCCCTAGGTAGCGTTGGGTAGTCAGAAGCACCAAGCCACCAGTTCCAGGGAAAACCTGACCCCCACCCGCCGAAGACATGACAGTGGAAAATCAGTAAAACCCGGTGAAATCAATGATTGAATTTAGCAGCTTAAAAAGACTAGGCTCTACCCATCATTTTCCATGTCATTCTATCACAAGGGTAGGGTTTTTTTTTTTTTTTTTTTTTTTTTTTTTTTTTCAATTCTAAACGCCAAAGGTATTATTACAACTCATTAAAATAAATATACATTTAATTTTGCAAAACACATCAAAATCATATAAACCTATCAATGATGATACAAAATGTGAATATAATGGTTTTTCTTTTTTAAAGGTAAATAGTAAATGACAATGTATATAATTATCCTGTATATTAATAATTCATGGGATTGAATAGTAACTTAACAACTTTAAGTAAGGTTATGGGGTGTGGTCATCCTTCCCCCTTCCTTCCCTCTTGTCCATGTAAGCGTCACGTCATTTCCCCATTCCCTCCCCCAAACAAGGGAAATGGTTTCCCCTTCCCCCTTCCCTTTTTTATTAATTTCATTTTTATTTATTTTATAAATTAGATTTTCATTAAAATATTTTTTTCATTATTCATAAAATAAATTACATAGAAATTTAAAAAAAAAAACCAAAAATACAATAAAAACCCGGAAATAAATAAAAAAAAACTATCAATTAAACGCTCCTCCAAGCCATTTTTTGGCGATTTTGTCTTTTATTTTCGCCGCCACCGCACGTTCCGTCTCATCAAGGCTATCGAGAGGTTCTCTCATCAAGGCGAATTCGGTTGTTTCTTGTCTCGACATTTCCATTTTGAGGCGGTCCCTTTCCAACTCTATCCTCGCCAAGTCTCTCGCCGCGGCGTCTTCTTTCTCCTTCCTTTCCATCTCTAGCCTCGCCAAATCCCTCGCCGCCGCTTCTTCCTTCTCCTTCTTTCTTTCCAAGTACCTCTCCGTTTGCTCTTGTTTAAATTCGTTAAAGTTTTTTAGCAACTCTTCAATTTTTTCCACCGCCTTGTCTCTCGATTCGTGGCCTGTATCAACACCCTTGCCTTTTGAGGCCTCCGCTTTCTTGGCGCGGTCCCTACCAATCGGCCTCTCACTCTCACTTGGTGGAGCCTCGTCTTCAAACTCCGGGTCGTCGTTTATGTTGATAGTACAACGAGCATCCGACCCACCACCACTATAACTCCCCGTTGCGCTCGTTTTAGACCTCTTCGCTTGTTCCACCTCATTAGGCACCGGTTTGAACTTTTCACACTTCGCCAAAATCTCATACGCTTTCATGTACCCAAACACCCCGTGCTTTTTGGTGTACGCGTCAAGAGCAACCTTCAACACATTCTCATCGCTTTGCCCGGACGTACGATTATTCCAAGCTCTTTGATAAAAACCCCCAAAATCTTGACATTTTGTCATCAAGTCCCGACACTTGGTACTCACGGAGTGAACCGACGGTATTCTTCACGTTGTAACAACTTGAAAAATTCCTTAACAACTTGGTTCCAAAACCCGCCTCTTTTTCGATTTGTTGCTACAATTATATAAAAAAAAAGTTAGTTTTGTGTAAAATATTAAAACCGAAATTTAAAAAAAAATATATACATTTATATATATATATATATATACGAATCATAAAAAAATATAAATTTACCTAGTATTGGGTCCGTAGAAGCGATAACCCAAGCTTGTGCTAGCGCCTCCAACTCGATGGGATTCCAAGGAATGGAATCGGCCTTGGTACTAGGAACGTCATCTTTGGCCCGTTTTTTCCCCTTTTTGACGGTTTTTTTGCTTGGGGCTGGTTGGGTTTCGGGTATGTGATCATCGTGCGAGGCCAAAGAAACAAAATCGTGCTCGTGTTGTGTTTGTGTTTCGGGTATTGGTTGCCATTGAGGTGGTTGCATTTGAGGTGGATGCATTTGCCATGGTTGTTGTTGAAATTGCCATGGATTCAAAGGGGCGTTAAACGCGCCAAAAGATAGTGGTTGAGTCGCGGGAGTACGGGTGTGTTAGGAAATCCGAACGGGGGTTGGTTTGAGGGGTTACCGGGTGTGTTAGGGAAGAAAGGACGCCTTGGATCCATAAAGATTTTTATAAAATCTTTTATAAAAGAGTAGAAGTGTATAAAAAATGGTGGAGTAGTGTATAAAAATTGTGGGGTAGTGTGGGGTAAAATGTGGGGTTTAAAAGGTATTTAAATAGGAGTTAAAAATAATTTTTTTTTTTTTTTATAAAAATCAACGGTCAAATAGGTGGGCAACGGTCCAATTTTTAAATGTGGCCTTGGAATTCGGGACGGCACACTCGGTGAAATCTTCCCGTTTTTGCCGAAGCCTCATCGGGGGGGGGGGGTGTTCCCCATCGGCAAAGAGGGCCAGGTCACCCACCGATTCCTTCCCGTTCCCACACCCCAAAGCCTAATGGAGATGTCTGTTGTTGGGATATCAAGGCTCTTTTCTTCTTGCCACGTTCTACCTTGCACGTTTTTCCGAGAGAGGGAGAGAGGGGGGAGGGGGAGGGAGGGAGGGAGAGAGAGAGAGAGGTACGGAACCCGACGAGGTTCTAATTCCATTGCCCCACACCTTCTTCTTCCCCGGCTCATATCCATAACCCTAGTATTTCCATCGCTTCTTGTTTCCCTACATCGATCATTTTGCTAAGATCAGATGCACCCACGATGATAATTTGATCAATCTCAAACTTTTTCAAACGGTACAAGCTTATTTAAGTGATTTTCTTACAACGAAGTTGTGCTCGCACATCATGAAGGTTAACTAGGTTTTTTCTGCTTTAGTTTCTACACATTTGTGCTTTTTGTTTAGCTTTTGGATATTTAGTGACATGAGTACTTGTAAGCGATACAGATTTGGGGTGTGCATTTGGACCCTAATTTGAATTTTGATGAATC
This sequence comes from Ambrosia x helenae, assembly GCA_030844895.1. Taxonomy (NCBI): domain Eukaryota; kingdom Viridiplantae; phylum Streptophyta; class Magnoliopsida; order Asterales; family Asteraceae; genus Ambrosia; species Ambrosia x helenae. The sequence continues at coordinate 132,847,714 of CM061232.1, forward strand.
TCAAACTGTTGATCTACACCGATTTCAGCCTCAACTGCATATTCATTTAACAAGTACTTTTTCAGATTCATTATACGATTTTCGTTCTTTATTATTATTATTATTTTGATGTTCTCGTCACCAAAAGTAGCCTTTTTTTTTTCGTTATGTCATTATTACAGTGTTCTGTTGATTCAACTAAGAAGGAACAAATATTATTTGTCAAATTGGGTTTGTTAATATATATTGACACTAGCTGATTACCCCGGGAGGCTCCCGGAGTTGAAAAATCTAATTTTACGTGATAACCTATTGCAAATGGCTTAAGTTAACGAACCACAAAATCCCCCAATCATTGCATGTCCGTAGTATTTTAATCAGTAATAACTCATATTCTCGATCTAAAAACCTAATCAGTAATCATCTAAAGAATCACTTATGTAAGCTGCAACTATTAAAAAACTAATCACATCTCTCTTCTCACAATGTAAGATTGGTGGGTGTTAGGGTTGGCAAGGGTAGTGCTGTTCCTCCCTGTATTTTACCTTTCAGCAATAGTTTTACTTAGGCTCTCATTGGCAAGCCAATCTTTTAGAGAAATCCTCGTCACATAATTGGATTTGCAAAGCATTGTTTATACTTTTGAACTGTTGAATAAGTTGACTGTATTTCAACTAACATATACACTCTGTTTCAGAGTTTTATTAAAGGATGGAAGAGAAAAGATTGGGAAGGAAGTGGGGAAAAATGTGTTCCAGAGTTTTTTGTAGGAGGGAAAGAAAGGGAATGAGAGAGATAATAGAGAGGTTTTTAGGGTGATTTTCAATCTTTCCAATTTGAAAGGAAGAGGAGGGAAAGGAAGAGGAGGGAGATCTTTTCTCTTCAATCATTTAATGAAACTCTGGAACAGAGTGATAGTGAAGGCATCGATGTCGTAGAAACGATTAACTATTAATTAGTTTAGATTACTTTCACTTAGTTAACGTACATAATGCTCAACTTAAATACTTGACACAACTATGAGTGTTTGTATGCTTGACTATAAGTTGGTCAGCATTCGCAATGTTTCCTACGTAAGTATATTTAAGTATTGAAGGTTTTGATGTAGCCAATTTAGTTGGTAAATGCTGAACAAAAAGTCACTAAAAAAACATTTTTTTTTTGGTTTTTTTTATAGCAATATGGTGCTTGTTTTAAAGATAATAAAATGATCGTTAATTTGGTGTAAAAATTTTTTTCAAAAAAATGTCATACATGAAAGTTACTAACGTTAAAAATTGTGAACGAAAAATAAGGAAAAAATAAAGATAAAAATATTAATTAACATATTTGAAATTTTAAAATAATAATTAATAGTTCACTAACATTTAAAAAATGTGAGAGGGAAATAAAGAAAATATATTAATTAACATATTTGAAATTTTAAGATAATATAGATATAGGTTTTATTTAAAAAACAAAATAAATAAATTTAAAAGAGAGCTTCACATGATATCATGTGGCACATTTAAGGAGGGGTTGAGGCCATCATTGAATGCCACATCATTTAAGTTCAATTCTTTTATAAATAGTTATAGATTATAGATTATAGATTATAGATTATAGATATAGATTATAGATAGATTATAGATTATAGATATAGATTATAGATTATCTCTATTACCTTATTAAGGAAGAGAGATGGGTAAGAAGGTAATTTCACCATCATTTTAAGATGGCATACAAAAGGTCTCATGCATAAATCTCTAACTTTTACCATTTTCTTCCATCTATGCCCTTATGTAAAAGTCACTAATACAAATCAATTGCACCATTCAATACATTTAATTTATCAATATCGATTATCAATTGCACCATATGATAGTATAAAATGGATCAAAAACGTTAGGATGCCTTTCTGTACTTAGTTGGTAGTTTTATTTGTTTGGTGACATGGAAGGATTGGAGGAGTTTCCTTTGCAAAGAAATTGTATATGTTTTTTGTTAGTGGTAATAGGTAAAGCTTATTGAATTTGTTCATTACAGTTTTCTTATATTGGAGGAGTTTCCTTTGCAAAGAAATTGCATATGTTTTTTGTTAGTGGTAATGGGTAAAGCTTATTGAATTTGTTCATTTCAGTTTTCTTATGTTGGAGGAGTTTCCTTTGCAAAGAAATTGCATATGTTTTTTTGTTAGTGGTAATAGGTAAAGCTTATTGAATTTGTTCATTACAGTTTTCTTATATTGGAGGAGTTTCCTTTGCAAAGAAATTGCATATGTTTTTTGTTAGTGGTAATAGGTAAAGCTTATTGAATTTGTTCATTACAGTTTTCTTATGGTGAAATGTTTTTATTTTCATTTTATTGTACAAATTATTAATATATTCTATTATTGTTTAGTGATCTCACTCTAAAGTTATGGAGTTTAGATGACCTATCTTATGTGAATGATGCATTTACTTTGAAAACTAAATCAGCCACCACAACCCATGATAAGGATATTAATGTTCTTGTTGTGACACCGAATGACAGTCTTATTTGTAGTGGGTCTCATGTAGATTTTTTTTGTGTTTGTTTTGTGATGCGACTTGTATAAAATGGATCAAAAACGTTAGGATGCCTTTCTGTACTTAGTTGGTAGTTTTATTTGTTTGGTGACATGGAAGGATTGGAGGAGTTTCCTTTGCAAAGAAATTGTATATGTTTTTTGTTAGTGGTAATAGGTAAAGCTTATTATAGATTATAGATTATAGACTATAGATAAAACTAGGAAGAAACAAATATTATTTGGTTTCAATATATATATATATATATATATTTTTATCGAATTTGATTAATAACCACTCAAAATGTTACTTAAATTATGTAATTTGCAAAGCCATCCAAAACGAAGTCATTGTATGAAATAACATCTTTTAACAAACGGTATGTAACATGTGATTTAATACATACTTTGATTAAAACTTAGAACTTTTAAATCATATAAACTTTTGAAGTTATTTTAAAGATTTTTTTTATAAAAAAAAAAAGAAGAATTGGCTTTTCATAAGGGTACTGGGTTTCACACACCCCATGAAATCACATTTTGAGGTGTGTGACATCAAATTATAGGGTATGTGGCAGCCTCCTGTTGGTGTGTGATGTGGGTAAGGGTATATAAATCATAATTTAAGGGTGTAGGTGTGGCGGCCGTCGTCGCCATAGAGCAGCTGTGGTCTTTGGTGGTGTCAGCCATTCATAAGACGAACCAAGACAAACATCTCATTCTGATAAAGAAGGCGGTTACTGGTCTATGGAAGGATATAGGCAGTATCGAAGGTGCTCTCTTTAAATTGGGCATTAATATTCAAGACAAACTTAAAGTGGTGTGCGGTGACAGGTCCTCGACGAGGTTTCGGAAAGACTCATGGCTTCTAGATAGCCCAATTATGGCATCGTTCCCGGATGTTTATAAATTCGCTAAAAATAAAAATGCTTATGTTTTGGAGATGAGAAGTTCCGCCGATGAGTGGAGTTGGGATTGGGTCAAGGAGCCTTGTTCGGATGTCGAGTGCCAGCAATGGTTGGATTTATTGCAACGCCTTGCAAACTTCCCGTTGAAATGGGGTAGGGATTAATGGGTCTGGAGTAATTGTGAAGATTTGGGTTTTTCGGTCAAGGATGTTAGGATGGAAATCGCCGCAAGTTTGTATCATGTCTTTGTGGACTACTTATGGACGAGGGCTATTAGGTGGAATGTGCTAAGATGGATGAGGATTTTGTGGACGAACGACTTACACTCCCTCAACGAATTGGTTGAAGCTATTTTCAATAATCCGAGCTCAAAGAAGTGGAAAAAGATCGTGTATTCGGTGGTGATCACGACTGTGTGGAGAATATTGTATGCGAGGAATAAAAAGGCGTTCAATGGGGTCTTCATTCCTATTAAAGTGACGATGGATCAGATCCGCGACGACTCCTTTATATGTGGCTGTCTCATCGTGCGAATGTTATGGGGATGTGCTGGGAAAAATGGCTCGATTTATTGTAGTTTGTTTCTTTTGGTGTTTGGAGTTTGGTGTTTTAGTGTTTCCGGCCTCTGGTTGGCTCTTTATATTTATATAAAAAGCGTTCGCGGTTAAAAAAAAATAACTTTAAGGTGTATGATTCATAATCTGATTTTGTCAAAGTTTGACTAGTCTTGTTGACCAAGATTCCAGACAGGAGTAGCAATAGCCGATGGCAACCCATGAACTCAATTATTATTATTTTCTTTTCATAGTATTTTAACACCATACATTAATGGAAAATGTATTTAGCCCTTGTCGTTTAATCGTCATTGGTATAAAGACAATTAAGCCTTGGACTATTGTTTGCGTTTATATATAGGTTTATAACAAGGTATAGAACTGCTGTCACCTCATAAAGTTATGGTGTAAATTTATTAAAAAGTTTAAAAACTAAAAATATAATTAACCATTTCCCCTCAATCGAATTTTTATTTTAATTTACATTTTTTTTTTATAAAACAGCTTTAATTGATTAATAAAAAACATAAAAAAATTACAAAGACACATTACACAATTTATATATTCATCATTCTCTTTGATAAATTTTCGTCGTTAACTTTCATAAAACTTCTAATTACATAGTCAGTCTGTAGTAGATCTAGACCAAAGTTTAGGGTAATGTTCAATTTTTTTATCGTATATTTATAAAATGTAAACAATACAAAAATAAAAACACGATAATAAATAAAATGAAATAAATAGCAAAAAGATTTCACCTCTTCGGTTTTGGGAAGCTTGAAATCGAGTCATTACATCACGTTATTTTTTATTTTATCAAAAGTTTCTCTTTCGACCGCCAAAATTAGAGTATTGTGCAAAAGTATCTTTTCCACCTTGATTACCAACAGTTTTATTAAATAAGTAACAATATAAGAAATATGTTTTTTTTTTGTTTAGTGTTATACTCTAACCAATCATATATATATATATATATATATGGAAAGTATAAATTGAAAACCCCCTTAAGTTAAGAAAACTTAGAAAACCCATGTAAAAATCATCTAAAAAAGGTTTTTTTTTGAAAAAATTACAAAAGGTAACATACATGTATTTAAGTGTTTTGGGCCAAAAAAATTTAAAAAGTGCAGAAGAATTTTAAAAAAATAATAAACAACGCAAATTTTGTAACAGCGCTGGTAACATATGTTAGAAAGCAGGAAACATATGTTAACAGCTAGCGTCGTTACAAAGTTTGCATTGTTTATTTTTTTAAAAAATATTCCATCGGCGCTTTTTTAATTTTTTTGGCCCAAACATGTATGTTACCTTGTTTAATTTTTTTCAAAAATAAGTTTTTTGAATGGTTTTTACATGGGTTTTCTAAGTTTTCTTAACTCAATGAATTTATCCTTCCCCAATATATATATATATAGGGAAAGGATATTTTGCAAACCCACTTGAGTTGGAGAAACCCGTGGAAACCCTATGTAAAAACATTATTTTTTCATGATTTTTTCAGCATAACTTTTATATTCAATTTTATTAGTTTCGGCAAAAAAAATTAAAAAAAGCGCCGAGTAGATTATTTTGTTACACATGTGTTACACAAACTCGGTTCTATCATACGTCAGCATTGTTACATATTTTTTTTTTAAAATCTATTCGGGGCTTTTTGATTCTTTTTGGCCTAAACTCGTAAAATTAAGTATACAAGCTATTCTAAAAAAAATTAGAAAATAACAATGTTGTTACATAGGGTTTCCACGGGTTTCTCCAACTCAAGTGGGTTTCCACAAGATACTTAGCCTCTCGCTCTTTCTCTCTCTATATGTGTGTGTGTGTGTGTGTGTATATATATATATATCCAAGCATTGTACAAAAGTCACATTTTGCAAGACAAAGAAGGTGGAGACGCAAGCACCAAACAGGGAAGTGGCGACGGGTGGCTGCAGCTGCAGGGCAAGGTCGCCTAATGCTTCTTGTCGACTATTTTGTTCTACGTTGCTTCTTTTGATTTTTTTACCAGGGATGAAAACGAGTCGAGCTACTCAATCTCAACTCGAAAAAACTCAAAAGGAGCCGAGCTTGAACGAACTCGCGCCTGAGCTTTGCTTATTGAGCTAGTGCTGGATTGTGAGCCTAAACGAGACCACTTTTATATAAATGTTAATAAATATATTAAATGTAGATTTAAATTATACTAATTGATATTTATACAATTATAAAAAATAACTAAATTATAAATAAATAATAATTATAATTAATAGAATTTAAATAATAAACGAGCCGAGCCTGACCTGAGCCAAGGTCAAGCTTGAAAAAGCTAGCTACGAGCTGAGTTCGAGCTTTGGGAACAACGCTCAGATCAAGCCGAGCTCGAGCTCAGGCTCGACTTGTTTGCACCCTAGTTTTTTCCGCTCAAATTTTAAATAAACTAATTGGGTTATTTTGTTTTTTTTTGTTTTTGTTTTTTTTTGTTGGGCTAATAAAAAAACTTTAAGGGTATTTTGTGTTTTTAAAAGAAACTAAGGGGTAACATTATATAAATCCAGGGGTAACATGTTACAAAAAACGTAAAAAATAATTAAAAATTGAACTACGGCGAAAAAGTTCACCCCTCTACTTGGTTTATATCCGCCCCTGTATACAGTTATGTTTATTTTTTTTTAATTTCAACATACTAATATATTGAAATCGGAGTTGTATTCAACTTAAAGTATACTCGGATATTGTAAATGGTTTCGTAAATGATTCGACTCGTAATTTCGGTGGAATATAATTGTTTGGTAAAAAAATATAGAAATAATTAACTTTGTTTTTCAAATTAGTTTGTGAGGATGTGTACTTTTCAGAATATTGATAAGTATGCTGAATGCGAGAAATTGAAGTCAAGGTATTGAAAAAAAGTAAAAAAAAAAGAGACTAAGCATATCAGGATATCATTAGGAATACTTTAAATGTAAGTAAGTTATAAAACAGTAAAGAACACGGGATATTACAAGGAAAGCCCTTGATCTTATAGATCGCCGAATATAAACCTTGGGAGGTGACAGTGTCACGCTGCCTCTGTTTTTAATATCAAATTCAGAAGAATACAACTTGGGAACTACTCTGATCATTGTGCTAAGTTTTACAATGAATGTGAATGATCATGCAAATGAAAATGATTAGTGAAGTGTAGCGTGTTAGCTATAATCGCAGTGATAGTCAAGTGCAAGCAATGTGTGTTTATACAATCAGATTAGAACCATTATGTGTAGTAATCAAAATATAACAATACATCTCGAAATATCTGGGACACATCGACTATACCTTCATGATCGTCTTTCAACTCGGTCATGCCTTCGCATGACCTAGTCATATATTAATTCTCTACAATTAACAAATAATACACGCAAGAAATTAATTAGTAAAGTAACAGGATTAAGTTTAGGATATCGAACCTATCATGGATTCATGATTTCTAACTAAGATCCAAAATACCAAGCATGAATTTCATCCGTAACAATTGTCCCCAAAATAGGACAGGTGGAACGTCTACTCTTACAACGGTACTGTTTTTTTTTTTTCAAATGCACTTGAGTTATGTCAGGCTTTATCAGGACGGATGAGATCTGCCACAAGTTTCTAGACTTAAAACGCAGTCGTTTTGTTAATAGGCGATAAATGCCTATATGATCTACATACTTTCTTTTTTAATTTTCACTTTCTCTCAAGAATTCCGAAGATCAAAGGTATTTTCTCTCTTCCTTCTAGAGTTCTCTAAATTCTTTCTTTTAATTCCAGGTTAACCTTCAATGGCAAGAAAAAAGACCCATTCCTCCTTTTCCATCATCAGGGTTTCTGTTGGGAATTTTATCACCCAGAACCTGCTCGAACACCCCTAGAAGTTTGTTCCTTTTCAAATCTCAAAATGTGACATCTGGCAAAAATCAGTGTGTTTCCGTACGTAATTAGTATATGTAATTAACGATAATTAAGTGCAATTCTAAATTAATTGTGTTAATTTAGCATTTAGAGAATAGAAAATTCCCCATAGGATGCATAGGAATGCTTTGTTTAATTGAAGGCACGTCGAAATCGCGTGCAAATAAACTTGTCCGGAACGGACGTTGGTGATTACCCGGTAACAATTAATTAACCAAAAATGATCCCGAACACATGGGATATAAAATAAAGGGTATTTTCATGAAAGATTATGTATTTTGGAACTCCAAAACCATAAATGGAAACTCCAAATAAAAATCTCCCGGTAACGAATAAAGTTCGCGTATCGCACCCTATACGCACGAAACTTATAAATTCACCCAAATAAAGCCTAAATAACTTACTAATTCCTAAACTAGTCCATGTTTAAGTGTAATTGGGAGTCAATTATGTGTCCAAAATAGCTCGTAATTAACACGCGTTAAAACCCCGAAAACCCTAACCGAAACACTTAGAATTTAACCAAGATAGTTAGGAGATATTTTGGAAAAAAGGTGGGTCTCACAAGGCCATGTAGGCCAGCCCATAGGTGGCTCCAAGCCACTCCACCTTGCTTCTTTAGTTGGACAAACTAATTATGTTTTGGAGTAGGGCTGTAAACGAACCAAACAAACACGAGCAGGGCCTTGTTTGTGTTTGTTTGTTAAGGAAATAATGTGTTCACAAACTGTTCATGAACACTTACCTAACATGTTTTTTGTTTGTGGTCGTTTGTTAAGGAAATAACGTGTTCACAAACTGTTCATAAACAGTTTCCAAATGAGATTTTCGTTCGCGCTCGTTTGTTAAGGAAAAAGAACGTGTTCGTGTTCATTTGTCTTCATATGTTAAATTTAGGTGTTGGAAAAAATAGAACACAAACAAACACCAATAAAGGTAAATGAACATAAACACACATTAATGAACAAAACCGAGCACAAACGAACACATTAAATTTTGAAAATTTCATCACAAACATCGTCTGCCCAAAATATACTAATCCAATTACCCAAACATACTTGACATAATTATGATCACATAATGTATCATAAAAACACAAAAATATCCTATGAAACTTGAAATCCTCGTTAAATCCACATAAAATAACAGTTAATCAAAAAGTTAAAAACTCTAATAAACTATCAAACATGAACAAACATAAACGAACACATTATCGAATGTTGACGAACATAAATGAACGAATGCGAACTCTGTTCATGTTTTTTTATTTAACTAAATGAACATAATTTCTTGCTTGTGTTCGTTCATTCATTAAACGAAGGAACACAAACGAACTTACCGCCGAACATTTCGCAAACTGTTTTCTGAATGTTTAGTTAGTTTACAGCCTTATTTTGGAGCATGCTTAAGCATGACATGAAAGGTCTGAATCAATGGTACTAGAATTGTCTTTATAATCATCCAACTTTGCATAATAATATCACAAAAAAAAACCCCTCTTCACCTCCTCCCTTATGGCAACTCACAGCCACACCACCCAAACACCACCACTCTTTTGTTTTTCAATCAAATACACACATAAATATTTCCATTCAAACCCTTAAACAAGTGTGTTATCAATCTAGGAGCCTAACCTTTGAAAGAACACACTAAACCCCATCCAAATCAAGAGTTTTTGTCTTCCCTAGCCTTATGCTAGTAGTAAGCTTCTTGATCTTTTCTTTTTAAATCTTGAATGTTCATGTTTTCATGTTTAAAGGCGAGTTGTACATGGGGTTAGGGTTATGGTTTGTAAACATAAGAATCTAGATGTTGTTCCAAAACTAAAATGGATGTAAGGGCCGTGGTTTTTGGGGAAAAGTTATTGTTGTTTTAATGAGTTAAAATCATAATCATACACTTACAAATATAAAGATTTAAGCATAGGTTGTAAAATGGGTTTTGAACATAATATGTTGTATGTTTTACAAGATTAATATGAGTGTTTAAAAACATGGATGAGGGCCGTAGGTTATGATTATTATTGTTAGTGTTCTTGTGATTTTTGAAAGTTAACATAAACATATGAAGAATGATGATCTAAACATATCTTGTTAACATGACTTGGATACACTTAAAAGTGGCTTTAACCTTCTTGAAATAACCATCCATAATATAAGATCATGATGGATCTATAAAATGTTGCAATATATAAAAATCACATCTTCAAAGTTAGTAACATACAAGAAGCAAAAATGGACATTTTGGACTAAAACTACCAAATACACTTATTATTATCCTTAATATTATCATATGGACTACTAAAAGTGTTGAAACACGAAAACAAACTATGATGAAAAAGATGACATAACAAAGTTTACTAGTTTAGTAAGAACTTGTCATTTTTGAAAGATTAAGGATAGAAATGTAACTTTTAAAGGTTAAGGATGTTACTTGGTAACCTTAAAATTTAATGGGTGTAAAATGTCAAATTAGAAACTTGAAGTCTAAAAATGTGACATTTGAAAAGATTGGTGTTCAAAATGGAAAGTTGTGTTTGTCAAAGGTTGTTCATGAAAATGTTTTAAGACTTACAAAATTTGTATTTTCATACAAAGTGTTATTTTTATAAAATTGATTTTTATAAAAGTATAAATTACTAGGGATGTTGAGAAATATAAAAACAAAAAGTTTTATAACAAAAATTAGTTATTTAAAGACTTGAAAATTTGTATAAAAACGAACACTTTTATATCTATGTGAATATAAAAGTGTTGGAGCGTTTTTGTGTTGTAAATAATCTAGTCTTGGTTTTAAAAATATAAAGTTATTTTATAAATTCCCAAGTAAAAGTATGTAGAAATTAAAGGATGATTAATTTCAAGTAAAACATATTGATGGGAATTTAGGAAAAAATAACTAAATATATATTTGGATGTAGGAAAATAATATTACGACGACAGGTAATTATTCCTACAAAATGTACATGTGAACAACTTGTATAATTCGGGGCGCGAGCATGTATAAATACAAATAATTGAATGTTGGCGTATTTACATTACGATGTGTTAACGGACAAATTGTGAAATGGACGGATAAATATATATTGTATAACTTCCTACAAGATATGTATATATGCTATTGCGTCAAATGTGGCATGAATATATATATTTTATGAACTAAAATATATATAAGATTAATTATGGGTGAAAAATATATAACACTTTCCTAAGTGTTGGAAAAGTATTCGTGAGAGAATTAACATTAAATAATCTATAACGATTACATGTTTAAACTAAGTTAAGTATGTAAACTTGACAATGTAAAATGTGTCATCGAATCGGCAAGATCCTAGTATATTTATTTAATGGGAAAATAAATATATAGTAAAGTGAGTCAAGTCGAGTGTTGAAGATGAAATATTGATCGACAAGATCCTCGTATAATTATTTAATGGGGAAAATAATTATACGGTAAGTGAGTCGAGTCGAGGATAATGTATTGTGGTTAATTAATATCGAAATATAAGTGTAACTTATAACAAGGGCAATCCATCACCAACAATCTTAGGACATATGTTTAATTAAACGGGGAATTGTGTCTAATAGTGGTGTTGGTAGTTGGGTGTAGAACTTGCCGGATAACACGCGCTATAGACTTAGTGACTTATATGCACTAGGACGTTCGTAGGTGCTTGACCTTGAACTTGCTATTCTTTGCTATGTGATTGCATGTTGTACTTCAGGTGAGTTTCACGACCCCTTTTTACTATTTTTGTTTTGGGGAAAAAATATGTTTTGCCAAAATGTTGTTAAATGTGAAAATGTGCTAAGTGGCATGATGACTACTTGGGTTTGTTATACACTACTCGGGGTGAGTCTTCACTACTGTAACGATTTACTCGTGTGTTGTGTGTGTGAAATCGAGAACCGAAGGAATATTTGGATAGTACTATAGGTGCCTGACAAGGCCCACTCCTAATCGATAGCATTTATTATGTAATTGTGTATACCAGGGGTGCACGTATTCTGAACTAAGTTGTTATTTTCCGAGAAACAACTTCTACTCGCGGGGTATTGCTTGTCTTGGTTTGGTTATGGGCTCAAGGGATTGCTCATCATAGTTTTTGTAGGAGCTAGCTACTCCTTGCAATGGCCACTGCTGTGTTTTTTCCACACATGTTGTTTTTAAAATGTTGTTGTTATGGATCTAAAACCTGTGAACTCACCAATATTTTATATATTGACGTCATTTTTAAACATATCTTTCAGGTAACTAAGTGCTAAATAGATATGAGGCTAGTGCGGTGGAATATGAGATGTCAGACACTTGTGGGTGGGGGGGGGGGTTCATTTACATATGCCATTGGGTTTGGAACATAGACAAAAAAGCCCCATGTTTGTGCCTTATGTATGTTGTTTTGTGTAATGTTTGTGACAAGGTATTTTTTAGACATCTTAATGAAATGATTTTTTCCATTTAAATATGGTTTGTGTTAATCTTGACTTTGCTATGCTTTCGAGCGTTGTGCCATGTGTTTCCGCCATTGGCGTGGTGTGACACAAAATTTCTTTGTTGAAATCCTCTGGAGCCTTTCCTAATCCGCCATTTTTAGTTCTTATGACCGACGAGCTTCAATGCGCGCGACCGGTGCATAGGCTTCATTATAGTCAATTCCTTCAGTTTGATTAAAATCTTGAGCAACCAATCGAGCTTTGTTTCGAACAATAACTCCACGATCATCCTTTTTGCACTTAAACTCTAAGCTTTTGAAATTGTTGAAGTTCTTGCTACATCGCGTCCACCCATGATTCGTCATTCAAAGCATCATTGTACGATTTCGGCTCCACTTGTGAGACATAACATCCAAAAGACCAATCATTTTGTTCACCTGACTTCTGGATTTTAGATAAAGGGCTAGAGCACCAACATTATCACTTGAAGTCGTTCACTTCAATTGACCACGAGTAATCACACTACTTCCAACATCACCAATAACTTGTTCTAATGGATGATAACTGTGAATATGAGATTTTGGATGTGCCGATATAGGAATCACCATTTGAACATTTAGATTCTCAGCAGAATCCAAATCATTACCCAAATTAGAAGTTGATGGAACTTTTGTTATAACAGTCGAATTCGGATTCACTGGTGGTGAAACTGTTTTCTGATTCAAGACTGCGTCACTAGTAACTTCTTCATCATCTTCCGAATCCGAAGAATCCAATGTGTCAGAAACATCTTGAAATACCTCTTCTTCATTAACAGGAGCATTGACATCATTAGAAGCTGTGTCAGGAGGAGTTACGGTGATCGAACGTACCAGCGATGAACTGACAACGTTTTCACACTCGTAATATAACCATAGTATAGCTTTCTAGATTGAATGACTCAAATAGTTCTTTGTAGTCAAACATCCAATCGGGACCAACGCCAGGGGCATTCTGTGTGTATCGTTGAACATCTACATTAGACCATTCTTCTACACACTTGGTCCTTTTGTTGAACCACCTTTTATTAGGAGTGGCGTATCCAACAAAACGCCCTTCCTCTGCTTTGGCTCCAAACTTTTCATTCGTCTGCAACATAGTACATGACACCCTGAATGGCTCTAGAAACTCTAAATTTGGCTTTCTTTGGTTGAGGAGTTCATAAGATGTTTTCCCAAACTTCTTCACTGTTAACACTCCATTCAAAGTGTAACATGCTACATGAATCGCTTCATTCTAGAAATTAACCGAAAGATTAGAATCAACAAGCATAGTTCTAGCCGCTTCAATTAGAGTCATGTTCTTTCATTCTGCAACACTGTTCTGTTGAGGAGTATATGGTGAAATATACTCATGATGAATACCTTTTTCTTCACAAAATGCACCCGTAGAAGAATTCTTAATCACCGTCCTGTTATCACTTCTGATTCTCTGTATCTTCAAACCATAGATATTTTCCAAACGGGTAAACAGAAGCTTCAGATTTTCAAACGTATTGTTCTTCTGTTACATACACATAACCCATGAAAAACATGAGTAATCATTGGTTACAACAAGAAAATATAAATCCCCATTGATGCTTTTCCGCTTCACATGTCAGAAAAGATCCATATGCAAATGTTCAAGCGGAACACTCAAAGAATTAATCTTTTGAGTTTGTGTGATTATTTGTGTTGTTTGCCCTTCTTAAAAGATACACACTTGTCATTTAGATGGAAATGTTTCACGTTGACACCTTGAACAAGACTATTCTTCACAAGATGGTTCATTTTCCTGAGATGAATATGCCCTATTCTTCGATGCCACATGATCGATTCTTTTTCAGTAGCCTTTGATAGGAAACATGTAACCTACCCTTTTGATGTAGTCGCTTTGCTCATGTCAAGAATATAAAGATTGTTCACTCTTAGAGCTTGAAATATAATCCACCCTTTAGGAATCTTGAAACCAAGGTTGAGGATGTAACACACTTTGTTTTCAAAATGCACAGATAACTTCTTATCACATATGTTGATGCACGTTTTGCGACTAATGCTTTTGGATTGTACATTCTAATATGTCTTGTTGTTTACGTGGGGTCGAAGGTGGAATTGAAGGAGGTCGAATGTGGATTTTATAGGGCGAAGGTAGAGAGACAGGTCGAATGAAGGTTGTGAAGCATATGTGTTTGTTCGTCCATTGTGATGGGGCGAACCTGCACATTTGACCCTATCGGGGGGGGGGGGGGAATGTGCAGGCCTATATATAGTTTGATTTTCATTTTGAACTTAACTTTTTGGTCATTTCGTGTCTTGTTCGATCTGAATTCTCTCTAGGTGTTTTAGAAGTGTCTAAAACTTATATATTTCATTGTAAACACTCGTTGTAAAGATTATTATATTAAGCTTGTTTATGAATGAAATGGAAATTGAAAAGGTGAATTGCGTGTTTTGATTCGATTGCTATCATATTGTAACTGATCTAGGGATTCCGTACCTAGTTTAGTAGACTTGTATGATCAATTAAACTTGTTTTGTCAAATCGATCCTCCACAAAGTGGTATCAGAGCCAATACGGATCATACAACTACAATTTTGATAGTTTTTGAACTGATTTGGACCCAAATTTGATCAAAATTTTTCTGTTTTGAATGAACAATGAGTTTTGTTGATAATTGATTGATTCGGACTAAATTTTACGGATAAAACCAAGAATTCTCTTCATTAAAGTTGTTCTAAATCAATTCCGAAGCAAAACCAGCAAAACATCATCAAAATTCATCTACTTTTGAAAAATTGGGATCAAAATAACTGATTTTCAAAGAATAACCGTTTTTCAAATGAACAGGGTCGAACCTAGGAGAGAATGGTCGAACGTGTAGTTTTCTGAGGTCGAACCTAGGATTTTCTGGTCGAAAGTGAGTATTTTAGGTTGAACCTAGAAGCTGTGTAAGTTGTATTTGTACATTCGACTAAGTGGTGTACATTCGACCTTACGGGAGGTCGAACGTGGGTATTAGACGGTCGAAAGTGAGTTTGTGTATTTCATCTTCTACATTCGAGTCAGTTTTAGGGGGCGAACCTGGAACTTTTCCACAATCGATCCCACGACTATTGAAAAGGGTCGAACGTAGAGTCTGATTGAAAATTTTTCTAAGTGTTTCACATTTCGGACTTCATAGACGATATGTGGGGATTTCCAACAACACCTAGGCCTAATACTACACAGCAACAACACGTTACCATTGATCCTTGGGCTGTAGCTGCACAAAAGACGAATACTCAACCATCTCAGCCGATCAATTACCTCGCGATGACTATTTCGATTCCACAGAATGTTGCTCAACCTCCACAGCAACCCATGAATGATTATTGGGGTGTTGCAGCAGCAGCAGTACACACTCAAACTTCTAATGCTATTTCTACTCTAATAAATGATTTGTCTTCAGGTAGTGGAAACTGTCCACCGAAGCTGATGGAGATGGTGGATTACAATAAATGGCACAAAAAGTTCAAGATTCACTTAGAAGGAATGGGATTGGAAGGTACCGAGACATGGCAGATGATTGCTAAGGGATATGTTGCACCGGTTTTGGAGAATACTAGTGAACCAATTCCGCTAGAGAGTTTAGCTGAGGATGAAAAGAAAAAGTTTGCAGTGGAGAATATGGCGTTCTCCCAACTATCTCAAGCTATTAACACTGATGTTCTACATCAGTTTGGATCTTGCACAACTTCCAAGCAACTTTGGGATATGTTGAAGAATCGTCATGATGGTAATGAGAAAACCAGAACGTTGAGAATGGAGGAATTGAGAAAAGAATTTGAGAGCTTCAGCTATGTGGGAAATGAGACTTAGAAGGAATTGATTCCTCGATATTGCCATCTTTTGACTGAATTGTCAAATTATGACATTAAGATTCCCATGTCTGAGTTGGTGGACAAATTTGCTGATTCTCTACCACCGTATTGGAATCAACACATTGAGGTTTTGAAAGAGAAAGATGCTGATCAGTATTGGACAATTAATGAGCTGATCCAGAAGTTAGAGAACAAGGAGTTGGAGGAGAAGAGGAAAGCTAGGCGTTCACAATTCCCACAAAATCCGGAATTGTATCATGCCTCTTCATCTATTTCTGTGAATAGTTCAAGTGTGGCAGGTAATGTTGCGCCACATATAGCTTGTGTGTCAAGTGTTATTGAACCACCTAGACAACCAATTAACAATCTTGCACAAACATCAACTTATCCACCAAACTACACCACAAATTCTTACATTCCACAACTTCAACCTCAAATGTCCACCGCATGTTATTCATCCAACACATATCAACAACAACCTTTTGTTCCTAACACATCACAAGCTTCTTCTAGCCAAAGTCCTAGGGTGTTGGAAACTTCCAACATGGATAATGTAACTATTGAAGTTGCTCAGCAACACATTGCATTGGTTTCAGCAATGGTTGCATCTTATAATGGACTGGTGGCGAGTCAGATTGGTATAATTGTCTGACTAATGAAGATTATGCACAAATAGATAAGGAGGAGATGGAGCTTATTGATATTCAGTGGGCGTTCGCCAGTGTGACGAGAAGGGCGACCGAATTTATTGAGAAGACCGGTAGGACTGATCTGGCAACATCACCTAATACCACATACGGCTTTAAAAAAGCCAAAGTTACTTGTTTTAATTGTGGTGGTAAAGGTCATTTCAAGCGGGAGTGTACTCAGCCAGCTCAACAAGGTAATAGAAATCCTTTTAACTCAAATTACCAAAACCGTCAATCTCAGAATCAAGTAACCTATCAAAACCAAAACAACAATAACTATCAATCACAAAACAATTACCAAAACTGACAGAACACCTCACCAAACAACTCTTCTAGACAAACAACTACACCCAACCAGACTCAAACTCAAACACCACATAACCCAACCAGAACAATTATTCAAATCTCCACACCAAATAGCCAAACACAAACCGAAGACCAAAATCAGGCTTTGGTGATACAAAAGGATGAAGGTTTTGACTGGACGGGGATGCAATTGGGTGTTGAAGAGATTACTACTGGGAATGTAGCTTGTGTTGCTCAGAAGATTGACTTAGAGGAGTCGGAGATAGTTGAAGAAGTTTTGAAGAATGAGAAGGTTTCTGAAGTGAAGATTGAGGAGATGGTAGATGATTCTGTTATTGATCCAATTGAAGAATCACAAATTGAGAAGACTTCGGGAAAGATCATTGATTATGTTACTGATATTCCTGATGAGCTTGATTCGGCATATTCTGATTCGGAGAGTGAAACAGATTCGGAAGCTAGTGGCAATTCATTAGACGATGATATTGATCAACTCCTGGACGAAGCTGATTTTCTAATGACTCGGAAGTCATGCATTGTTGATGACACTTTCACAAGAATTGACTACTCAAAGTTCTTTGCTGGAAAGGAAGCGCATTTTGCTTTAATGGCTATGACTGATCCTCCAAAACAGGTAAGTTCTGAATCCACAATTGATATGAATAGTGATAAATATTGTGGAACTTGTGATAGATTAACAGAGGAAAACAAGCAACTCAAGGTTCAACTTGAGAGTGCGAGAATCAACTGTCAATCTTACCGCAAAGAAGCACATGAGTTCAACAAAGTGCTTAATGGTTATTAAAAGGACATTTATGATCTAAAGAAAACACTTTCTTTAAAACAACTTGCCATAAACAGTTACATAAATGAACTTGAAGAAACAAAATTAGAAATGACAACCATCAAATGCTTTGCTGAAAAGGTCAACAAAAACTTGAAAGTTACAAACACATTGTTTATGTGGTTGACCATATCATTAAAGAACCCTCACACCCTAGTAGTGCAAACTACAAGGCTGTTCCATCCCCAGTGTTATTTTAGAACCACAATTTACACTCAATAACACCGGAGAGTTCAATCAAATCTGACTCTGCATCGGATACTGAAGCTAACACTTCTAGTGTTGGAGATCCACATCCCGATGTGAGACCAATTTTAGGATTGAATAATGAGGGAGTGACAGCAGTGACTAATGATTCATACACTGAAGATGAGAAACCTGAGAAAGAGTGTGATATTCCTATGGAAAATCACATTATCACAAATGAACCAGTTTCACCTTCTTAGTATTCTCATCCTCAGGCTAATGTGCATCGAAAGAATCAATCAGTTACTAATAATGAGAAGAAGGTTGATAAAAATGAATCAGTTGACAAACCCGTCAAAGTATTTTATCGGATGGAAGGATCCGATAAGATTATCTCTGACGAGGAGTAACCGATTAAATTTGCCAATTATTCAAAAATCGAGAAAATCTGGCAGGAAAGTACAATTCGGTTTCCTAAACATGAAAGGACCAATGATGTACCTCCAGAATTTTTAAAGAAAATATATCTGAATGCTCCAAAAGAACCAAAGGTTCATGTCACTGAGTTCATTAAACCAAAAGAAAAGGTTAATGGTTTTCTTGAGCCGACTTACTCAAAGGACCCAGCTCCTAAGAGTTTGAGACGTATATGTGTGGATGATCAATATCCAATCAATACCTAAGCTAAGTCGAATGCCAAGAATGTTTTTGAGGAATACCGTGCATATTTCAAGTGCGGGGAGAGAGGGCATTTACTTGCTCACTGCCCGTACATGAGGCATAAAAGGCACGAAGTTGAGATGAAGCAACCATATAGAAGTCTAGTCGACAATCACAGTTATCCTCAAAGACGTTTTGTCCCTCAACCAGCACCGTTTTATAATCAAAGTTGTTATTTTCAAAGGATGGATAATCGTAAATTTACTTATGATCGTCGAAATAGGATTGCTATGGAAAAACCATTGAAGAAACCAGTGGTGAATTCAACGGTTGATAAACAGAAGGTTCCACCAAAACCTGCTGTTAAATCATCAATTGGACCTGTTTCTGTTAAATCAGAGAAGGTAACTAAAAAGGTTTCATTCAAGAACGATACAAAGAAACCGACTGAGACTCCAAAATCTCAGATTAGGATTCTAAAACGTTCGGAACAATCTTGGTCACCAGTGGGTTCTCCAGGTGCTTCTACCTCAAAGGTTAATGAAAAACCTCAAAGTGAGAAAGATTTGATAGACCAGAAAAAAGTCGATTCAAATTCAAATGTTTGCGTGAATGAATCTTTGAAACCTAATGTTCAAAGACCCAAGACCAAACAGGCTTGGGTCCCCCGAAAGAACTAATGTTTTTCTTGATATGTGCAGGGAGCTCCAGCTGGCCCTGTTAGTAGTCTCTGGATTGTCGATAGTGGAGCTTCTGGTCACATGACAGGTGATTTGATGTTGCTATTTGATATAAGGAACATCAATGGAGGTTATGTAGCGTTCGCTGGAAAGCACCAAGAGTGAATAATCTGTACATTCTTGATATGTCAAAGGCGATGACAACTCAGGGCCAAGTTACGTGTTTCCTATCAAAGGCTACATAAAAAGAATCTATTATGTGGCATAGGAGGATGGGACATATTCACCTCAGAAAAATGAATTATCTGGTGAAAAATGAGCTTGTAAAAGGCGTTAATGTAAAACATTTTCATCTCAATGACAAGTGTGTGAGTTGCAAGAAGGGGAAGCAGCACAAACAGTCCCACAAACCGAAGAAAGTGAATTATGTAGATATGCCACTTGAGCGTTTGCATATGGACCTATTCGGACCTGTCAAGCGTAAAAGTCATGCTGGAGAATTATATTGTCTTGTGGTTACTGATGATTACTCTAGATTTTCGTGGGTAATGTGCTTGCAATACAAAAGCGACACGTTTAACAACTTGAAAGTTCTGTTCACTCGTTTAGAGAATGTTTATGGATTGAAAATCAAAAGAATTCGGAGTGACAACGGGACGGATTTCAAAAATGCACAGATGGATGCTCTTTGTGAAGATAAAGGAATTCATCATGAATACAGTGTTCCGCATACCCCGCAACAGAACGGTGTCGCAGAAAGGAAAACATGACTCTAATTGAGACGACAAGAACAATGCTTGCAGACTCTAATCTTCCAGTAATGTTCTGGAATGAAGCCATATACGCAGCTTGTTACACATTGAATCGTGTGTTAACAGTGAAGAAGTTTGGCAAAACTTCTTATGAACTGTTGAACCGACGAAAGCCGAATTTAGAGTATCTAGAACCATTTGGAGCACCCTGTACTATGCTTAATCCGTCTGAAAAGTTTGCACCTAAAGCTGAAGAGGGATTCTTTGTTGGATATGCAACCCCGCTCAAACGGGTATTCAACAAACGAACTCATCAGGTAGAGGAGTGGGCTAACGTTGAAGTTCAACGATATACTCAGAACGTACAGGGTAGCGGTCCAGATTGGATGTTTGATTACAAAGACTTCTTTGAATCATTCAATCTAGATAACTTGGTTGAAGAGGCTGTATTAAGACTTTATTATGAGTGTGAAAACGCAGTGACTTCTCCGTTGGTGCGTCTGATCACCGTAACTCCTCCAGCAGCTTTTAATGATACCAATGTTCCTACAACTGAAGAAGAGGTTTTCTAGGAAGCTTCAAATACTCTTGATACTTCAGAATCAGAAGATGATGAAGAAATCTTCAGTGAAGCTATTCTAGATCATGCTACAGAGACACCACCAGTGAACCCAAATCCAGATGTTGCTTGGGTAATGATCTGGATTCGACTGAGAATTTGACTACTCAAACGGGAGTTAAAGTACCTGATCATCCGGAATCTCGGATTCATTGTATTCACCCGCTCGAGAAAGTTATTGGTGACCCTGGAAGCACTGTTATGACTAGAGGACAACTTCGTAGTGCAAACTCACCTGAAAATCTTGGCGCTTTAGCTTTATATGCAAAAATTCAAAAATCTGGTTGTCAGAATGACTGGTCATTTGCTTGTTATGTTTCGCAGGTGGAGCCACGGACATACAAAGACGCTCTATTGGATGATGCTTGGGTTGAGGCGATGCAAGAAGAGTTGTTGCAGTTTCAGACACTGGGTGTTTGGACACTAACAAATTTACCTCCGGGAAGGAAGAAAATTGGAACCAAATGGGTTTTTAAATGCAAATAGGATGACAGAGGAGTAATCGGGAGAAACAAAGCTCGATTGGTAGTTCAAGGTTTTCATCAAGTTGAAAGAATAGACTACAATGAGATCTATGCACCTGTGGCACGTTTAGAAGCTATCCGTATGTTTCTAGCATTTGCCTCGTACAAGAAATTCAAGGTGTACCAAATGGATGTCAAGAGTGCGTTTCTTTACGGTGTGGTCAAGGAATAGGTATACGTTGGTCAACCTATACGCTTTAAAGATCCTATCCACCGGGATAAGGTCTACGTTCTCAACAAAGCACTTTACGGATTGCACCAGGCTCCACGCCAATGGTATGAAGAGCTGAGCACGTACCTACTATCCAAAGGATTCAAACGCGGTTTGGTAGACTGTACTCTGTTCACCAAAAGAATAGGGGATGACTTGCTTCTCGTCCAGATTTATGTTGACGATATTACTTTTGGATCTACTAACGAACTTTTGTGCAGAGAATTTGAAAAAGTGATGCAGGAAAAGTTCGAGATGAGTGCGATGGGAGAAATGTAGTTTTTCCTCGGCTTGCAGGTGGAACAAAGACCAACGGGCAACTTTATTCACCAAACCAAATACGTATCTGAAGTCTTGAGCTGGTTCCAGACGGAAGATTCGAAGCCGATGGATACCCCAATACAACCTAATCACGGGATTGGAGTTGACGCTAAGCGGGAGCTGACAGATGCTTTCACATACAAGCAATCGTCGGATCTCTGATGTATCTCACAACATCTAGACCAGACATAATGTTTGCTACATGTCTCTACGCACGTTTCCAGTCAAAGCCGAAACAAAGTCATCTTGCAGCTGTCAAACGAATCCTACGATATCTGAAGGGTTGTTCGTCGAGAGGATTATGGTACCCTAATGATGATAATCTTGACTTTGTTACTTTTAGTGATGCAGATTGGGGCGGTTGTGACAAAGATAGCAAATCCACAATGGCTGGATGTCAATTTTTGGGGAGCAGGCTCGTGACCTGGCAGTGTATGAAGCAGGCAGCATTCACACCATCTACTTGCGAAGCAGAATATGTGGCAACCTCGAGTTGTTGCTCACAGGTTTTGTAGATTCAGCAGCAGATGGTTGATTACGGTTCGCAATTTCTAAAAACTCCTATTCATTGTGACAACGAAGCCGTAATTGCATTAACTAAAGACACGGTCAATCACTCAAAAGCTAAACATATCCGGATTAAGTATCACTTTATCCGTGATTGTTATGCCAAAGAGTTGATTGATATGGTCAAAATCCACACCGATTACCAATGTGCTGATCTTTTACCAAAGCTTTCGATAGATCTCGATTCGAATTTTTATTAAAAGCTAACGGTATAAAGAGAAACAAGACTGATCATCACCTTGGTTTATCACTTTTACTTTTAGTTTTTTTTTTGTTTTCAGAAAATTCAAAAACCCAAAAATATGTTTTACATTTTAGGGTGAGTCTTTATTCAGAAAAACCAAAAACATGGAAAATCCAAAAAGCCATAAAAATTAGAAAAACCAAAATGATTTTCCAGGATTAAAAGAGGAAATGATAGTACATCAGTGGGGATCTGACACATGCTAACGATTTGACATGTTATATAAGTCGTGTGTTGAGTTTATGTGATGTGCTGGTAGGCTTCGTAGACCTATTACTACGTGTTGGGTACATACATATCAAACGGATTGTTATGTGGATGAACTCCTCATGGGCATATGGTCTTAGTACCGTAATTTCGTTTGATAGGGTGTTTTTGTACAAAATTCGGAGGTTTCAGGTCGTTATGCTATTAATTATCTGGGGATAGCCTATCTGATCTTCTGTCGTAAGGTTTTACGGACCTAGATCAGACAGGGTATCTTTATAAAAGAGCTTTAATGCCAAAACCTAAAGTTACCGAATTGAGGAACTTTCCATGTATGACGATAATCAAAGATTATCTAATGCATCGTATCTAATCATTGATGCAAATCATGATTGATATTAGGCCTCAACCTGGTAGAGTGTATAAGTTACTTTGCAGCATTGATTTGCTAACCTGTACACTTTTGTGCCTCAATACCTTGTAAATTACAGATAACGAAAGCATAATCATGTGTTACAATGAGTCTTTGTGCAAATTTTCCTTGATACGGGAGTATGTCGTGTGCGTGCGAACCACATACAATTTTGTTTATACTATAACTAACCGTATAAAACACTGCATAACAGTCTGCATGTGAGCTTATGTGGATAACAATATCAGCAATTGCTGGATCACACATTGTCTTTAATGATAATAAACACTAAAGATCAACGGTGTGATCAGATTTCTCAAAAACTGATATGATCCTCTTACTGGAAATCACAAAATGTTTACTGCTTTATGTTTACATTTCTGCATTTTACATTTGTTCAAAATATACAAAAACTCAAAAAGATTTTAGGTGTGTTTTAGCATAAATTTCAAAAAAACCAAAAAGATTTTACATTTCTACATTATTTTTTTATAACTAATGGTGATTGATGGTCGTTTTCTTAAATTTGATGAACCAATTTGAGTTTTGTAACTTGTAAATGTGAATGATGAATGTTTGAAGCTTAAATGGTGTGAAAAAGATTGAATGGGATTCGATTTTGAGATTTGGTAAAATTTTCAAAAATTTCAATCTTCATTCGCCCTTCGGTGGGTCGAATGTGGAATTTTTCGTACATTCGAGCCTTTTTAGTTTGGTCGAATGTGAGTGTTCATGTGTTATATTGTACATTCGAATCCTATATCTACCTTCGAGCCTTTCAGTAGGGTCGAATGTAGACATAGTTTAACATTCGCCCTCTCTTAATGGTCGAATGTGGGAGCCTATATATACTTATTTGCACATTCGAACCCTCATTCAAAAAAAATTCAAAATTCTGAGATAACTAACCCTTGTTGCCCCTATTTCTTTGACCCTTGATTCTTGTTCCCTATTCATTACTGATCCTTTTGACATAAATTTTACAGGTAATGATCCAGTAACGAAGACAGATTGATTGATTTTGTGTTCGAACCCTTGACCTTGACTGTTGGATTGATTATAGATTGTTTTAAGGACCATTGATGATTAGGATTTAGTTATAGATAGTTTTAGGGGGAGAATAAACAATAATCTAGGTTGATAACATCACATATTGTTTGATTGATGTTTAAAAGTATTCGAACCCTATATTATAATTAAAAACTATCTAAAACTAAATAATTGAAACAATTGATTGTTGAAAAAGCTTTATCAGCCATAATTGGTGCCAAACGAATGAAAATCAATGTTTAATGGGACTGGATTGCAATCTGAAATTTTGGTCATATGAACAGTCTGGTTCGACCAAAAAGAAGGGTAAATGTGGCTTTTCTGGTCGAAGGTGACTTGTTCATAGGGTCGAATGTGGCATTGAGGTCGAATGAACAATTTTAATCAACATTTTCACATTCGAACCTTAGGGTTCACATTCGAACCTTAAAATTTCTTCATTCGAACCCCCGATGGGTCGAATGTGGATTTTCAAAACCAAATTTCAATTTTACAAATTTTGTCTGTTTCTAATGGATTTTCATGTTTCGTTTTTGCAGAACTCCAAATGGCAGAACCACAAAACACTGATATACCGGATGGATCATCAGGAAAAGCTATTGGAAAGAAGAAAGAAGAGGAATTGCCATTCGAGGAAGCCCATAATTGCTATGCATTCCTTGGTGAAGTCAAGAAACACACGGAATTCTCTGGGATTGTAGATTTTCTGAAAAGGAGCAGAGTCGTTGATGCGTTAGCTACACCAGCTATCATTTACAAAGACTATCAAGTGGACTTCTGGAGAAATGCGAATATTGATTTCTGGGAGAACCAAACTGCAATTGTAAGCAACATTCAGGGACAGCTTGCAATAGTTACTGAGAATGATATTCGGGAAGCATTGAGACTGAGAGATGAACCGACAGATCCTAGAAGCTTGTCATGGATAGAACAGAGATAGTGTTTTCTCCGTATGAAGTATAACGAACCAATTACAGATGGAGCCTTACATAAAGGAAAGCTGTGTCCGCAGTTCAAGTACCTAGCTCATGTCATGATACAATGTTTTGGATCTCTTAGTGGTGGATATGATGTTATGAGGAAGAGCATCAGTTCGTTGATGGTTGCTTTGTTGTTGAACAAGCCGTTTAATGTCTCTAGAATGATATTTGATCACATGCTTGAACCTCTAAAAGGTTTGAAGACGAAGAAGTTTTTGTTATATCCCAGATTCTTACAGATGATGTTTGATCAGAAGTATAAAAAGCTGAGAAAAGATCCTACTCAGATTCTAGTACAAGATCACATGAATCTGAACACGTTGATAAGGATGAAAGGATATAAAAGGGTTCCTGAGAATGAAAGACCACCTCATAAGAATCTGTTTGGTACTTGGTTAATCCAGATTATGAGGATCCGGGTGAGGACAAAGCTAGAAATGCTAACAGTGAATCAGACAATGATGATCCTTTGTTTCATGTCAACCCAGAAGCAAAGAGAAAACGACAGGTTGTGAATGTTGGTGCTAAAAGTGGCAAAGGGAAGGGTAAAAAAAAAGGAAGATGAGGTTGAACCACTGAAGAAAACATCAAGGAGAAAGAAAAGCGTAGCGAGAAAAGGTACTATGCTAGTTGATGAAGAGTCTGCCGATTCTGAGGAGACTCAAACATATGAAAGATGGGATTCTTGTGAAGAGACTGTCAAGCAAACCAAGCCCAAGGCCACTGTGGCTGGTGAGTCTGAAAGTCTTAACAAAACCATAGAGGAACAGAGACTGAAGAGTCCAATTGCTGTTGATGAGATAGATCTGGGTCTTGGTATTGGTGAACAAGATTTCAGTGGATCTCCTATGGTTGGTGAAAAACAGAAAAAGCCTAAATATAAGACGATGTCTAAGAAATATGAGAAAGAGAATCCAAAGAAAAGACGGGCAAAAGAAGTTGAGATGTTACTTGCAGGAAAGAAAATTCCTGAAGTTAGTAGTTCAAAACCTGCTACACCCGTGACATCCCCAATTGCAAGGAAGATGAAGAAATCTGCAGCTGAAAAGACAGTTGATCCTAAAGCAGATTTTGATGCTGCCTTGGAAAGAGTTATGAATAATTTCAAAAAGAAGACTCCTGTTGCTAAAGCTTCAACACCACAGGTTACTGTATCGAGTGATGTGATGGGTGCAGTTAATTAGAAGCTTACTGACATGATGAAATTGATAAACCAGCAACAGCAAGAGATTGAACAACTGAGAAAGAATGATAAAAAGATGTTAGATGTTGTTGAATCTTCCCAAGAAAGTCAAGAGGCATTGGAAGCAAAGATTAAACAACAACAGGAAGAAAATGAGAAATTGTTATTGCATGTACAAAGAAATACACGAAGATATATCTCTATGAGGCTTGAAAACAAGAAGTTGAGAACGAACAACAAGAGCATGAAAAAGCTCATTGATGATTTGTATTCAAAAGCTCCACAGTTGAAAGCTGGAGAGGAAGACAAAGAACCTGAAGAAGAACAGGTTGATTTTGAACCATGTGAATCTGAAGAGGAAGAAGAAGATGATGAGGATTTGGATCAGGATGCCGGTGATGCTCCTGAGAAGAAGAAGGATGATGAAAAAGATGGTTCTGGAGAAGGTTCAGATGATAACAGTTCTGCAGATGATGATGATGACGATGATGATGATGATACAGAGAAGTATCGATGTGAAAAGAGAGATTCTGATAAAGATGCAGGAAAATAAAGCTCGAAAGCTCCTGGTGGTAATACTGATGATGACAGTATCTTCTGGAATGAAAAGATTAGATCTTTATCAGATGAAGATATGAAATTGTATCATCAGATGTTGACTAAGAAAGTCTGGACGATCGAGCTGACTGGAAAGTTTCCAGATATTTTTGAATCGGATGATATGAGATTTGAACTTGAATATAAGGATCCTGATCTGGAAGATGGTGAAGTTTCTGCAGCCATAGCCAAAGAGATACTTGAAGGTTTGGCAAAACAGGTTGGTAAGTCTCTTGAAGAGTTGATGAGTGACAATCAAATTCCTAATATTCCTGAGAAAGAAGCAGGAAATCACTCTGATGATAGAGATGCACCAGTATTTGAAGATGTGGAGATTAAGGATATTACCAGTGAGGAATATCCAGAGTATTTCAAAGACAAACAGGATGATGCATTTCCTGAATTTTCTGAAGAGATGTTGAATCAGGCTGAGAAACTTGCACGACAGAAGAGTAAAACATGTTATGTTGATGAAGTATTCAAGAATACAGAGAATCAAAAACCAAATGCTGAACAATCTGATGATCTGAAAAGCTTGTTGAGGAAACTGAAAGAAAAATAAGCCAACCGACCAAAGACTGAAATTCAGGGAGGTTTCTACAAGTTTCATAATGAATTGTTCAAAGGAAGAGCTCTCGGTTGGAAATATATGAGACAGCTAAGGTGTGTTGCTGTTAAATGGGAAAAGGGAATTCTGTATTTCAACAGATTCCATGATATAAAAACACTGCCTTACTGGGCTGTACGTGACATCTGCCGACATACTTTATCTGGAGCAACTGTGAACAACGATGCAGTTGGCTATTTCGCAGATCATATGGCTAGAGAGAGCAGAACTAGATGGGATGTGTTCACTCCGCAGTATCCTAAAAAGATTGTACACAAAAAGATTGTTGATCTGATTACTGGGATGAACAAGGTGACATTAAAGTATAAACCACCGACCGTATTGAAACATATTCCTTTGATGCCGATTCCACAACATTTCTCGAAAGAATTCATGTGGTGGTACTATGATTGGAAGACCGCAGAAGCTGTTATCTTGCTGAAGGATAAAAGAGATGACTTTAAGAAGATTCATATTTTTGATCCGATGTGGTTGATCAACTGTTCATATGAAGATATCATTATGTTTTATTACAACCCGATTTACTGTGAAGAGAAGGATAGCGAACAAGCTCTGAAATACCAACGTGTGGTACGCTTGTGTTTCGCTTGGGATGTCAATGCGGGATGTGACTATGACAAGAAGCTGGGAAAGTTTGTGAAGATATCGAAAGAAAAGAAGAAATCTAAACCAACTTTCGAACCAGTTATGACAAAGAGCAGAAAATGAATTTGCGTATCAAGCTGATGAACAAGACGCTCGATTATCAACGTCAACAATCCAAGCAATAGTCGAGGGGGAGTTTGTTGATGCACGTTTTGCGACTAATGCTTTTGGATTGTACATTCTAATATGTTTTGTTGTTTACGTGGGGTCGAAGGTGGAATTGAAGGAGGTCGAATGTGGATTTTATAGGGCGAAGAAAGAGAGACAGGTCGAATGAAGATTGTGAAGCATATGTGTTTGTTCGTCCATTGTGAAGGGGTGAACCTGCACATTCGACCCTATTGGGGGGGGGGATGTGCAGGCATATACATAGTTTGATTTTCATTTTAAACTTAACTTTTTGGTCATTTCGTGTCTTGTTCGATCTGAATTCTCTCTAGGTGTTTTAGAAGTGTTTGAAACTTATATATTTCATTGTAAACACTCTTTGTAAAGTTTATTAAGCTTGTCTATGAATAAAATGGAAATTGAAAAGGTGAATTGCGTGTTTTGATTCGATTGCTATCATATTGTAACTGATCTAGGGATTCCGCACCTAGATTAGTAGACTTGTATGATCAACTAAACTTGTTTTTGTCAAATCGATCCTCCACAATATATTTGAGAAACACTCAAAAGTTTATAGTCGATTTGCTTCACATATGAAATCTTTTCAAAACTGTAGATGCACGTATTGTGACTAGTTGCTTTGGGTTAACAATAAAATGTTTTGTGTAATTACGAAGGGTCGAAGGTAGGTTTTGCATGGGTCGAAGGAAGATATAAAAGGTCGAAGGGAGAAGACAAAAGACTAAAAGTTTAGTTCGAGCTGTATTGAAGGTCGAAGGAACACATTCGACCATGTCGATGGGTCGAATGTGCAGTAGTATATAAGTTGGAAATTTTGTTAGTTTATAACTTTTTCCATTTCAGAGTGTGTGTTAAGTCTAGGTTTTCTCTATGGGTCTAGAACTTTCTGAAAATGATTTATTTCATTGTAAACCTAATTTGTAAGAAAGATTAACAAGTTTATTAATGAAATGGATATTGAAAAGGTGATTGATTGTGTTTGATTCGATTCGTATCATTTTGTAAACCATCTAGGGTTTCCGCACCTGGATTTGCTAGACTTGTATGATCATATAACTGTTTTTGTGAAAACCAATCCTCGACAAAGTGGTATCAGAGCCTACCGTGATCATACAACTACAAATTGATATGTTTTAAACATATTTTGATCTAAAATTGTCCAAAAATTTTCTGTTTTGAATGAACATTGAGTTTTAATGGAGATTGATTGATTTGGACTAGATTTGATGGATAAAATCAAAATTTTCATTCATTAAAGTTGATCTCCATCAAATCCGAAACAACACCTGATAAAGATCATCAAAATCCATAAACTTTTGAAAAATTTGGATCAAATCAATTGATTTTTGAAGAATAACCATTTTTCAAATGGGCCAGGTCGAACCAGAGAGAATAGGGTCGAATGTGTGAGTTTTTCGTCGAACCAGGGTATTTTAGGTCGAACCAAAACTTTTCTTGTGTGTTGTTTGTTCATTCGACCAGTTAGTGTTCATTCGACCTACCGGGAGGTCGAAGGAGAGTTGATTTTGGTCGAAGGAGTCGTGTGTGTTACATTTCAACATTCGAGTCTGATTATAGGGGTCGAACCTAGATGTTTCTACATTCGAACCCACGGTTACTGATCAGAGGTCGAACGAAGTCTGATTTTGGGAAATTTTTCTAAGTGTTTACATTTTGAATATCATGGACAACATGAGGGGATTTCCTATGACACCTAGGCCTACAGCAACACAGCAATAACACGTTCCGATGAATCCATGGGCTATAGCATCTCAAAAGACGAACACTCAGTCATCTCAACTGATTAACTACCTTGCCATGAGTAGTTCGATACCACAACCTGTTACTCAACCTCCATAGCAACCAGTGACTGATTATTAGGGCGTTACAGCATCAGCGGTACATTCTCAAACTACTAATGCTATTTCCACACTAATCAATGATTTGTCTTCAGGTAGTGGAAATCGCCCTCCAAAGTTGATGGACATGGTAGAGTACAATCAATGGCAAAAGAAGTTCAAGATAGATCTTGAGGGAATGGGTTTGGAAGGAACTGAAGCTTGGCAGATGATTGCAAACGGGTATGCTGCTCTGTGTCTGGAGAATTAAGATGAACCAATTCCACTTGACGGTTTATCTGAAGATGAGAAGAAAAAGTTCGCAGTCGAGAAGAAGGCTTTCTCACAACTATCTCAAGCCTTGACTACCGATCTACTTCATCATTTTGGATCGTGTACTACATCTAAACAGCTTTGGGATATGTTGAAGAACATACATGATGAGAACGATAAGACAAGAAGATTAAAGGTGGAAGAGCTAAAGAAAGAGTTTGAAAACTTTAGCTATGTCGGGAATGATGCTTTAAAGGAACTTATTCCGAGATACTGTCATTTGTTAACCGAGTTGTCAAACTATGACATCAAGATTCCGATGTCAGAGTTGGTAGATAAGTTTGCTGATGCATTACCACCATTTTGGAATCAACACATTGAAGTCTTGAAAGAGAAAGATGCGTATCAGTACTGGACAATCAATGAGCTGATTCAGAAATTGGAGAACAAGGAGCTAGAGGAGAAGAGAAAAGTAAGACGATCACAATTCCCACAAAGTCCGGAATTGTATCATGCTTCTTCATCCACTTCTATGTCCAGTTCAAATGTTGGTGGAAATGTGGCACCACATATAGCTTGTGTTTCTAGTGTTGTTGAACCACCAAAAAACCCAATTAACTATCTTGCCCAAACATCAACCTATCCACCATACTACACCACAAATTCTTACATTCCACCACAACCTCAAGTGTCTGCAGCATGTTACTCATCAAACATGAACACAACTTAACAAAAAAAAATATGTTCCACCAATGACACAAGCTTCATCAAGCCAAAGTCCGGTCGTGTTGGAAACTTCCAACATGAACAATGTTATAGTTGAAGTAGCTCAATAACACATTGCTTTGGTTTCAGCAATGGTTGCATCTTACAATGGACTTGTGGCGAGTCAAATTGGGAATAATAATTTGACCAATGAAGATTTGCCCAAATTGATAAGGAATAGATGGAATTGATAGATATTCAATGGGCTTTTGCAAGTGTGATGAAAAGGGCTACAAAGTTTATGGAGAAAACAGGCAGAGCTGATCTTGCTACCTCTCCAAATACCACTTATGGCTTCAACAAAGCCAAAGTTACACGTATCAATTGTGGTACTCGAGGTCACTTCAAGAGAGAGTGTACTCAACCGATGCAGCAAGGTAATCGAAACCCTTTCAATTCCAACTATCAAAACCGTCAGTCATAGAACCAGGTTACCTATCAAAGCCAAAACAACAACAACTATCCACAACAAAACAATTTCCAAAACCGACAAAACACCTCTCAAAATACCTCTACTAGAAAAACATCTACACCTAACCAAACTCAAACTCAAACTCCAAATAACCCAACCAGAACCATTATTCCTATTTGTACACCGAATAGCCAACCTCAAACTGAGAATCAGAATCAGGCGTTGGTGATTCAGAAGGATGAGGGTTATGATTGGACAACTATGCAACTAGGAATTGAGGAGATTACTAGTGGGAATGTGGCATGTTTTGCTAAGGAGATGATATAGAGGAGTAGGTGATAGCTGAAGATGTTTTGGAATCCGATAAAGTATCTGAGGTGGTGATTGAGGAGATAGTTAATGCTGATTAGGTTTCTGTTGCCGAGGAAGTTGAAGACATTACTGATGAGAAGGTTTCTGGAACTATCATTGATTTTGTTACTGAAGTGCCTGATGAACCTGAATCTGTCTATTCAGATTTGGAAAGTGAAGCTGATTCGGAAGTGAGCATTAATTCACTGGATGATGAGATTGATAAGTTATTAGTCGAAGCAAACTTTCTGATGACAAGGAAATCGTGCATTGTGGATGACGCCTTCACAAAGATTGATTATTCGAATTTATTTGCTGGGAAGGAGGCTCATTTTGTGCTGATGGCTATGACATATCCACCCAAATCTGTAAGTCCTGACTCTACAACTGACATGAATAGTGATAAATACTGTGGTACTTGTGATAGATCGACTGAGGAAAATAAGCAACTCAGGGTTAACCTTGAGAGTTCTAAAATTAACATTCAATCTTATTGTAAGGATGCACATGAATTCAATAAAACACTTGAAGGGTACAAAAAGGACATTTTAGAGTTAAAGAAAACCCTTTCATTAAAACAAATTGCCATTAACAATTACATTAATGAGCTTGAAAATACAAAACTGGAAATGGCCATAATCAAGTGTTTTGCTGAAAAGGTCAATAAGAAGTTGGAAAGCTATAAACATATAGATTATGTTGTTGACCACATAATTGAAGAACCATCACAATCTGGTAGTGTAAACTACAAATCTGTTCCTTCTCCAGTGTTGTTTGAGAATCACAATTTCAACACAGTAACACCGGAGAGTTCAGTCAAATCGGATTCCACATCAGACAATGAATCTAACACTTCCAGTGTTGGAGATCCATATTCTGATGTGAGACCGATACTCGGATTGAATGATGAAGGGGTGGTTGCAGTGACTGATGATTCAGACACTGAAGATGAGAAATCTAAGGAAGGTAGTGATATTCCTTTGGAAAATCACATAATTACAAATGAACCAGTATCACCTTCTCAGTTTTCTCATCCTCGGGCAAATGCACATAGAGTGAATCAATTAGTAAACAAGAATGTGAAAAATGATTCAGTTGACAAACCCATCAAGGTTTTCTATCGGATGGAAGGATCCGATAAGATAATTTCTGATGAGGAGTATCCAATAAAATTTGCAAATTATTTAAAAATTGATAAAATCTGCCAGGAGAGTACTATCTGGTTTCCTAAACATGAAAGGACGGATGATTTTCCTCCTGAACTTTTAAAGAAACTGTATTGTGATACTCCTAAGGAACCAAAAGTTCACATCACTGAATTCATTTAGCCAAAAGAAAAGGCAAATGCATTTTTTTGAGCCGACTTACTCAATGGAACCAGCTCCAATGAGTTTAAGCCGTAGATGTGTTGATGATCAATTTCCGATCAATTCATACGCTAAGCCGAATGCTAAAAATGTATATAAGGAATATCGTGCATGTTACAAATGCGGGGGGAGAGGGCATTTACTTGCTCACTATCCGTATGTGAGACACAAAAGGCACGAAATTGAGAACAAACAACCTTATAGATGTCCAGTTGACAATCATAGATATCCACAAAGACATTTTGTCCCTCAAAGACCACCTTTTTATAATCAAAGTTGTTATTTTCAAAAGAGGGAAAATCGTCAATTTGTCTATGATAATCGAAACAGGATTGCTATGGAGAAGAACCTAAAGAAACCAATGGTGAACACAACTAATGATAAACAAAAGGTTTTTCCAAAATCGGATGATAAGTCATTAGTTGGACCTATTTCTGTTAAATCAGAAAAGGTAACTAAAAAAGTTTCTTTTACGAACGATACAAAGAAACCTGCCGAGACACAAAAATCTCAGATTAGGATTCTTAAACGTTCTGAACAATCTTGGTCACCAATGGGTTCTCCAGGTGCTTCTACCTCAACTTCTAATGTCAAAACTCAAAATGAGAAAGGTTTAAATGATCAGAGAAAGGTCGATTCAAAACCAAGTGTTTCTGAAAATGAATCTTTGAAGTTTAACACTCAAAGACTCAAGATCAAACAGGCTTGGGTCCCCCGTAAGATATAATCATTTCTTTGATTGGTGCAGGGAGCTCCAACTGGCCCTGTTAGCAGTCTTTGGATTGTCGACAATGGAGCTTCTGGGCACATGACCGGAGACTTAACGCTGCTATTCGACATCAAGAACGTTAATGGTGGGTATGTGGCGTTCGCGGGTAATAAAGGCGGTTGTATCACGATGGAAGGGAGTGTTAGCAACGGGATCGAGAGTTTTGAGAGAATATCTTATGTGAAGCAAATCGATTATAATATGTTGAGTGTCAGCCAAATATGTGACAAACAGTTTTCTATAAACTTTGATGAGAAATATTGCTTTCTTCTGAAATCCGGTTTCATCATACAAAAAGAATGGATCATGTTGAAAGCACCAAGAGCGAACAATTTGTACATTCTTGATATGAGCAAGGCTATGACAACCCAGGGCCAAGTTACGTGTTTTCTATCCAAGGCTATAGAAAAAGAATCGATAATGTGGCACAGAAGAATGGGACATATTCACCTTAGAAAGATGAATCATTTGGTGAAGAACGGACTTGTAGAAGGGGTTAATGTGAAGCATTTTCATCTCAATGATAAATGCGTAAGTTGCAAAAAGGGGAAACAACACAAACAGTCCCACAAACCGAAGAAAGTGAACTCTGTAGATATGCCACTTGAGCGTTTGCATATGGACCTTTTCAGACTTGTCAAGCGTAAGAGTCATTATGGAGAGCTTTACTGTCTTGTGGTTACTGACGATTACTCGAGATTTTCGTGGGTGATGTGTTTGCAACACAAAAGTGACACGTTCAATAACTTGAAGGTTCTGTTTGCCCGATTGGAAAATGTTTACGGATTGAAGATTAAAAGAATTTGTAGTGACAACGGGACGGAGTTTAAAAATTCTCAGATGGATGCACTCTGTGAAGACAAAGGAATTCATCATGAATATAGTGCTCCGTACACTCCACAACAGAACGGTGTAGCAGAAAGGAAAATCAGGACTCTAATAGAAACAACACGGACAATGCTTGCGGATTCGAATCTTTTGGAATGAAGCTATTTACGCAGCTTGTTACACCTTGAATCATGTATTAACAGTGAAGAAGTTTGGCAACACTTCTTATGAACTGTTGAATAGATGAAAGCCGAATTTGGAGTATCTAGAACCTTTAGGGGCACCTTGTACGATGTTGAATTCGACTGAGAAGTTTGCACCGAAAGCAGAAGAGGGATACTTTGTTGGATATCCAACCCCGCTCAAACGGGTATTCAACAAAAGAACTCGACAGGTGGAGGAGTGGGCTAACATTGAAGTACAACGATACACTCAAAACGTACAAGGAAGTGGTCCTGACTGGATGTTTGATTATAAAGATTTCTTTGAATCATTCAATCTAGATAACTTGGTTGAAGAGGCTGTTTTATGACTTTATTACGAGTGTGAAAACGCAGTGACTTCACCGTTGGTGCGTCCAATCACCGTAACTCCTCCAGCAGCTTCTAATGATACCAACATTCCTGCAAATGAAGAAGAGGTTTTTCAAGAAGCTTCTACTACTCTTGACACATCTGAATTGGAAGATGAAGATGACGTTTCCAGTGAAGCTATTCTAGATCATGCTACGGAGGAACCACCAGTGAACCTAAATTCAGATGTTGTTTCATCATCAAATACGGGTAATGATCTGGATACGGTAGAAAATTTAACTACTTAAACTGGAGTTCAAGTTCCTGATCATCCGGAATCTCGGATTCATCAGATTCATCCACTTGAGCAAGTTATTGGTGACCCTGGAAGCAGTGTCATGACTAGAGGACAACTTCGTTGAGCAACTTCACATGATAACATCGGAGCCCTAGCCCTTTATGCTAAAATTCAAAAGTCTGGTTGTCAAAATGACTGGTCCTTTGCTTGTTATGTTTCGCAGATTGAGCCGCGAGCATACAAAGATGCTTTACTTGTAACATCCCGAAAATCCATTTCGCTTAATTAGGATATTAGGCGTGAATAAGAAATGACAAAACGAATTAAATAGTAGAATGATCCTTTTATGGATAATAAAATGGGATGATAAGAATGTGGGTTATGTTCTAATATGAAAATTACCTAGTGAAAGTAATTATCTTTATAATGGGGAGATAACACTAGAAAGAAACCTGCATAGTTAAGGTTTTGATAATAAATGGCTTTGAGGTAAACTTGAGGGACTTGTGGTGTAAATATGCCACAAAACAAAATGCCCAAACACACCCCATTTGGGGAAAACAAATTCAGCCCCAAAGAGGGCATTCTTGAGCCTTAAACCAAACCCTAAGTCCCTAAAGTTGAAGAATTAATGCAAGATGTTGATGTAAGAGATGAAGGGTGTATTCTAGAGGGCTAATATTCAAGGATTGAGATTTGGTAAGAACCCTAATCCCTAAATTCGTGTAGGGTTCAAACCCTACATGTGGGTTTTGAGCAAAACATGTTAAATTCGTATTATTGCTTGATTGTAAGTGATATTAATCATCTCTAATGGTTTAGAGATGAGCTAATCACTAGAGGTTGCTTGTTTGCAAAAGATGATGATATTGGGTTTTCATTAGAACCTTGATGTTGCTAAATTAGTTGTAAATCCATGTAATTGTAGGAATAATGTGTAGTTGATGATATGCATGTGGAAAATTGGTCATGATTGAAGGTGATTATGTGTTTTGGTGGAATGCGTGTATTAGGAGCTTGTACGTTGAGCTTAGAATGTTGTACGCACACCATGTGTTTGATGCAATGTCTAGATGAGTATGATACATGAATTTGTATGCAAGACTTGAAAAATATAAAGTAATGTGATAATAGATACAATTGATAGTAGGTTAATATGAGGATTGTGTTTTAGATAGTATTCATGTGAGAATTTAGTTGATTGTATGATTTGGTAAGAAGTATGCATAGTAGCAGGTATACTATGCTTAAGTGATATGATGCACACCATATGTTGGATTAATTGGTGAGATGAATGATCTTGTATGTTAATGAGATATGAATATGATATTTATGATGAATTCCATACAACCTAGTATGTCAATATGGACGTATGTGTGCAAAAAGGAAGTTTATATAGTTAAAAGTTAACTTTCTGGAAAGTCAACTGAAGTGGAAATAACATGGTAAGTTATGTAGCATGATTGTGAAATTGGGGATTCCGTGAGAGACACATTAGCTTGGTTATGTGATATATATGATGTTAAGTTTAATTGCTTGAATTATGAATCAAAAAGGGTGTGGAACTATGTCTTATGTATGTTATAAATTGACCATGCAAGTCAATGTGATATATGAGTTGGATATGATGGGTTATGAATGAACATGTATGCTAACAATGATGTGAACATGATGATATGAAAGGATAGAAATGATTAACTCAAGCATGGGAAGCTAATGGGTCAAGATGAGGCAAGTAAACAAGCATGAACTTGGAGAACTTAAGGTAAGTGATTCCTATTCCGTTTAGAATAATGAATCTATACATGTATATGTGTGTAAGTAGAATGGGAATCATGAAATGAAGGAACGTTAATAATAACGCCAAGGCATGTTATGGAGCATATAATGGGTAAAACGCAGTTTCGGATGGACCGGCGGGGGATGGGTCAAGAAAGGTTGGAAAGGAGAAACAAAAGGTGGATTTCAGGTTCCACTGTAAGTTATGGTGCCACCGTAACTTACGGTGGCCCCTGGCACCTGTTCTCCACCGTAAGGCAGTGGAGAACCACCGTAACCTTTTTGGGGTCTACCGTAACTTATGATGGCCACCGTAAGTTACATTGGACCCTGAGGTTATTTGTCAGTTTTTATCGTATTTTGACGTTTCGCTTATGTGCGCAACCCGTATTCGCGTTTAACGCATCGAATAACATCGTTGGACCTTGTGAATGTTGGGTATACGTGTAATAAGTAATAGGAATGTCGGATATGCAAATATGACTCAAGTACGGAATGATGCATGTGTATGTAATTTAGTTGATACGTTTGTATAATGGTATCAAATACGATAAGTAGATTGTCATGCTTTTGTAGATTGAGAATGTGATGTATGTATGGGTACTCATACTCGGGTTTGTGTGAGAGTTTATGCATGTAAAGGTTGGTATATGTGTAGATCGAGTATAGGATTGGAATCATCATATTTGTCCTAGAGAATTCATGAAGGAAGAGTAACATGACGGGTCAAGGTAAGTTCTATGTGGGAAATTGTACGCATGTACGTATTGTAGGGTTATTAACCTTTTGTTATGAGAATGGTAATGAAGATGCAGGTATGTAAGTATGAATGCGTGGGACTTGGAGGTTCGGATCGGGGTATCACACCCGAACTTGCAAAAAGGCATTGAAACAAGATCATGGAGTATTGTTGGATGTTATTTCCGCATTGTAAGTAATGTACATGAAGTCACTTAATGAACTAACTAAAAGGTTATGTGGTGATTGCAGGTTGTCTTGACTACCTAATGAAGTAAGGGAGGGATGGAGATCGAGCGAGGAAGCGGATTATACATGGTCACGATCACATAATCTAACAACAATAAGTCATGTTGAATGTAATAAGGAACAATAAGAGACGTAACACCAAACATATCTCTTGGATATGTTTTCTAAATGCTTGAGAATGTTCTATAAAGAAAGAAATTTTCTAGTCCGTATTTTCCGCTGCATATTTTCTGTAAAACGGTTTAAGGGTGTTACATTACTAGATGATGCCTGGGTTGAAGCAATGCAAGAGGAATTATTACAGTTTCAGAAACTAGGAGTTTGGACACTTACAGATTTAACTCCAGGAAGAAAGAAGATTGGTACTAAGTGGGGTTTTAAGTGTAAGAAGATTTACCACCAGGCTTTGAAGATCCTATCCACCGAGATAAGGTTTACGTACTTAACAAAGCACTTTATGGGTTGCACCAAGCTCCACAACAATGGTATGAGGAGCTAAGCACGTACATACTTTCAAAGGGATTCAAACGAGGTTTGGTAGACTGTACCCTGTTCATAAAAAGAACAGAGGGTGACTTGCTTCTCGTTCAGATTTATGTTGACGATAATATTTTTGGTTCTACTAACGAACTTTTGTGCAAATAATTTGAAAGAGACATGCAGGAAAAGTTCGAGATGAGCGCAATGGGGGAAATGCAGTTTTTGCTAGGCTTGCAGGTGGATCAATTGCCAACGGGCATTTTCATTCACCAGACGAAATACGTATCTAAAGTCTTGAGCTGGTTCCAGATGGAAGATTCAAAGCCTATGGATACCCCAATACAACCTAATCACGGGATTGGAGTTGACGCTAAGGAGGAGCTCATTGATCCATTCACTTATCGAGCCATCGTCGGATCGTTGATGTACCTAACTACATCTCGTCCAGACATTATGTTCGCAACATGTCTCTGTTCTAGATTCTAATCGAAGCCGAAACAGAGTCATCTAACAGCTGTCAAACGAATCCTGAGATATCTGAAGGGTTGTCCGTCGAGAGGACTTTGGTACCCTAATGATGATAATTTTGACTTTGTTGCTTTTAGTGATGCAGATTTTGGTGGCTGTGACAAAGACAGTAAATCCACAACGGCTGGATGTCAATTCTTTGGGAGCAGGCTCGTGACCTGGCAGTGTAAGAAGCAGATAGCAGTCTCACTATCTACCTGTGAAGCGGAATATGTAGCGGCCTTAGTTGCTGTTCACTGGTTCTGTTGATTCAACAACAGATGCGAGGTTACGGTTTGCAGTATCTTAAAACCCCAATTTATTGTGATAATGAAGCTGAAATAGCACTCACGAAAGACATGAACAATCACTCTAAAGCTAATCATATCCGGATTAAGTATCACTTTATCCGTGATTGTTATTTTAAAGGGTTGATTGACATGGTCAAAATCCACACTGATTATTAGAAGGCTAATCTTTTTACCAAAGTTTTTGACAAATCAAGATTCGAATTTTTGCTAAAAACTAATGGTATAAAAGAAAAACAAGACTGATCGTCACCTCGGTTTATCACTTTATTTTAGGTTTTACTGTTTTTCAGAAAAATCAAAAATCCAAAAATATGTTTTACATTTTAAGGGGAGTTTTTTTTTTAAAAAAAAAAAAGAAAAACCAAAAACATTGAAAAAGCCAAAAGGCCATAAAAATCAGAAAAACCCAAAATGATTTTCCAGGAGTAAAAGAGGAAATGATAGTATATTAGTGGGGATCTGACACATGCTAAAGAATTGAAATGCTTTATAAGGCGTGTGTTGAGTCTGTGTGATGTGTTGGTAGGCTTCGTAGACTTATTACTGCGTGCCTGATACATACATAACAAACTATTTATTATATGGATTAACACCTCATGGGCATATGGTATTATGTTACTAGTTATCTGGGGATAGCCTATCTAATCTTCTGTCGTAAGGTTTTACGGACCTAGATCAGACAGGGTATCTTTTTAAAAGCGCTTTAATGCCAAAACCTAAAGTTACTGAATTGAGGAACTTTAAAGGTATGACGATAATCAAAGATTATCTAATACATCGTATCTAATCATTGATGCAAATCATGATTGATATAAGACCTCAACCTGGTAGAGTACACATGTTACTCTGTAGCATTGAGTAGCT
This sequence comes from Ambrosia x helenae, assembly GCA_030844895.1. Lineage (NCBI taxonomy): Eukaryota > Viridiplantae > Streptophyta > Magnoliopsida > Asterales > Asteraceae > Ambrosia > Ambrosia x helenae. Next base: position 132,888,674 of record CM061232.1, read on the forward strand.
GACCTGTACACCTCTATGCCTCATACCTTGTAATTACAGATAACGAAAGCATAATCACGCGTTACAATGGGTATTTGTGCAAAGTTCCTTGATACGGGAGTATGTCGTGTGTGTGGGAACCACAGATGAATTAGTTTATAATATACATAGCCGTATCATTCTAATGCACTGCATAATAGTCCGCATGTGAGCTTATGTGGATAACAATATCAGCAATTACCGGATCACACATTGTCTTTAATGATAATAAATGATAAAGATCAACGGTGTGATCAGATTTCTCAAAAACTGATATGATCCTCTTACCAGAAATCACAAAATGTTTACTGCTTTCTGTTTACATTTCTACATTTTACATTTATTGCAAAATGTACAATAACTCAAAAAGATTTTTGGTGTGTTTTAGCATAAATTTCAGAAAATCTAAAAGATTTTACATTTCTGCTTTATTTTTGATAACCGATGGTGATTGATTATGATTTTCTGAAGTTTGACAGACCAATTTGAGTTTTGTAACATTTAAATGAAAAATGATGAATGTTTGAAGGTCAAAATGTTTGAAAATCATTAGACGGGATTCGATTTTGAGATTTTGTAAAATTTTCAAATTTCCAAATGCTCATTCGCCCCTTCGATGGGACAAAGGTGCATTTGAGTCTACATTCGAACCTAAAAATGTGGTCGAATGAGAGTGTTTTTATGAACTATGTTCATTCGAACCCTTCATTCTTCATTCGAACCTTTCACTAGGGTTGAAGGAAGCTTGAAGCTTCTCATTCGAACCCCAACAAGGGTCGAATGTGCGAATCTATATATACTAAGTCTTTCATTCGAACCCTCATAGAAAATTTTTCCAAATTCTGAGATTGGGAGACCATTTTGATTTTGAAATTCAGACCTTATCATCTTGTTCCCTACATCATCAGACAGGGTATCTTTTTAAAAGCGCTTTAATGCCAAAACCTAAAGTTACTGAATTGAGGAACTTTAAATGTATGACGATAATCAAAGATTATCTAATACATCGTATCTAATCATTGATGCAAATCATGATTGATATAAGACCTCAACCTGGTAGAGTACACATGTTACTCTGTAGCATTGAGTAGCTGACCTGTACACCTCTATGCCTCATACCTTGTAATTACAGATAACGAAAGCATAATCACGCGTTACAATGGGTATTTGTGCAAAGTTCCTTGATACGGGAGTATGTCGTGTGTGTGGGAACCACAGATGAATTAGTTTATAATATACATAGCCGTATCATTCTAATGCACTGCATAATAGTCCGCATGTGAGCTTATGTGGATAACAATATCAGCAATTACCGGATCACACATTGTCTTTAATGATAATAAATGATAAAGATCAACGGTGTGATCAGATTTCTCAAAAACTGATATGATCCTCTTACCGGATATCACAAAATGTTTATTGCTTTCTGTTTACATTTCTACATTTTACATTTATTGCAAAATGTACAATAACTCAAAAAGATTTTTGGTGTGTTTTAGCATAAATTTCAGAAAATCTAAAAGATTTTACATTTCTGCTTTATTTTTGATAACCGATGGTGATTGATTATGATTTTCTGAAGTTTGACAGACCAATTTGAGTTTTGTAACATTTAAATGAAAAATGATGAATGTTTGAAGGTCAAAATGTTTGAAAATGATTAGACGGGATTCGATTTTGAGATTTTGTAAAATTTTCAAATTTCCAAATGCTCATTCGCCCCTTCGATGGGACGAAGGTGCATTTGAGTCTACATTCGAACCTAAAAATGTGGTCGAATGAGAGTGTTTTTATGAACTATGTTCATTCGAACCCTTCATTCTTCATTCGAACCTTTCACTAGGGTTGAAGGAAGCTTGAAGCTTCTCATTCGAACCCCAACAAGGGTCGAATGTGCGAATCTATATATACTAAGTCTTTCATTCGAACCCTCATAGAAAATTTTTCCAAATTCTGAGATTGGGAGACCATTTTGATTTTGAAATTCAGACCTTATCATCTTGTTCCCTACATCATACTGATCATATTCATAACAAAAACACAAGTATTGGCTGGATAACGAGTTCAGATTAAACGGTTTTGTTCTGGAACCATTGGACACAAAATTGAATATCATAATGACTTGTTTTATAACACATTATTGGACAAAATTGATGATTTAAACCTATAAACCCTAGATTTTTGATGAAAAACTATCAAAAAGAGTTTGATAAATAAAATTGATTATTGAATGTTGTTTATCGGCCATGTTAGGATGAAAACAAACCAAAATTTGATGTTTATCATGGCTGGATTGTGTTTTGGTAATTTTGATTGCAAACAGACACATTCGACCATTTAAAGAGGGTCGAATGTAGCCTGAAACGGTCGAAGGTGGAAGTTTTAGGTCGAATGAACATTTTATCATATAATTTTTCACATTCGAACATGATTTCCACATTCGAACCACAAAAATTCCTCATTCGATCTCACGTATTGGTCGAAGGAAGGAATCTTGAACAAAATTCAAATTTTGTCCGTTTCTGATAAATTTCATGTTTATTGTTTTGCAGATTTTCAATGGCTGAACAACAAAATCCGGAAAAACAGGTTGCTGAACAGGAAAAACCAAAAGAAAAGGAGTTGTTATTTGAAGAAGATCACAATTGCTGTGCTTTTATCGGAGAGGTAAAGCAACACGAAGGATTTGCTGGGATTTTAGAATTTCTGAGAAGAAGCAGGGTGGTCTATGCTATTGCTACTCCAACATCTATCTATAAAGATCATCAAGTAGATTTCTAGAAGAGTACGGTAATTGATTTTTGGGATAACAAAACTGCCATACGAAGCAAGATTCATGGAGAGCTTGTACTTGTAACTGGAGAAGATATTTGGGAAGCATTGATATTTGAAGATTCTCCTACTGATCCGAGAGTACTTTCATGAATTGATCAAAGACTGTGCTTTCTGAGAATGAAGTACAATGGTCTTATCACAGATGGTTTATTGCACAAAGCTAAACTGTGTCCACAGTTTAAGTATCTGGCACATGTGATTCTGCATGTTTTTGGACTTGTTCGTAGCAATTATGATGTGATAAGGAAAAGTTTAAGTTCTTTGATGGTTGCGTTGATTCTAAACAAACCATTCAACGTATCTGGGATGATATTTAATCATATGTTGGAAGTGCTGAAAGGATTGAAGGTAGACAAGTTTTTGATGTACCCAATATTCTTACAGATGATTTTTGATAAGAAGTATCCAAATCTAAAGATAGATCCAAAGCAGATATTAGTTCAACATCATATGAATCTGAGTACGCTGAGCAGGATGAAAGCATATAAGGGTGTTCCGAAAAATGAAAGACCTCCACACAAGAACTTGTTTGGTCATCTGATTAATCCAGGTTACAAGAATCCAGGTGAAATCAAACCAAGAAATGCTAGAAGTGAATCTGATACTGATGATCCTTTATGTCCAGTTGATCCTGATGCAAATAGAAAAAGACAGGTTATTAACAAAGGTGCGGAGTCTGGAAAAGGCAAAGCTAAGGTTGCGGAAGCTGCACCTAAGAGACAGAAAAGTGTTGCTAAGAAGAAATCTGGAAAAAGCAAGACTTTGCTTATTGATAAAGAATTGATTGATTCAGAAGAGACTCAAGACAATGAGGAATGGGATTCGGGTAACGAAACTGACAAGACCACTAAGACCAAGGCCACTGAGGCTGGTGAGATCAGCTTGAACAAAACCATAGAAGAACAACGACAGAAGAGTCCAATTGCTATAGAAGAAGGAGAACTTGATCCTGAACTTGAGGATCAAGACTTTACTGGATCTCCTGTTGTTGGTGATAAGATAAAGAAGCCTAAGTTCAAAACCATGGCCAAGAAGACAAACCCAAAGATGAAAAGAGACAGAGAAATTGAGATACTTGTTGCTCGGAAGAAAGTTCCTGATATTGGAAGCTCAAAAGTTCCAACACCTGGTACATCCCCTGTAGCAAAGAAAACGAAGAAATTTGTTGAAGAAACATAAGTAAATCCTCCAACAGCAGGAGATTGAGAAGCTGAAAAAAGAATGAAGAAACGATGTTAAAGATTGTTGTATCCTCACAAGAAAGTCAAGAAGAGCTAGAAGCTAAGATTAATGAGCTTCAAGAAGAAAACAAGAAACTGTTAGGTCATGAACAGAGGAATACACGCAGAATCAAGTGTCTTCAGCAAGAGAACAAAAAGATTAAATCAAACAACAAGAATTTGAGGAAAATGATTGAAGATTTATATGGAAAAGCTCCTCAATTGAAAGATGGAGAAGAAGATAAAGAACCAAAAGAAGAACAGGTTGATTTTGAACCATCTGATTATGAAAAAGAAAATGAAGATGAAGAAGATGATAATTTATCTGATGATGCTGGTGATATGAATCCGAAAAAGAAGAATGATGATGATGATGATGGCGGTTCTGATGAAGGTAATGATGATGGTAGTACTGATGACGATGATGATGATGATACTGACAAGTATAGATATGAGAAAAGAGAGTCTGATAAGAAGGATATAGGTGAATCTAGTTCAAAGAAGGCACCTGGTGGAAATATTGATGATGATAGTATTTTCTGGACTGAGAAAATCAGAGCCTTGTCAGATGAAGATAAGAACCTATATCGTTAGATGCTTTCTCAGAAGGTTTGGACTATCGAACTGACAGGAAAGTTTACAGAAATTTTTGAGTCTGATGATAAGAAGTTTGAATTAGAATATAATGATCCCGACTTGGAGGATGGAGAAGTTTCTACATCAGTTTCCAAAGAGATTTTGGAAGGATTGGCAAAACAGGTTGGAAAATCTCTTGAAGAATTGATGAATGACAACGAGATTCCTAATATTCCTGAAAAAGAAGCAGGAAATCATTCTGATGATAGAGATACGCCTGTGTTTGAAGATATTGAGATTGAGGATATTACAAGCAAAGAATATCCTGAGTACTTTAGAGACAAACAGGAAGATGTGATTCCTGAATTTACTGAAGAATCTCTTGATCAGGCTGAGAAACTAGCAGAAAAGAAGAGTAAGACATTCGTTGATGAAGTATTCAAGAATGATGCTAATCAGATGCCGAATGTTGAACAATCTGATGATTTGAAGAGTTTATTGAAGACGCTTAAAGAGAAAGAGGCAAACCAACCTAAAACTGAAGTTCAGGGTGGTTTCTACAAATATCACAATGAGCTATTCAAAGGTAGAGCTCTTGGTTGGAAATATCTTAGACAGTTACGATGCGTTGCTGTGAAGTGGGAAAAAGGAATTCTGTATTTTCACAGATTCCATGATATCAAGACGTTACCATACTGGGTCGTGTGTGATATTTGCAGACATACTATGAGTGGTGCAACTGTTAATAATGATGCAGTTGGTTATTTTGCTCATCGAATGGCTAGAGAAAGCAGAACGAGATGGGATGTGTTCAGGCCGCATTATCCTATCAGGGAAATTCACATAGAAATTGATCCAATTACTGGGCTGAACAAGGTTACCTAGAAGTATAAACCACCGACAGTGTTGAAGCATATTCCTTTGATGCCGATCCAACAACACTTCAGCAAAGATTTTGTGATGTGGTATTATGACTAGAGAACTGCAGAAGCCGTCATCTTACTGATAGATAAAAGGGGAGAGTACAAGATGATTCACATATTTGATCCCATGTGGTTGATTAACTGTTCTTATGAAGACATAATCATGCTGTATTACAATCCGATCTACTGTGAAGAGAAGGATGGTGAACAAGCGATGAAGTACCATCGTGTGGTATGTTTGTGTTTTGCTTGGGATGTGAATGCAGGTTGTGACTATGATAAGAAGTTGGAAAAATACGTGAAGATTAATGAAGTGAAGAAAAGATCAAAACCAAAACCTGAGCCGGTAATGACTAAAGAGCAGAAAAAGATTCTACGTATCAAGTTGATGAACAAAACACTTGATTATCAATGTCAACAATACAAGCAATGGTCGAGGGGGAGTTTGTAGATGCACGTATTGCGACTAGTTGCTTTGGATTAACAATAAAAGTGTTTTGTGTAATTACGAAGGGTCAAAGGTAGGTTTTGCATGGGTCGAAGGAAGATACAAAAGGTCGAAGGGAGAAGACAAAAGACTAAAAGTTTGGTTCGAGCTGTATTGCAGGTCGAAGGAACACATTTGACCATGTCGATGGGTCAAATGTGCAGTAGTATATAAGTTGGAAATTTTGTTTAGTTTTTAACTTTTGCCATTTCAGAGTGTGTGTTGAGTCTAGGTTTTCTCTCTGGGTCTAGAACTTTCTGAAAGTGATTTATTTCATTGTAAACCTAATTTGTAAGCAAGATTAACAAGTTTATTAATGAAATGGATATTGAAAAGGTGATTGATTGTGTTTGATTCGATTTGTGTCATTTTGTAAACAATCTAGGGTCCCCGCACCTGGATTTGTTAGACTTGTATGATCATATAACTGTTTTTTTCAAAACCGATCCTCGACAAAAACTAAAAATCCCATTGCTTACACTTCCTTCCATAGTTATATATCCACCCTTGTTCCCCGCAAAAGAAACATAATCTCCATTGATATTTTTATTTCGAATAGGAGCGTCATGTCACCCGTCATGTGCTCAGAAGCTCCACTGTCCATAATCCAAAGACTGCTAACATGGCTAGTTGGAACTCCCTGCACATAAATTTAAAAGATCAGTTTTGATGGGGGGGGGGGCAAGCCTTCATGGTCTTGGGTCATCCAAGGTAATCAATCTTTGGAGCAACTTTCCTTTGAATCCATTTTCACATACTTTGACTGACTCTTTCAAAGATGAGACTGTTGCATTAGACAAAGCTTTCGGTAACCTAGCCCTCACAGGTTTCTTTAGAATCTTAATTTGCTTTGTTGATTAAAATTTAACTTTGTAAGTTTTCTTTTCTCAAACCTTGTTTTGAGCCATTTTGGTAACCTTGTCTGATTTAACAGACGAAGGTCTGGTATTTGACTTAACAGATGGTTTAGCAATTGATTTTTCCACATAAACCTTCTATTTATCATTAAACGCGTTAACCTTAACTTCCTTCTCAATTTGATTCATGGCAATTCGATTGCAATTGTCATAAACAATCGGCTGTTTTTCTTTTTGTTCAAAACTAGTCTTTTTAGGATAAACAACTCTTGAATTCCTAGAATTTCTCACACTCTCAACTTCAAGCCTTTCGCGTCTTACATGTGGACAATGAGAAAGTAAATACCCTCTCTCCCCACATTTAAAACGTGCACGATATTCCTCAAAAGTTCCCTTATCATGGACCGTTGCAAAAGTGTTTACCGGGTATTGATCTTCAATACAATTCATTCATAGACTCTCAGGAGCTGACTCCACTGAGTAAGACGATTCAATACTTTTGGTTGGTTTCACAAACTCCGTTACATGATTTTTTGTCTTTTTAGAACCATCACCATACAATTGTCTAATTTACTCCGGTGGAAAGTCATTTGTCCATTCAGATTTTGGAACCCAAATGTTGCTATCTTGCCAGATTTTTGAAATTTTGCAATAATTGACGAACTATATGGGATATTCCTCATCCAAAAATATCTGATCGGAACCTTCCATCCGATAGAATATTTTCACTCCCTTCTCAGAATTTTTTGACTCACACTTCTATACTGATGAATTAGATTTGTTTTCAACCTTGGGAAGAACTTGAACCTTAGGAGTTGGATCACATGCAATGTGATTCTCCAATGGAATCTCAACTGAAGGTTCAGGTTCTTCCTCAACATCTGAGTCTGAATCATCAGTCACATCTACCATGTTCTCATCATTTATTCCAAGTATCGGTCTCACATCTGAAGACGGATCACCGACACTTGAGGTGGTTGATTCGGTTCCATATGTGGCACTATCTTTTTCCACCATGTCAAAGTTATGATCTTCAAAAAGTACTGGTGATGGAACAGAGTTATAATCTATACTTACGGGTACACCATCTTTGTTCAGTACCTCTACATTGTGGTCCAACACATATCTCACAACGAGATAGCTTTCCAATTTCTTGTTAATTTTCTCATATAAACATCTGACTTTGGCCATTCCTAGTTTTGTGTCTTCAATTTCATTTATGTAGTTGTTAATGGCCACTTGCTTGTTAGCAAGGGTTTTTGTTAAGTCAGACACATCTTTCTTATAGCTTTGAAGAGTTTTATTTAACACTTTTCATTTTTCCTAAAACTCTCATTTGCAGTTCTAGCACTGGCCAAATCAGATTTCAAGTTTAGAACTTTCTCTTCAAATCTATCACATTTACCTAGTAGTGTAACACAATCATCACATTTAGGTAGTGAGTTAGAACTTACTAGTGTTGATGATTCTGTCATTGCCATGAGGGCGAAATGCGACTCCTTTCTAGATAAAGAACGTAGAATAGTCGACTCGAGTGTACGCATCGTCCACCATGCAAGACTTCATGCTAATCAGAAAATTAGCTTCAACAAGTAACTGATCAACATCATTGTCAAGTGAGTTCAATCTTGCTTCAGAATCAGCTTCACGTTCTGAATCTGAGCAGTCAGAATCTTGAACTTCTGAATCAACAATAACACATTCTTTAATCACTTCACTAGACTCTTCCTATTCAACAACTTCCTCCTCTTGTTCAGTAACTTCTTTAACTACTTCTTGAGCATAACACGCCACATCTAGATAGCTCTTCAAGTCCCAACTGCATTTCATTCTAGTTAAAACCCTCATCCGATTGTATCACCAAAACTTTGTTTTAATTTTGGTTTTGTTTTGTAGGAGTGGTTACTGGGACAGTGTTTCTTTCAGTGTTTGGAGTGTTTTGAGAGTGCTGGGGTGGTGGTGTTTGTCTTTAAGTAGCATTGAATGGAGTGAGTTATCGGTTTTGGTTTTGATAATTATTTTTGTTAGGACAAAGAGGATTGGTGAAACCACTTTTGTAAACCTTAGTCTAATTCACTTCTGTCATTTTGGCTAAATATAGAAGTACTGAAGAGAAGACAAGAAACTGCTGATTAGAAGATATGAGAAGTGCTGAAGTTGCAGAAGTTCTGAAGTCCAAACCAGACAAGTTCACTTCAGAAGTACTGAAGACAAAACTACTCTTCAGTAGTTGTCCTTCATCAGCACTTAGCAAAAGATATTTCCCACCGCCTTTTTGCATCAGTAGTTTATTGTTTAATATTACTTTTAGCTTTATTTGTTTCTTTCAATGTTGCAACTTGTGCAACTTGTCACTGTAGTTTCTGTGCTTGCTTTTTAGGCAAGATACATGCATGTAATCGTCTATAAATAGAAGGCTTCAACCTTCTATTTTAGACATTGATTTTAAACAGAAAAATCCTTCAAACACTCTCATTGTTATATTCCATTTCTGTATTTATTGTGAATCTTGCTAAGTATCTAATTCTCATTTACAACTTAGATTCATAATAAATACTTTGTCATTTATTAGTTTCAAACATCAAGGAGGAGTTATAACTCTGCCTTAGTGTAAAAAGTGTTGCTTTAACTTATAACATTCCGCTGTGCTTATAATCTGATTTACAAGGACTTGCTAAACACTTAAGTGTCAAGATAGCAAGTTCTTACTTAGCAAAAAGAGCAATCTGATCCAACAATTGGTATCAGAGCATTGGTTTATCTGATCACATATCAATCTAACAAATTGAGAATCAGACACAAAGCTCTTATTGATATTCAATAAAAAGATCAAAAGTTCACTTTTTATAAATATCCATCACTTAAAAGAGTCATCTGACAAATCTATACTCTTTAAAAATGGATCCACATAATACTGGTTCTGCCACCAAACCTGCCATGCTTGTGAGAAATGAGTACAATATATGGCAAAAGAGAATGGCACATACCTTGTCACAAACCAACACAGGTTGTTGGAGATCTGTGATATATGGTCCACACAAACCAGTAAACATAAATCTTGAAACTAAAGAAGGGATTCCAAAGGATCCCAAAGACTATACAGATGAGGATTTCCTAAAACTTGAGCTAGATGCTAAGGCATTCTCTATGTTGGCAATGGCTCTCCCAAATGAAATATACTCTGGCCTTTTACATTGTGAAAGTGCCAAAGAACTTTGGGACTGTCTTAAAGAACAGTTTGGAGGAACTGAAGAGGTGATTGCCAACACCAGAGAAATTTTGGCTCAACAATATGAAACATTTGCTTATATTAATGGGGAAACTTTGACACAACAATTTGAAAGATTCTCCTCATTAATCTCTGAGCTAAAGTTAAATGGTCAGACCTATACAACAGTATCTATGTTACATAGATTTTTAAGGTCTCTACCTGACAAATGGGAAACTTACTCCATTGTCTTAAGATCCTCACCAGATTTTTGCTCCCTCACTCTTACAAAACTCCATGGGAGATTACTTACTTTTGAGAGAGAAATCGATCAAAAGAAGAAATTACAAACTTCTGGTAAAACTGCTGATGACTACCTACCAGGTAGTACAACACTTTTGGGACAAAATTCACCAACTTGTTCCTATGGATCTTATGACAATATTGACATAACTACTGGGATCTCATCAGAAAGATCTTTCCCAGGTTATGACAATGATGACCAAAGTCAAACTGCTGATAATCTATGTTTTATCATGGATGATTTGAAAAATTTTAGCAGTGATGACTTAGAGGAAATGGACATTTTACACCAACTGGCCATGCTAAGCATTAAAACTAACAAGTTTTATAAAAGGTCAGGAAGGAAATTTCCAGGATTGACCAGTAATACAAAAATTGGTTTTGACAAATCTAAACTGAGATGTCACAAGTGTCAGAAGTTGGGACACTTTGCTAGAGAATGTAGAAGCTCTAGCTTTAACCAATCAAAATCTGGAAATAACTATAACCCCAATTATAATAGGAACAATGGAACTCAAGGGAGTGCTCATTTTGTACAGGCACAAGCTCCTCAACAGCAATATATGCCTCAAGTACAATATGTTCAAGTGCCTGCTCAACAGATGCAGAGCCAACAATCAATCCCTCCCTTTCCAGCTGCTCAACTTCCTCCACAGCCTCAACAACCCCCTCAACAAAGTCTCTTTACCTCGGGGTATGTTGACTGGAGCAGTCTCCCTTATGACACCACAGAGTGCAATCCTGATGCAGACAACAAAGTGTTTGACATCAACTAGGGAGAACCAGACAATGGCAGAAAGAACTTTGCCTTAATGGCATTTGAAGGCTGTACCTCAAAATCTGCATTGTCTCAGGTATCAAAAGAATCTTTGACAAAACTTTGTTCAAACTCTTGCAAAGAAACTTTTGCTCTCATAAGAGAGACAAACGTGCACCTACAAGGCAAAGCCAATGATTTAGAAAGAAAATACACACAGATAAAATGTGATTTAGAAAGAAAACTGTGTGCTAAAACAAAAGAGGTTTCTAAATTAACTGACTCTGCTATTGAAACCCAAGCACAAATCAAAATGATGCTAAATGACCTGGGAGATGTCAGACAAGAGCTTGCTGACACCAGGATCACTTGTGAAAAATGGGTGGAATCTTGTAGGGGTATCAACTACTGCTAAACAAACAAAGTGCTTCAAATGTTAAGTTTGGCATAGGATACCATCATGTTGAAACACCAACAGATTTTTCTCCCAAAACTACTGAAGATGGGAGAAGAATTGTTTCAAATGAAACTTCTGAAGGGAAAGAATGCACATCTTTCCATGAAAACTTTCTAAATAGAAATCCTGGCATTTTTAAAGAAAGTACTTCAGAAGTATTTACAAAAACTGACAACAAGCCATCAGTAGTTTCATCTACTTCAGGAGTTGAGACCCTGAAAACTACTGATGAGCAAAATCTTTTCACAACTGTCAGAAATTTGCCTTTAGATCAAAAACAAAAGGCAAAAGAATGTGAAATTTGTGGCCTGTTCAACCACAAAACTGAATTTTGTAGATACAGAAAAGGAATTCAGTTCAATCAAAAATTTAAACAACAGGTTGTGGGAAATCAAATCAGAAATGATTATGAAAAAGCCTTTAAACCCAAGAAACAACAACCTGAAAACACCTTTTCTCAGAAAAAGATAAAATCTCAACCAAAATCTTTTCTCAAAATTCCTTGTCAGTAGTTAGACCAGAATCATCAACAGTTTCACAAACTGCTGAGATTCAAAATCTAAAGAACATGGTAGAACTACTGATGACCAAGGTTGATGGTGGTCCTAAAAAGGATACCACCATGGTTCTTAATGAAAAATCCATTGCCAAAAAGACATGGATTTCTCAACCTGGTCAAGAACAAACTGTAACTGTTCTCAAGAGCAAACCCAAAGCCAAACAGGCTTGGGTTTCCAAATCTAACTAATTTGCTTTTATGTGCAGAGAGTTTCCAGGGGCTTAAACAGCATATGGTATGTTGATAGTGGAGGCTCTATGCACATGACTGGATGCAGATACCTGATAAACAATTTTATCAGCCAAAGAGAAGGATCTGTATCCTTTGGGAACAATGCTAAGGGATATGTGCTAGGACATGGCAATGTCTCCTCTGGCAAAATACAGTTTGACAAGGTCAATCTGGTGGAAAACCTTGAATACAACTTGCTGAGCGTGTCACAAATGTGTGATAAAGGATATTCTTCCTTCTTCACAAAGACAGCTTGCAAGATCATCTCACCAGAAGGCCAGAAGTTGATTGAGAAGATTATAGAAGATCATACTTTGCTGATTGCCAAAAGATGTGGCAATGTCTATGCAGTGGACATTGAGAAAGACAAAGTATTGAACAACACTGCCTGTTTCTTCTCAAGGGCATCAACTTCAGAAACAGATCTCTGGCACAGGAGACTTGGCCATGTGAACTTTAAAACCATAAATAAAGTCACAAAAATGGGCTTGGTCAGAGGTCTACCTTTGAAAGTATACCAGTGTCAAGAACACTGTGTATCCTGTTTAAAGGGAAAACAGCATAAGTCCTCCTATAAGTCTATTGAAGAATCAAAAACAACTGCATGTCTTCAACTACTCCATATGGACTTATTTGGACCGGTCAAGATTATGAGCCTTGGTAAAAAGAAGTACTGCTTAGTCATCATTGATGACTACTCAAGATTCACATGGGTATTCTTCTTATTTTCCAAGGATGAGGCTGCTGAAATCATCAAGTTCTTCATTCTACAAGTAGAGAAACAATATTCTCTATCTGTCAAAACCATTAGAAGTGACAATGGGACAGAGTTCAGGAACAAAACTCTGGATGAATTCTGTTTGTCTAAAGGGATTATTAGACAATACAGTGTTCCCAGAACTCCTGAACAAAATGGTGTAGTAGAAAGGAAGAACAGAACATTGATAGAAGGAGCAAGAACAATGTTAGCTGATTCTGGACTGCCATTATACTTTTGGGCAGAAGCAGTTAACACAGCATGTTATGTTCAGAATAGAGTTCTTGTGGTCAAGAGACATTCCAAGACTGCCTATGAAGTTCTTCATGGCATGAAGCCCCTTATCTCCTTTTTTCAGGGCTTTTGGGTGTCAATGTTTCATCTTGAACATCAAGGAATCTATTTCAAAGTTTGCTGCCAAAGTTGACTCAGGTTACTTTCTTGGTTACTCTTCAACTAGAAAAGCCTACAAGGTTTTTAATTCTCACACCAGGATAGTAGAAGAAACATTGAATGTCAAGTTCAATGAGTCAAAACACACTCTTATTCCAGCACATCCTGCTGAACTCTTTGACCTTGACAACTTTCACTTTGGACCTGAAAAGGCTGTTGCTTCTTCCAAACCTACTTATAATGGTGATCAAAGGTTTGAAGATGAGGATCCTGCACCATGGACTCCTCAAACAGTCATTAAGTCAACTACAACACCATCAGAAGTTTTTCAAACTTCTGATCAAACAAATACTGAAGGCCAAACTCAAACATCTGCTTCAGCACCTGCAACTACTGAAGAAGCTGAAACATCTGCTGAACCAGATATTATAGACCTCAGTAGTTTGTTTGAAGAACAAGAGCCACCTACACCTGTCAGTGGTTTACAACAACTGATTGAACACAGAGATCATCCACTTGATCAAATCATGGGTGATATAGCTACAGGTGTTCTGACCAGAAACCAGCTCTCCAACTTTTGCCTATTTTCAGCCTTTATTTCACAGTTGGAACCAAAGAAGTACCAGGAAGCCCTCAAAGACAATAATTGGGTGCAAGCTATGCAAGATGAACTACTTCAGTTCAACAAGCAACAGGTCTGGGAAATCTGTCCCTTACCTCAAAACAAGCAACCAATTGGTACAAGATGGGTTTTCAGGAACAAACAAGATGAAGCTGGTATGATAATCAAGAACAAGGCAAGACTGGTAGTTCAAGGGTACTCTCAAGAAGAGGGAATTGACTATGATGAAACCTTTGCTCCAGTTGCAAGGCTTGAGGCCATCAGGTTATTTCTGGCCTATGCCATTTCCAACAAAATTAAAGTTTATCAAATGGATGTGAAAAGTGCATTTTTGTATGGAAAAATCAAAGAGGAGGTGTATGTCTGTCAGCCACCTGGGTTTGAGGATCCTTCTCATCCTGAGTGGGTGTACAGACTGGACAAAGCTCTTTATGGGCTCAAACAGGCTCCAAGAGCCTGGTATGATACACTCTCCACCTTTTTACTCAAAAATAACTTTACAAGAGGTGCCATTGATAAAACACTTTTCATTAAACATGTTGGAAATCATGTCTTACTTGTTCAAATTTATGTTGATGATATCATCTTTGGTTCAACAAACACAAAATTGTGTGATGATTTTAAGAAACTCATGCAATCAAAATTTGAGATGAGTACCATGGGAGAACTGCAGTACTTTCTAGGACTGCAGATCAAACAACAAACAAATGGAACTTTTATACATCAATCAAAATATGTTAAAGAATTATTGAACAAATTTTCTTTAAATGACTGTAAATCATGTTCCACTCCCATGACACCAATCACACAAGTTGAACCTGATGATCAAGGAAAACAGGTTGATCAAACCATGTACAGATGCATGATAGGTTCCCTTTTATACTTAACTGCTTCTAGACCAGATATTATGTTCTCAACATGTGTCTGTGCTAGATATCAATCAGCACCAAGGGAATCACACCTTATTGCAGTCAAAAGAATTTTTAGATATCTGAAAGGAACTCCAACTCTGGGAATTTGGTATCCTGCTTCAAGCAATACCAAGTTATCAGCTTTTTCAGATAGTGACTATGCAGGGTGTAAGATGACAAGAAAGTCAACATCTGGTGGTTGTCAATTCCTGGGTAACTGTCTAGTGTCATGGCAATCAAAGAAGCAAACATCTGTTGCAACTTCAACTGCTGAAGCTGAATACATTGCAGCTGCAAGTTGTACATCACAGATACAATGGCTCCAATATCAACTTCTTGATTATGGAATCAAAGAGACCAAGACACCTTTGTTTGTAGACAGCAAATCTGCCATTAGCATCATTCAAAATCCGGTACAGTTCTCAAAAACTAAACATATTGAGATCAGGTACCATTTCATAAGAGATTGCTATGAAAAAGGCAAGATTGAGGTGAAGCATGTAGCAACAGCTAATCAGATAGCTGACATCTTCACTAAACCCCTTGACACATCATAATTTCAGAAGTTAGTATCCATGCTTGGAATGCTAAATTTGTAAGTGTTTACTTTATTTTTTTTTTCTGCATATCAGTTAGAATCCAAGTTAACACTTGATTCTACCCAACTCTACATCAAACTTCTACATCAATCACTACTGTTATGCATCAAAATTTTCTTTTTCCTTTTTCCATCCTTGATTCCATCCTGTTTACCATGGTGGAATCAAAAAGAAAAATTTTCTTTTTCCTTTTTCCATCCTTGATTCCATCCTGTTTACCTTGGTGGAATCCAAGTTAACCTTTTTATCTTTTTTCTGGTTTTCACTTACAAATGTCAAAAGTCTGAAACAAAACTTCTGAAAAACAAAATCAGTTTGAGAGAAACTACTGATGAACAAAAATCATCAGTATGGGGATAACTTTCTGAAAAAGTGTGTAACTTCTGATAAAATAACCTTCAGAAGTTATGAATAAAGTATTTATAAAAACATTTCTCATCAGATGTTAAAACTGCTGAAGAGAAAAATGGGAACTACTGATGAAGTAATCCTTCATCAGCAGTTTAAGTCAAAAGGGCAAATCTGACTTTTCCCATCATCAGAGGTTTGACCTAATCAGTTTAAAACCTCTGATAAAGAGATTTTTAACCAAAGGCGGTTTTAAAACTTCTAATAAAGAAGATTCAAGCGGTTAAAACTTCTAATAAATACCTTTTCTACACACTTATCCTTTAAAACTCAAAAATATCCCTCCTTCTCTCTCAAAACTCTCTCAACCTATACCTGCAAAATCCACTGTTCGATCAAAAACCCAAACCACATGGCTCTACTTCTAAAACAGGGACACAATCAAAGAGCCTTTCTTGAAAAACAAGAAGGCTGGTCCCAATACGATGAGATCATTGATCTTGTCGTCAAATCCCAATACTTTACTGCTCTCACAATAAACCCACCAATTCACACTGAAACTCTGAATGAGTTCTGGGCAAATGCTGAGACGGTTACAATGGGTGGTGAGGTCATTTCCCTCAACTCAAAGATAAAAGGGAAACAACTGACCATCACACCGGCCACACTAGCAACAAGACTGGGTCTGGATGATGTAGCTGCCCCTGACCATGTTGCTAACACTGATATTCATCTAACCATGACTGAGTGTGGTTATCAAGGTACTCTCTCCCATGCTACAATATTCAAAAAATATTTTGAACCAAAATACAAACTTTTGTTTCATTATATTATTATGTGTTTGAGTCCAAAAACAGGGTCTTATGACCAGATGCCCTCCACTTTTCAACCAATATTTCATTCCATTGTGAATGAAACTAAATTCAGGGCATCAAAACTGTTTTTCAATGAGTTGGTGTTACATCACAATAATACCAAGAAAAAGTTTTTGTTGTACCCAAGGTTCATTATGCAATGCATAATAGGGGAACTGGGTAATGAGGTGCTTGTGGGAAAAATTTCAACTTTAAACCCTTTAACATCACAAGCATACTCAAGACTTAACAAACCGGCTGCCTGGCCAGAAGATGATCAGGGAAAACAACAACAAGTCCCCCTGAAGCCCACATCTTCCAAACTCACACCACCAAAAGCCAAAAAGCCCAAGCCAACAAAAACTGCACCCCACCAACCCAAAAGAAAAGCTGTTCAGGAGGTTGAGATGCCTGAACATGCTCATGAGCATTCTGCTCTTCAAATAGTTGAGACTGAAACACCCTCTCAGTCTCATCCATCTCAAACCCCACCAAGAGCACCCATATCTGTTCAATTCAAAAGAAAAAGACTTAGAAAAACATATCAAACACACTCTTCTTTTGAAACTGCTGAACAACAACCTATTGCCCAAACTACTGAACCAACCCCACAAATTTCTGAACAAGAGGCAATAGAAATTGCCAAACTTCTCTCTGGGCTAAAAGAGAATGTCCCATCTGATCATGTCAGTCCCCATCAACCACAACAAACAGGGGACATAACTACTACATCAGACATGGATGTGGACATCACTAGCCCTATCCCAAGAGATGAGGGTGAACCAGAGTCTTTAAGCCCAATTTTAGAGACTCTTGGGGCATCTGAGGCTGCTACTACTCAGTTACCACCCAGTGGTGGATCTGAGGACAGAAGTAACATAGCTAAGACCTCAGATGTGGCAACTACTGATGAAGGCTTAATGCCTGAAGTAGGAAATCCTCAGTACCAAGAAACAGAGGTTCATGAGAGAACTGAGTTGGGCTCAGCTCATGATTTAACTGAGACAGTCCTCACTGAGGGCAACATCAGGGATTCAGATGATTCCATTAGTTTGGATGATGTTTCACAAACTCAAACTACTGAATTGACGGCACTTTCTGAAGGTCCTGCTGCAAAGGTATCCAGGCTCAAGAAGCCAGTCACCTCTGCACAGGTTAAAGCCCACTCAATCCCTAAAACCCCTAGAGTGGCATCCTCTGTACAACATGAGGATCTCCCAAAAACACCCCCTTCACAGCAAATGCCTACCCAATTCCCTGGGCAAGCCAGCATAGACCTGAACCAGCTATGCAGCCCAGAGGGTCCCCTGTACCACATGATGAATACACTCATCAGAAATCACTTCCAAACATATACAGCTGACTTGGAGCTGTCCATCAAAAACCAATTTGGAGTGATCAAAACCAAGATGAACGATCTGACCAACAAAATTGACTTCAACAGCCAGCAGATTGCTCATCTTCAAGGACAATTCTCCCAACCCTCTGCTTCAAGGGTTAAAATTGATGAATCCAAAAAGGGGGAGAAGATCAGGGAACCTAAGGAGTCATTCCAAGCCAGGATAAAGGCAAGAGTGGCACTCCTTGAAAGAGATCAGAAAGATCAGGCCAGGAAAGAAAAATTGGCCAAACAGTTTGGTGTCTCAATTGAAGAAATTGAAGCTGCTGAGAAAGAAGATGAGACCCAAAGTTCTGAAGATTCCCTAAGGCATAATGAAGAAACTTCTGATGACCAAACTTCTGATGAAGAATCAGAAAGTACTGAAGACAATCCTTCAGTAGCTGACAAACCATCAGCAGTTGTCAGCACATCAGAAGTTAACACTTCCCAACCTCAAACAACTGAACCTTCCAGAACCACTGCTCCCATTCAACCAACATCTGATCCCATCAGGCCTACATCTGTTACAACAATGACTGTATTAAACCCTTCTCCTATCTCTCAATCAGCTGAACTATTAGAGAAGAGCTTAATTGCAGCCAACAAAAAGGCCAGAGAAGATCAGATTTGGAAATCTCTGGAAGAAAGGGATGATTTGGACTTAAGCCATGAAGAAAAACTTCAGGCTTATGCAGCTGAACTACAAAGGCAGGCTAGCCTTGATGAGATTGCTGAACAGGATAAAAGACAACAACTGGTGTCTTATATTACCAAGAACAGCAAGACTAAAGCCTTTACACTCAAAGGACTCTCTATGCAAGAGCTGACAAGAAGAGCACAACTGCTTGCAGACAAAGTGGCCACAAGCAAAGATGGAAAGGCCAAGAGAGCCCAGATAATAGAAGAGCTAGTAGCAGAAGGATATGGTTCAAAAGCCTCTGTATCCAGATGGAAAGAAGAAAGACTAATGGATACATATAGAAAATACTTGGCTGCCAAGGCTGCAAATCCTGAGAAGTTTCAAACTGCTGATCCTTCAAGATCAGTAGTTAGAACTTCTGGTGCATCTAGAAGATCTGCTGCTCAGAAGAAGAAGGCAGAGGACAATGTCAAAACTGATTTCAAAATGGTACTACTTGAAGGAAGTTCAATAGTCCATTCATATTTTGACATTGAGGAGAAACCTCTGTTGACACAATTCAGGGATCCTTCCACTTTTGCTTATCAAATACAAAAGACCATCAAAGAGAAGATGCATACCAGAGTAGTGACTGAACACCATCTCCCAACTGTTCAGATGCCTGATATGCAACAACAACAAGGAAGAGAATCCCACCTGAGGCTATCTGAAACTGAAGACATCCAGCACTCAGGACCATCAACCCAAGGGACAAGTCTGGTTCCCTATTCTTCTGACTTTAACAAGTCAAAGATCCCTATCATCAGATGGTCACTTACTGATAACAACTCAGTACTGTTGACAAGAAGAGACCTCTCAAGCAGGGCTTACAAGAAGATCAGTGATCTGAAGAAACTGTCAACACAAGACCTGCTCACAATTCAACATCTAGAACCACAGAGAGGATCTCTATCTGATGGTCAGTACAACCAGCTCAAGAACACCATGTACAAAGAGATATGGAAGATTGTTCAAGACAGAAGAAACACATAAGGAATTAGTAAGGTTTGGCTTCATCAATCCAGGGGAGATTGTTAGGACAAAGAGGATTGGTGAAACCACTTTTGTAAACCTTAGTCTAATTCACTTCTGTCATTTTGGCTAAATATAGAAGTACTGAAGAGAAGACAAGAAACTGCTGATTAGAAGATATGAGAAGTGCTGAAGTTGCAGAAGTTCTGAAGTCCAAACCAGACAAGTTCACTTCAGAAGTACTGAAGACAAAACTACTCTTCAGTAGTTGTCCTTCATCAGCACTTAGCAAAAGATATTTCCCACCGCCTTTTTGCATCAGTAGTTTATTGTTTAATATTACTTTTAGCTTTATTTGTTTCTTTCAATGTTGCAACTTGTGCAACTTGTCACTGTAGTTTCTGTGCTTGCTTTTTAGGCAAGATACATGCATGTAATCGTCTATAAATAGAAGGCTTCAACCTTCTATTTTAGACATTGATTTTAAACAGAAAAATCCTTCAAACACTCTCATTGTTATATTCCATTTCTGTATTTATTGTGAATCTTGCTAAGTATCTAATTCTCATTTACAACTTAGATTCATAATAAATACTTTGTCATTTATTAGTTTCAAACATCAAGGGGGAGTTATAACTCTGCCTTAGTGTAAAAAGTGTTGCTTTAACTTATAACATTCCGCTGTGCTTATAATCTGATTTACAAGGACTTGCTAAACACTTAAGTGTCAAGATAGCAAGTTCTTACTTAGCAAAAAGAGCAATCTGATCCAACAATTTTGTCGGTTTTGATTGTTATTAAATGGATACCGGTTACCTTGCTACTTCGGGTTAGTGCATTCACGGGCAAATTGGCCTTTGGTGCCATAGTTGAAGCAGGTAATTTTGGCTTTGTTGAATCCATAAGTTGTGTTGGAAGTAGTTGCCAGATCAGTCCTCCCTGTTCTCTCCATGAATTTATGAGCTCTTCTAACCACACTTGCAAAAGCCCTTTGAATATCGATAAGCTCCATTTCATCTTTATCGATCTGAGAGTAATCTTCATTAGTCAAATCGTTGTTTCCGATTTGACTAGCAGTGACTCCATTATATGATGCGATAAAAGCTGAGACTAAGGCAACGTGCTTCTGTGCAACTTCAACAGTGACATTGTCCATATTTGAAGTTTCAAGGACAATCGGACTTGAGTTTGATGAAGCTTGACCAATATTAGATGAAGATGATTATTGATTCATGTTCTTTGTTGGATCAGCAAGCTACGGTGCATAATGCATTAGGGCTTGAGTTGGAGCAACATATGATGACGAAGTTGGAATCCCATAGTACATGACTGTATTTGTTGGTTCCACACTTGAAACAAAGGCGGTTTGGGGTACAGAACAGACTCCAACATTCAGTATGGATGAAGACGAACTAGCAAATATAAATTTGGATTTTATGGGATCTGGGCTCTCTTTGCTTTTCTTCTCTCTTCAGCGTCTCTGTTCTTCAACTTTTAGATGAACTCATTCAATGTCAGACAATTGAATGTGTCCATTTCTTTAAGTACCTCCATATACTGACTCCAATAAACAGGCAACGCATCTGCAAACCTTTCAATACACTCAGACATCGGATAGGAAATGTTGTAGTTAGACAACTCGGACAACAAATGATAGAATCTAGTAGTCAATTCCTTGAGTGTCTCATTTCCTATGAAGCTGAAGTTCTCAAATTTCTCCTTCAATTGATCCATTTTGGTCCCTGACGGGTGGTTCAAGGAACAACCCTTTATAATGATAAAACGTTTAATATATCCGCATTTGATCATGTTATTGCTTGGAATTAGATAACTACGAGTATTTTGGTTGCAGGTGCATTAAGGAGCTTAAAATGAAGAAATACAAGCTTTGAAATGGACCAGAATGGAGCGGAGCAAGGAAGAAATAAAAGAAGAAAAAAATGATGTTTTGGAAGGCTCCACCGTAAGCTACGGTAGCCACCGAAGCTTACGGTGGCATCTGGGCAACATTAATCTGCCGTAAGGCAGTCTCCACTCGCCGTCAACTTTTGCAAACCCACCGTACCTTACGGTGGCCACCGTAAAGTACGGTAGCCCTTGCACCAACATGTAACTCCCACCATTTAAAACGGGTTTTGGGGTGTCTTTTCATCTATCTTCAGTGTGGAACGTTTCAAGACAATCTTTTGGGCAATTTTTGGCTAGGATTATCATTGGAGAACATTCACAAACATTTGGTGTATGTTTTTGATTCTTATGAACATTTTCATGGATGTTACGATGTTTCACCAAGCTATGCTAGGCTAAACTTTTGGTGATCATTCTTGGTGAAGGTTTTTCTTAAACTCTTGTGTGTGTTTTCTTGCATTTCTAGAATAATAACTTGGTATCTTTACTTTGTTATTATGATGTATGAACAATTGCTTGTAGTGTGTTGATTAATTTACCAATTTTTAGTCTTTATCGTACGTTCTTGGTGTTGCTAACAACCGAGATATCACGGGAAGGATTGGGGTTGGTTATTGATTAATTGCTCATCGGGAAACAAGCTCGCATTGATATAATCCGAGTACTTTGTTCCCTTTTATCACAACAATTGTTCCTACTTGACTTATGTCTATGTAACACTTTCTAGTGAGAAATTTGCACAAGTGTTTAGAGAAACCGGAACCTAGAATGATCATTGCTTCCATAATTTGAAGAAACAATCTTAAGTTTAATCATTAATTAGTTGTTAATCTAATTTAAAAGCAAAACAACCAAAACTTTTGATCTTTTATTTTGTCTAGTAATTTAATTGTAGTTAATTTGCAAAACTAAAAGTTACACATATTCCACAAACTCCCTGTGTTCGATACCTTCTTACCATTATCTATTGGTATTGGGATTAATTTTACGTGTACCACGACAGCACGTCAATCCCCTTAGTTCTCTCATTCCCATCATTTCTGCTCTACAAAGCATCTCATAATTGCTTTGATGTAGTGCACTGTCCAAATTGATGCAATAGATATTGAGTTAAAGCTTGAGAAAGTTGAGAATAAGCTTTCTTCTAAGTAGCATACTTTTTCTTCTTAGCTTCGGTCATATCATCCAATGAGACCGGTTTCATCGAGTTCTCAATCATTGGTCTCACACAACCCTGCTTTAAAACTTGTCACGCTTCACCACCATCTAAACCTTCTAGATGAATCTTGAACCTCTTGTGCCCCGATGGATACTCAGACATATCCATAAGCTTCGGTGGTCTGTTTCCATTTCCGGTAGAAAGATCATTCATTAAGGTTAATGGATGATGTGGTTTGGTTTTGAGCAACTGCCGCAACATCACCCCCACTAATCCGGTGTAGGTTGAGGTCGCACAACTGGTTGAACCGGGGCCGCGACTGCCCAATAGTTCACCATTGGTTGTTGAAGTGGTTTTGCAATCTGTTTCCCCTTTTCAGCTGCAAACGCCCAGGGATTTATTGGTAGTTGTTGCAGATTAGTGTTGGGTCGGGTTGGGTCATTGGAAATCCCCAAATGTTGTCCATTACTTGAAAATTTTCAACAGTTAAAAAAATTCTAGAAAACCTGATCGAAGATGCGAATGAATAAAAAGGAGACTTATTCGCACCAAAAATGATACAAATGAGCAACAAACCAACCTATTCACACATTTGAATGAAAACAAGTGATACGAATGGGAACCTCTAATACGAATGAGAACCAAATATGCGAATGACAAAACAAATGATATGAATGTGACCTATTCACACGAAAACTCAATACAAATGACGCTCAAAACCACTCATTCGCACCTCACAAGCAGCATTCACACTATTCAAAAACCCATCATCTTCTTGAGTTGAAAAATACAATTTTTTATATGAATTATGAAAATTTTCACTAATTTGATAGTAATTGAGAAGGTTTTGATTCGGATTGGATTTAGAACAACTTTTGTGAAAGAATTTTGAATATATGACAAATTGACCTTCAATGGTCCGAACCAATTCATTCGACCTTGTTATTGTTCGAATGAAAACATGATGTTTTCATTCGACCACACATATACATGAATGAATATTCTATACATCTCCTCGACATACAGTACCGTATCACTAGCTGGGGACATACACGAAAGTGCACTTACAATCTGCCCCTTGAACCTAGCTAGTGATGTACTAATCTAGAAAGTTATCAATTCTTCAAATCTTTGCATTCATCATCTTGGAAGACTTGAAAACTTTCCATTTTCTAGTAAACTTGTGTCGAAGCTTCATCAATTCTCATCTATCTTTATTGTAACGACCCGAAAATTAACGAGTCATTACGGATTGGTAATCACGACACAATTTACTAATTACCAATTTAATTAATTCTAATTTAAACATAATTTCTTTTACTAAAACATACATTTATTTATTTAACATTGACATTGGGCCGAAGCCCATTTATGTTCCAAACTGACCCGGGCCATGCCCGTTTACAAACTTGGGCCGTAGCCCATTAACCTTACATCACACTTGTTCATGAAACAACATTGGGACGAAGCCCATTGGACTCAAAATATTGTTTTAAAAACTTAAACACTCTAAACTTCTTGAACCACAAAAGAGAGCCGTAGCCCATTAACACTCGGCCGGCCCAAAGGCCGGTTTTTATTGTGACCCACTAGACTTGATTTCCACATTTTAACGTATGAGCTCGGGTTCCCCTCAACATATTCAACCTGAAATGCATGTTAAAAATACGTTAGCCACAAAGCTAGTGAGTGATGCCAGATTCGTTTAGACTCATTTAAACCAACAATAATAACAATTTTTCATATGGTTCGGTCTTTCTAAGGTGGAATATATTTATCGATGGAGCACTTTACAAATGCTTTATTGTGGTTCCAAACCTCTAATTGGTTTAGAAAAATATATCCGTTGATACCGAATGGATCCATCCTACGTGATTTCTATACGACCGATTCTATTAACTCTTTCATGATCATGAACCAATATATCATCAAAACAAACGTAAAAACTAACATGCATTCACCCCGAAATCATTAAAACATATGGGGTACATGCACTCACTTTGAGTTATTTCCGAGTCTATGATATCGCTACTTGCTTGGTTTCTATTTTCCAACCGTTCCTGTTACACCACAAATCAAGTTATCACAAGAATATATATACGTATAGCTGGCCATTACAGCTTAGGCATAAGAATCTAAACTAAAGCTGGCCATTACAGCTTGGCACACGACCTTATGAACTCTAGACTCATACTTACCCGGATGCTTGCTTTTCACAACTAATCTTTGGCTATAGATAAAAGCCGGTTGGTTTTTAAGGCTAAAGGGTTGGATTTTCTTGGTTGTAGAGAGTATATTAAGCTAGAATGAGTAACTTAGATGGTTGATAAGGTAGGTTAGAGGTGTTATCATCATTGCCGATTACTTGGAGGTTTGAAAGAGGTGGTTTGCATGTGAAATGGAGTGGTTTTTGTGTAAATGGAATCGGTGGTATCAAGGCTTCAAAGAAGCCGATGGTTTCTCCTTTATAGGCCAAGTTCATGCATGTATAGCTCCTTAGGGTGGTGAGGTGGAAGCACATGGAGTCTTAGAGTATTGGTGTGTATTTGCAAGAGGTTTGATGGAATATTCTTCAAGGAAAGTGGTGGCACATATCATCAAGGAGTAATGGGCCTATTTCTTTCTAAGGGTATTTGGGCTCCATAACAAGTGGGTTTAATAATAGGGAATGGGCCGAAGGTTTAACTAAGTTATTGGCTTTGTTCTTTATCGGGTCTTAATAAGTGGTCCACTAAAATTATTCGGGTTCTATATCGGGTTAAAGTTATGGGCCCAAAAGCTTATTCGGGTTTTAAAAACATTCGGCCCATACATACTAACTATCGGCCCGAGTTCATTATCTTATTGGGCCTTGATTTCTAATCCGGGTAAGGTTATTGGGCTACACCATAGGTGGCCCAATCATAATTCTAATTAACTATTAATTAATTATTTTATTAATCTAATCTCGTTATATATGACGTCATAATATTCGGGGTGTTACATTTATAATCAACTTCGAAGTCTTAGACAGACTCAAGAAATCTTGGCTTTATCATTTGTTGGTCCAGATATGAAGACAGAGAACAATGCTGGAATATCTTCATTTCCATGATTTCACTTATGACATCTTTTACAACTCCTGACTGTTTCTGTTGTTCTGGTGATCTTGATATTTAGGTTTGGGGTCTTGTTCAATCTACACACTTTGTCGATGAGTCTTGAACAGTGCACCTGTTATGTTTGATTCTGCAGAAAAATTTACTAAAAACTGCACAAACTACAACCACCATTAGACACAACAAAAATCTCGGAAATAATCTTTACATCCAATTTGACCCTCAATATTCCCCCCCCCCCCCCGAATTATTAAACATTTTCAATATGCACCAGAAGCTTGAAAATTTGCAATTTATTTTCCCTTTTTCAATTGTTGAGCATACGAGCTTTTACAT
This sequence comes from Ambrosia x helenae, assembly GCA_030844895.1. NCBI lineage: Eukaryota > Viridiplantae > Streptophyta > Magnoliopsida > Asterales > Asteraceae > Ambrosia > Ambrosia x helenae. Next base: position 132,915,122 of record CM061232.1, read on the forward strand.
TAAGTATCCCAACATCGGTTATCAAAAATAAAATTGAAACAAAACATTTTGATTTTTCAATGTTTATGCTAAAACACACCAAAAATATTTTTGAATTTTCAAATAGATTTGCATAAAAGTAAACTAAACATATTTTTGTGAATTTTCCGGTAAGAGGATCATATCAGTATTGGAACAGTAAGTCAAAACTCTATTTGATCAATTTTCTGCTTTTGACATTGAGCATCCTACAATCATTACCAGTATGTTTGTCCACTTAAACCTGAAATCATTACTCATTGATCAGCACTTTAGTTATGTTAAGTAAATATTAGATACTGAATAATCTATAGTCCCCGCACACGCAACAGATCCCCGTATCAAGAATTACACAAAGCTTCATTGTAATGCGTGATTATATTGTAGTTATCCGTAAGTTACAAGGTATGAGACACATAGGTGATAGGTCAGCAAATTAATGCTTCAAAGCGACCTGTGCACTCTACCATTGTGAGGCTTATATCAAATATGATTTACATCATGATATCAATACGATGCATTAGATAATCTTTGATTGTCTTAATACATTGAAGTACCTGATTCGGTAACTTAGGATTTGGCTTTATTAGCTCTTTTAAGATACCCTGACTGAATCTAGGTCCGTAATATAATACGACAAAAGATCAATCAGGCTACCCAAGATAACAATCAACATAACAACCCAAAACCTTCGATTTTGGCAATCTATCCAACGATTTCGGTACTAAGACCATATGCCAACGAGACGTTGATCCACATGAGTATCAGTTAATGATTTAGCTTTATATCACCATGCTGAACTTTAAAATTTGATTTCAAGCCTACCAATATATAATTGTATTGGCTACTCAATGTTTATTCATTTATTTTTTCAGAGTAGTCTGACAGTCCACTGATGTACTATCCTCTCCTTTTTTCTCCAGGAAAAATCATTTTGGATTTTCTGATTTTTATGATTTTTCAAAAGTTTCAATGTTTTTGGCTTTATAGAATATTCTCCCCCTAAAAATTTAAAAATAAGCGTATTTTTTGGATTTTTAAACTTTTTAGAAGAAAAGACAAAATAAAATGATATCCGATGAGGTTTACTCATTGTTCTTCAAAAACATTTTTCTCACTCAGATTACTTGACTCACTATGATCTTTTATTTAGTAAAACTATTGACAAAGATAAGAGAGTTTAGAATAAATCGTAATGTTGCATCTATTGTTAAACTCCAAGACCTGAGAGCAATTGCATAAGATTGCAACATTTTCCGGCTTCACGGGTGGGAAACATACGAGAAACACTCTCCACTTTGTTGAACTCATTCTTTCCTTTTTCAAACTAACTTTCTTAACCTTAACCTCTTCAATAAATAACAAAAACTTAATCTCCTCCAGATGTAGAAAAACAAAGTGTATGAGGAAAATCAAACCGCTATTGTATACAGATGCTCCACTATCAACTATCAAAGGATAGCTAGTAAGTCTGTCTGGAACAACCTGCACACTTGTTAAACAATTAGTTGAAGAGGGGAACCCATCCCTTCACAGTGATGGGTCGTCCAAGGTCATCAATCCTCGGGATATCAATCCATTCACCTTTTGAGAAATCAGTTGGTTTCTCAATCAGTTTACTTGAAGTAGAAGTTGCTGCATATTGAGAAAGTGATTTGTGCTTCCAAACAAGTTCAGGTTTTCTTTTAGATTTCTTTTTCTTTAATTTTGTTTTGATTTTTAACTTTTCAGGTTTCTTGTTTGAAACCTGCTTCTGAAGTATGTTTGGAATCTTCTGAGACTTAACTGATGAAGACCCAGGCTTAGAGTTATTCTTCGGCTTAGCCTTAGAACTCCCCATTACCTTATCAACCGATTTACTACCACCATTTTTGTTCAAGGAAATCATTTTACGATTCTCATACATAATACTTCTATAAATCAGCCTTATACCCCTCCATCTCTGGTATCAGAGCCAGGTTAATATCCGGTGTCCTCCCTACCCATGCGTCTTATTGGTCTTCTATAGATCAGCCTTAAATCCCTGCATCTCTGGTATCAGAGCCAGAACAATGGCTCCTGTTCTCCCTATCTGAGGTTCATATTAGTATGCTGTGTGACTGCCGACTTTGTACGGATCTCTCACATCAGAAAACCAACCTTACTAGGCATTGAGTAACGGACTGGTACGAGACACTAAAACCATTGTTAGAGTCTAAAAGTAGCTTGTTTAGTGAGTGGTAAGTCAGAAGGGTCCGCGGTAAAGTCTCAAAGGTCCGAGCTTGAAGATTTGAAGAGTGGTTGTTAGGAGTCCAAACCCAGTTATGAACCAAGATCTATCTCGTAAGTCTAGTTTTAGAACGTCCTTCGCATCCAAGATTGATCAGTTATATGAGATCTCTTATGTTTCTGATGAATCTAAAATTCCTATTACTAATATGCCCATGGTTAACCCATATAGTGTCTTCTCTAAACCCCATATGTCATTCTCCGGAAAGTAAAACAGTTAATCGGTTCTACGTCAAACCCGATCGTCAAGAAGTTGGTACAAACCTCAAATTTTGATTCACACTTACTCCCTGCCACAACCTCCGAACACCTAGTCACCCTCTCCCCCCCCGGATCTTCCAAGGATCTATTTATCCCAAGGATATACACACATCCACTTCGGTGCGATAAGGCTAGCCCTTACCTTCCACGGAAGAAAAGGACTACCTGCGTTTGCTAGGATCTCCCTCGTCAATACTAGATTTGTAGAGTGCTAGCACGCTTGCATCGGTACTATCCATACCACGCTAAACTGTGGATGATCGATTTGACTAAAACAACTTTAAATGATCATAGAAAGTCTACTACTCTAGGTGCGGAATCCCTAGATCAGTTACAATATGATAGTTATCGAATCAAAACACGCAATTCACCTTTTCAATTTCCATTTCATTCATAAACATTTGATATATAGCTTACAATTTATGTTTACAATGAAATATATAAGTTTAAGATACCTCTAAAACACCTAGAGGGAATTCAGATTGAACAAGACACGAAATGACCAAAAAGTTAACTTGAAAATGAAAATCAAACAATATATAGGCCTGCACATTCCCCCCCCCCCCACCCCGGTAAGGGTCGAATGTGCAGGTTCGCCCCTTCACAATCGACGAACAAACACATATGCTTCACAATCTTCATTCGACCTGTCTCTCTACCTTCGCCCTATAAAATCCACATTCGACCTCCTTCAATTCCACCTTCGACCCCACGTAAACAACAAAACATATTAGAATGTACAATCCAAAAGCATTAGTCGCAAAACGTGCATCAACAAACTCCCTCTCGACTATTGCTTGGATTGTTGTCGTTGGAAATCAAGCGTTTTGTTCATCAGCTTGATACGCAAATTCATTTTCTGCTCTTTTGTCATAACTAGTTCGAAAATTGGTTTAGATTTCTTCTTTTCTTTCGATATCTTCACAAAATTTCCCAGCTTCTTGTCATAGTCACATCCCGCATTGACATCCCAAGCGAAATACAAGCATACCACACGTTGGTATTTCAGAGCTTGTTCGCTAGCCTTCTCTTCACAGTAAATCGGGTTGTAATACAACATAATGATATCTTCATGTGAACAGTTGATCAAACACATCGAATAAAAAATATGAATCTTCTTAAGCTCATCTCTTTTATCCTTCAGCAAGATAACAGCTTCTGCGGTCTTCCAATCATAGTACCACCCCATGAATTCTTTCGAGAAATGATGTGGAATCGGCATCAAAGGAATATGTTTCAATACGGTCGGTGGTTTATACTTTAATGTCACCTTGTTCATCCCAGTAATCAGATCAACAATCTTTTTGTGTACAATCCTTTTAGGATACTGCGGAGTGAACACATCCCATCTCGTTCTGCTCTCTCTTGCCATACGATCTGCGAAATAGCCAACTGCATCGCTATTCACAGTTGCTCCAGATAAAGTATGTCGGCATTTATTGCGTACAGCCCAGTAAGTTAGTGTCTTTATAACATGGAATCTGTTGAAATACAGAATTCCCTTCTCCCATTTCACAGCGACGCACCTTAGCTGTCTCAAATATTTCCAACCGAGAGCTCTTCCTTTGAACAATTCGTTGTGAAACTTATAGAAACCTCCCTGAATTTCAGTCTTTCGTCGGTTGGCTTATTTTTCTTTCAATTTTCTCAACAAGCTTTTCAGATCATCATATTGTTCAACATTTGGTTTCTGATTCTCTGCATTCTTGAGTCTTCATCAACGAATGTTTTACTCTTCTGTCGTGCAAGTTTCTCAGCCTGATTCAACATCTCTTCATAAAATTCAGGAAATGCATCATCCTGTTTGCCTTTGAAATACTCTGGATATTCCTCACTGGTAATATCCTCAATCTCAACATCTTCAAATAGTGGTTCATCTCTATCATCTAAGTGATTTCCAGCTTCTTTCTCAGGAATATTAGGAATTTTATTGTCACTCATCAACTCTTCAAGAGACTTACCAACCTGTTTCTCTAAACCTTCAAGTATCTCTTTGGCTACGGCTGCATAAACTTCACCATCTTCCAGATTAGGATTCTTGTATTCAAGCTCAAATCTCATATCATCCGATTCAAAAATCTCTGGAAACTTTCCAGTTAGCTCGATCGTCCAGACTTTCTTAGTCAACATCTGACGATATAATTTCTTATCTTCATCTGATAAAGATCTAATCTTTTCATTCCAGAAGATACTTTCATCATCAGTATTACCACCAGGAGCTTTCGAGCTTGATTCTCTTGCATCTTTATCGGAATCTCTCTTTTCACATCGATACTTCTATGTATCATCATCATCTGCATAACTGTTATCATCTGAACCTTCTCCAGAACCATCTTTATCATCATCCTTCTTCTTCTCAGGAGCATCACCGGCATCCTGATCCATATCCTCATCATCTTCTTCTTCCTGTTCAGATTCAGATGGTTCGAAATCAACCTATTCTTCTTTAGGTTCTTTGTCTTCCTCTTCAGCTTTCAACTGTAACAACCGGCAAAAATGAGGTAATTCCATACTAATTACCTAATGTGTGATTAACGTAATTAAGTGCAGTTATGTGTTGATTATTTAACTGAGGCCTTAGAAAGATAGCAATTCCCAAATAATGCATAGGAATGCATACGTTTAATGACAAAACATGATAGGATCATGTGCGAGTAAACTTATCCGGTATGGACACTGGCGATTACCCGGTAAAAAATTAAATAAGCGAAAAGGATCCCGGACACCCGGGATATAAAATAAAGAGTAATTTCACAAAATATAATGGGTTTTGGAACTCCAAAGCCATAAGTGAGAGCTTGTTATACAAATCTCTCGGTAACGAATATAGTGCGCGTACCGCACCCGATACGCGTATAACTTATGATTTCACCCGGCAAAAGCCTAAATAACTTATCAACGCTTAAACTGGACTATGTTTAAGGGTTATTAAAGGTATTTTTAATATTCGGATAACACGCGGTTAAACCCCGAAAAATACCCGGACGACACCCGAACGAGAAGGAATTAAACATAACAAATAATGGGTAAATATTTAGTGATGTGGACCCCACCCAAGCACCCCAAGGGGCCGGCCTAGGGCCCATCCCCATATGATTAATCCTCCTTTTTATTAATTAACCCACTAATATTATTAGTAATCATGAGGATTTGTATGCATGAATTATCATTGGGTAAAAACTAACTAATCCCCTCCCTTCTCTCTCTAAACTCACGGCCAAAACACCCTCTTAACAATCCCCCAAGATTTTTCAAATCTCTTATAATCTTCCTAAAGATTTCATATAATCTATGAAAGATCCAAGCAATCTTTGAAGGATATGGAAAAGATCATATAAGATACATACATGCATACTTGAATCAACAAAGCCAAAAATCTTCTTCTTCTTCCCTTGTGGCCGTAACATATACCCCTCCCTCATACATTCTCTTTTCAAGTTTAACACTTCCAAATCACCTCTAAATCTTCATCTTTCAAAACCCCATTGTGTGTTTCAAGAGCTTGGAGCTTAACCACTTGGAAGAACACACTAAACCCCTTTCAAATCCAAGGTTTCTGTCTTCCCTAGCCTTGAGCTAGTAGTAAGTTTTTAACCTTGCTTTGATCATTAATGTTCATGTTATGTGTTTCTTAGAAGCAATTTGTACATGAATGGGTAAAATGTGGTTTTTGAAACATAAGCTTTAATATGTTTTACAAGAGTAAAATGGATGAGTAAAAATATGTAGATGGATCATGGAATTAATGCTAGTAATATAGTATTTCTAAAAATTATAAAACATATACATACACTTATGAAGGATGATGATTTGAACATGATTTATGAAAGTAGCTTGAATATGCTAAAAGATGGTTTTAATCATCATAAAATGGCCATCTAATGTCTAAAATAAGTTGGAATATGTTAGATGTTGATAAATGTAAAAGTTACATATTTAAAGTCTACTCACTTGGATGAATGAAATTTGGGTATGTTGGATAAAAAAATTAAACACACATGATAATAGCATCAATGATGGAATATAAGACTATTAAAAGTGGTATGATGTAAAAATAACCAAACATTAAGAAGATGATTCTTCAAAGTCCACTAATTTGGAAGAAAAATGCTAACTTTGGAAGTTAGGATGGAAAATGCAACATTTATAAGTTAAGGGACTAATGTTGTAACTTTGAAAGTTGATGGACTAAAATAAATATTTTAGAAACTTTGGCCCAAAAATGCATTAACGGAAAGTTTGGTGTCAAAAGCATAAATAATGATTTTTCCAAGGATAGTTTTGGTAAACACTAGTAAACTACTTGTGTATTTTATAAAAAGTGTATTTTTTTATAAAAATGGAAGTTTATAAAAATATGGATTTGTATTAACATAAGGATTTTATAAAAATAAAGGTTTTTATAAAAATGTTGGACAAGAGTAAAAGCTTGAGAAAACTTATACAAAAATGGATACTTTTATATAAATGGGAATATAAAAGTGTCGGAAACATTTTTGTAATATAAGTTAACAAGTTGGGCTAAAAATACAAAAGTATATTTTTTGGATCTTTCAAGTAATATGTGTTGAGGAATTGGAAAGGATAAATAATATTTCTATAGAACGCATATTGGAAGAAACTTGGAAAAATTTAACTATCGGACTTAGTTACATAAACTAACTATAACGGATAAACGGACAAACAAGTGAAAAATGCCATTGCGGCAAAATGGGAAAAATATATATTTTAAGAAGTAAAATATATATAACATGGGTGAAAATTATATAACACTTTCCTAAGTGTTAGAGAAAAACATTCGTGGGAGAAAACATAATGTAAAGGATTAAAAACGTTAAACAACGTACGGACTTAACAAGAAAAATCACATGTTTATATATGTATGTATATGCTCGTCTCGACGAAATTCTAGTATATCTATTTGAATGGGAAAGTAGATATGCGAGAAGGAAAACCGAGACGAGTAGGCAAAATATACATATATATATATATGTGTATACCGACGAGATCCTAGTTTATTTATTTGAATGGGAAAATAAATGTACGGCATGGTAAGTCGAGTCGGGCGTTAAGAATATGCTACCGAACGACAAGACCTTAGCATATTTATTTAAATGGGAAAATAAATATGCGGCAAAGTGAGTCAGGTCGGGTATTAAGAATACATTATATCGAACGATACGATCCTAAGTATAATTATTTAAATGGGAAAATAATTATACGTTAGGTGGAGTCGTGCCGTGATTAATAATGTACAAGTTAAAAAGGATATTAATAAGAATAACACATAACTTGTAAAAAGGGGTAAACCATCGCCAACGAACCTAGGATACGCGTTTAAATTAAACGGGAATTGGAATAACACGTGGTCGGGGAGTTGGGTGTACAACTTGCCAAGGCACATGCACTATAGGTGTAGTGACTTATACGTCTAGGACATTTGTAGGTGCGAGACCACAAATTTGCTATCTTCCTTTTTGAGCCAAGCACAGATTCAGGTGAGTCTCACGGCCCCATTTTAAACTATTTTATGTTTTTCGGGGGAAAGATATGTTGGGGAAGTGTTTGATGGGATAATTACTTGAGTTGTGATCGCCACTCGGGGTTGAGACCTCTCTACTATAATCATTAATTCAGGGAAATGAAACCGAAGGAATATTTGAATAGTACTATTGGTGCCTAACAAGGCCCACCCCTAATCGATAGCGTCGATTATGCATCGGCGTATGCCTGGGGTGCACGTATTCTGAAATCAAGTCGTAGGATACCGAGTAACGACTTGGAGCGGGGCATTATTATTATTTGTCTTGGTTTGGTTATAGGCTCAAGTAGAATTGTAGGAACTTGCAACTCCTATAAATTGTCATAACATGATAATTCCCAAGAGATAAAGTTTTGATAAACTAAAACCTGTGAACTCACCAATATTTATATATTGACGAATTTTTAAACATATCTTTTAGGTAATTGATAGATGATGGACAACATGGCAAGCTGGGTCAGGGGAATCTCTCAACTGGGCGTCGTGTGTTTTGAAGGGGTTTCATCTTTATTTCCCAAGGATTTGGGATATATTTGAGAAGCCTCCTTATTTGTATTAAAAACAATTTTCGTTTATGTGTGAACATAAAACATGGTTTTTGACGTCTTAATAAATGACCCAATTCCTTAATTACTTATGATTTGCGTTAACCTTGACTTTATGCTCTTGAACCGTCGCGCCACGTGTTTCCACCATTGGCGTGGTGTGACATCAACTGTGGAGCTTTTGAATACAAATCATCAATGAGCTTTTTCATGCTCTTGTTGTTCATTCTCAACTTCTTGTTTTCAAGCCTCATAGAGATATATCTTCGAGTATTTCTCTGTTCATGCAATAACAATTTCTCATTCTCTTCCTGTAGTTGTTTAATCTTCGCTTCTAATTCTTCTTGACTCTCTTGTGAAGATTCAACAATATCTAACATCTTCTTATCATTCTTTCTCAATTGTTCAATCTCTTGTTGTTGCTGGTTTATCAATTTCATCATTTCAGCAAGCTTCTAGTTAACTGCGTTCATCACATCACTCGATACAGTAACCTGTGGTGTTGAAGCCTCAGCAACAGGAGTCTTTTTCTTGAACTTATTCAATACTCTTTCCATAGCAGCATCAAAATCTGCAGATGGATCAACTGTCTTTTTAGCAATCGGGGATGTCACGGGTGTAGCAGATGTAGAACTACTAACTTCAGGAATTTTCTTTCCTGCAAGTAGAATCTCAACTTCTTTCGCCCGTCTTTTCTTTGGATTCTCTTTCTCATCTTTCTTAGACATGGTTTTGTATTTGGGCTTCTTCTGTTTCTCTCCCACCATAGGAGATCCACTAAAATCTTGTTCACCAATACCAAGACCCAGATATATCCTATCCACAGCAATAGGACTCTTCTGTCTTTGCTCCTCTATGGTTTTATTAAGACTTTCGGACTCACCAGCCACAGTGGCCTTGGGCTTGGTTTGCTTGATAGTCTCTTCACCAGAATCCCATCTTTCATCTTCTAGAGTCTCTTCAGAATCTACAAACTCTTCATCAACCAACATGGTACCTTTTCTCGCTACGCTTTTCTTTCTCCTTGTTGTTTTCTTCGGTGGTTCAATTTCAACTTCTTTTTCTTTGCCCTTCCCTTTGCCACTCTTAGCACCAACATTCACAACCTGTCGCTTTCTCTTTGCTTCTGGGTTAACGTGAAACAAAGGATCATCATTGTCTGATTCACTGTTAGCATTTCTAGCTTTGTCCTCACCCGGATCCTCATAATCTGGATTAACCAAGTGACCAAACAGATTCTTATGAGGTGGTCTTTCATTCTCGGGAACCCCTTTGTATCCTTTCATCCTTATCAACGTGTTCAGATTCATGTGATCTTGTACTAGAATCTGAGTAGGATCTTTTCTCAGCTTTTTATACTTCTTATCAAAAATCATCTGTAAGAATCTGGGATATAACAAAAACTTCTTCGACTTCAAACCTTTTAGAGGTTTAAGCATGTGATCAAATATCATTCCCGAGACATTAAACGGCTTATTCAACATTAAAGCAACCATCAACGAACTGATGCTCTTCCTCATAACATCATATCCACCACTAACAGATCCAAAACAGTGTATCATGACATGAGCTAGGTACTTGAACTGCGGACACAACTTTCCTTTGTGTAATGCTCCATCTGTAATTGGTCCATTATACTTCATACAGAGAAAACATTTTCTCTGTTCAATCCAAGACAAACTTCTAGGATCTGTCGGCTCATCTCTCAGTCTCAAAGCTTCCCGAATATCATTCCTAGTAACTATTGCAAGTTGTCCCTGAATGTTGCTTACAATTGCAGTTCGGTTCTCCCAGAAATCAATCTTCGTATTTCTCCAGAAGTCCACTTGATGGTCTTTATAAATGATAGATGGTGTAGCTAACGCATCAACAACTTTGCTCCTTTTCAGAAAGTCAAGAATTCAAGAAAATTCCGTGTGTTTCTTGACTTCACCAAGGAATGCACAACAATTATGGGCTTCTTCGAATGGCAATTCTTCCTCTTTCTTCTTACCAGCATCTTTTCCTGATGATCCAGCTGGTATCTTAGTGTTTAGTGAATCTGCCATTTGGAATTCTGCAAAAATGAAACATGAAAATTCATTAGAAACGGACAAAATTTGCAAAATTGAAATTTGGTTTGAAAATCCACATTTGACCCATCGAGGGTACGAATGAAGAAAATTTAAGGTTCGAATGTGAAAATGTTGATTAAAATTGTTCATTCGACCTCAATGCCACATTTGACCCTATGAACAAGTCACCTTCGACCAGAAAAGCCACATTCGACCCTTCTTTTTGGTCGAACCAGACTGTTCATATGACCAAAATTTCAGATTGCAATCCAGTCCCATTAAACATGTGATTTTCATTCGTTTGGCACCTATTATGACTGATAAAGCTTTTTCAGCAATCAATTGTTTCAATTATTTAGTTTTAGACAGTTTTTAAGTATAATCTAGGGTTCGAATACTTTTAAACATCAATCAAACAATCTGTGTTGTTATCAACCTAGATTATTGTTTACTCTCCCCCTAAAACTATCTATAACTAAATCCTAATCATCAATTGTGTCTATAACAGTCAATTATCAATCCAACAGTCCAGTTCGAGGGTTCAAATACAAAAACAATCAATCTGCCTTTGTTACTGAATCATTACCTGTAAAAGTTGTATCAAATTGATCAGAAATGAATGTGGAACAAAGTTACAAGGTCTAAAAATCACAAGCAACAAGGTGGGTTATCTCAGAATTTTGAAAAAATTTTGAATGAGGGTTCGAATGTGCAGAATGGTATATATAGGCTCCCACATTCGACCATTTGATGAGGGCGTATGTGAAACTATGTCTACATTCGACCCTACTGAAAGGCTCGAATGTAGATATAGGGTTCGAATGTACAATATAACACTTGAACACTCACATTCGACCAAACTAAAAAGGCTCGAATGTACGAAAAATTCCACATTCGACCCACCGAAGGGGCGAATGAAGATTGGAATTTTTCACAATTTTACCAAATCTCAAAATCGAATCCCGTTCAATCTTTTTCACACCTGTTAAGCTTCAAACATTCATCATTTCACATTTACAAGTTACAAAAACCAAAGTGGCTCATCAAGTTTCAGAAAACAACCATCAATCACCATCAGTTGTCAAAAATAACGCAAAAATGTAAAATCTTTTTGGTTTTTCTAAAACTTATGCTAAAACACACCTAAAATCTTTTTGAGTTTTTTTGTAAATTTTAAACAAATGTAAAATGCAGAAATGTAAACATAAAGCAGCAAACATTTTGTGATTTCCGGTAAGAGTATCATATTAGTTTTTGAGAAATCTGGTCACACCGTTGATCTTTAGTGTTTATTATCATAAAAGACAATGTGTGATCCAGCAACTGCTGATATTGTTATCCACATAAACTTTCATGCAAACTGTTATGCAGTGTTTGATACAGCTATTTATATTATAAACAAAATTGTCTGTGGTTCCCACGCACATGACATACTCCCGTATCAAGGAATAATTGCACAAAGACTCATTGTAACGCGTTATTATGCTTTTGTTATCTGTATTTTTTACAAGGTATTGAGGCACAGAGGTGTACAGGTCAGCAAATCAATGCTGCAAAGTAACTTATGCACTCTACCAGGTTGAGGGCTAATATCACTCACGATTTTCATCAATGATTAGATACGATGCATTAGATAATCTTTGATTATCATTATACATGGAAAGTTCCTCAATTCGGTAACTTTAGGTTTTGGCATTAAAGCTCTTTTATATAGATACCCTGTCTGATCTAGGTCCGTAAAACCTTACGACAGAAAATCAGATAGGCTATCCCCAGATAACTAATAACATAACGACCCGAAACCTTGGAATTTTGTACAAATACCCTATCAAACGAAATTACGGTACTAAGACCATATGCCCATGAGGAGTTCATCCACATAACAATTCGTTTGATATGTATGTACCCAACACGCAGTAATAGGTCTACGAAGCCTACCAACACATCACATAAACTCAACACTCGACTTAAATAACATGTCAAATCGTTAGCATGTGTCAGATCCCCACTGATGTACTATCATTTCCTCTTTTAATCCTGGAAAATTATTTTGGGTTTTTCTAATTTTTTATGGCTTTTTGGATTTTTCAATGTTTTTGGATTCTTCTAATCATTTTGGAAAATCGTTAGCTCTGATACCACTTTGTGGAGGATCGATTTGACAAAAACAAGTTTAGATGATCATACAAGTCTACTAATCTAGGTGCGGAAACCCTGGATCAGTTACAATATGATAGTTATCGAATCAAAACACGCAATTCACCTTTTCAATTTCCATTTCATTCATAAACAAGCTTAATAATCCTTACAAAGAGTGTTTACAATGAAATAACTAAGTTTCAGACACTTTAAGATAACCTAGAGAGAATTCAGATCGAACTAGACACACAAATGACAAAAAGTTAAGTTAAAAATGAAAATCAAACAATATATAGGCATGCACATTCACCCCCCCCCCCCCTCATAAGGGTCGAATGTGCAGGTTCGCCCCTTCACAATGGACGAACAAACACATATGCTTCACAATATTCATTCGACCTGTCTCTTTACCTTCGCCCTATAAAATCCACATTCGACCAATCCAAATTCCAAATTCCACCTTCGCCCCCACGATATCAGCAAAACATATTAGAATGTAGAATCCAAAAGCACTATCGCAAAACGTGCATAAACAAACTCCCCCTAAAATGTAAAACATATTTTTGGGTTTTTGATTTTTCTGAAAAACAGTAAAACTAAAACCAAAAATGATAAACCGAGGTGATGATCAGTCTTGTTTCTCTTTTGTACCGTTAGCTTTTAATAAAAATTCAAATCGAGATCTATCGAAAGCTTTGGTAAAAAGATCAGTACGTTGGTAATCAGTGTGGATTTTGACCATATCAATCAACTCTTTGGCATAACAATCACGGATAAAGTGATACTTAATCCGGATATGCTTAGATTTTGAGTGATTGGCCGTGTCTTTAGTTAATGCAATTGCGGCTTCGTTGTCACAGTGAATAGGGGTTTTTAGAAATTACAAACCGTAATCAACCATCTGCTGCTGAATCCACAGAACCTGTGAGAAACAACTCGAAGCTGCCACATATTCTGCTTCACAAGTAGAGAGTGCGACTGCTGTCTGCTTCTTACACTGCCAAGTCACGAGCCTGCTCCCCAAGAATTAACATCCAGCGGTTGTGGATTTGCTGTCTTTATCACAACCGCCCCAATCTGCATCAATAAAAGCAACAAAGTCAAAATTATCATCATTAGGGTACCATAATCCTCTCGACGAACAACCCTTCAGATATCGTAGGATTCGTTTGACAGCTGCAAGATGAGTTTCTTTCGGCTTCGACTGGAAACGTGCGCAGAGACATGTAGCAAACATTATGTCTGGTCTAGATGCTATGAGATACATCAGAGATCCGACGATTGCTCTGTATATGAAAGGGTCTGTCAGCTCCCCCTTAGCGTCAACTCTAATCCCGTGATTAGGTTGTATTGGGGTATCCATCGGCTTTGAATCTTCCATCTGGAACCGGCTCAAGACTTCAGATACGTATTTGGTTTGGTGAATAAAGATCCCCGTTGTTCTTTGTTCTACCTACAAGCCGAGGAAAAACTGCATTTCTCCCATCGCACTCATCTCGAACTTTTCTTGCATTACTTTTTCAAATTCTCTATACAAAAGTTCATTAATAGATCCAAAAATAATATCGTCAACATAAATCTGGACGAGAAGCAAGTCATCCCCTGTTCTATTGGTGAACAGAGTACAGTCAACCAAACTGCGTTTGAATCCTTTGGACAGTAGGTACGTGCTTAGCTCCTCATACCATTGGCGTGGAGCTTGGTGCAACCCATAGAGTGCTTTATTGAGAACGTAGACCTTATCCCGGTGGATAGGATCTTCAAAGCCTGGAGGTCGACCGACGTATACCTCTTCCTTGACCACACCGTAAAGAAACGCACTCTTGACATCCATTTGATACACCTTGAATTTCTTGTACGAAGCAAACGCTAGAAACATACGAATAGCTTGTAAACGTGCCACAGGTGCATAGATCTAATTGTAGTCAATTCCATCAACTTAATGAAAACCTTGAACTACCAATCGAGCTTTGTTTCTCATGATTACGCCTCCGTCATCCTTTTTTGCATTAAAAAACCCATTTGGTTCCAATTTTCTTCCTTCCCGGAGGTAAATCTGTAAGTGTCCACACACCTAGTTTCTGAAACTGCAATAACTCTTCTTGCATCGCCTCAACCCAAGCATCATCCAATAGAGCGTCTTTGTATGTCCGCGGCTCCACCTACGAAACATAACAAGCAAAAGACCAGACATTCTGACAACCAGATTTTTGAATTTTTGCATATAAAGCTAAAGCGCCAAGATTTTCTGGTGAATTTGCACTACGAAGTTGTCCTCTAGTCATGACAGTGCTTCCAGGATCACCGCGAGTGGGTGAATACGATAAATCTGAGATTCCGGATAATCAGGTACTTGAACTCCCGTTTGAGTAGTCAAGTTCTCTGTCGAATCCAGATCATTACCCAAATTGGACGATAAAGCAACATCTGGATTTTGGTTCTGTCACACCCTCAAATTCCCACTGCGGGGTTTATACCGCGAGGCGCATGACAAACCAGGATCCCATAGCCATAAGTCACATGAACGAACTCTAAATGCCCAAACCATTTAGTTCGTTTTCGAAAACCAAGTTTAGTTAAGCTGCGGAAGCGTAAACCAAATTTAAACCCTTTTTAAAAGCCATGCGCAAAACAACGCGTCCAAATTAAAACCATATGAAAGAAAATGTAAAAGCATAATGTGCATTTTATGTGTATGCCCAAGACCCCAAATGCAGTGAAGTGTACGGGCTTTCTAATCCTGGCACCGGAAGCTAACTACCTGCAAAAGCATGTAAATCGTGTGTCAACATAAAGCTGGTGAGTTCACAAAGTAAAGTAATTGAGTATGTAAACGCGCTGGTTTCCAAAACCATGTAACCAAGTAAAAGCGTAGGTCCTCCAAACCAAAATTTTCAAGAGTTATCAGTTTAAGCGTGTCAGGGGTAGCTAACCCACTCAGTGTAACTAAACAGAATTATTGGGACACCTTCAGTAATGTAATAGTTTGCCTCAATAACTGGTGTCTATCAACACCAGTTCTCAAATGTGGTCAGAAGTTCATGCCCGTGCCTCAAGCACCTCAGACATGAGGTTGCTGCACAACCTAATAGCGCTATCAACTAATACCCCGCTCGCCTCCAGCGATTAACCCAATAATATGCAAGGACTTTCCAAAATGATAGAGTATTTAGTTTACAAAGAACCAATAAGTTTTAAACTGATCAAAAACCCGATCCACACAAGGAATCGTAAAACCGACCCACACAAGGAATCAAAACCCGACCCACGCAAGGATTCAAAGCATCTCATAACCCGAGATGTAAAAGTAGTCCCAAACCGGACTAGAAAACGTTTTGTAAGTTGTCTCAAACCCGAGACGCATGCTTTTGAGAAAAGAATAGTGAGACTCACCTTAGTGTGCAAGCAAAAGAAATCCAAACTCCAAGTAGGGTGCACTACCGACTCCCCTAGTATAAGTGTCACTAAGTAAGTATGGGCGTAATATCATTACACCATATAACCCGTTTGTCCAAGGCGTTTAAACGTTCAAAAGTGTGTAGGTGACACCTAGTGATTCTACATGCATAAGTAAACCCTACGGACTCGTTGGTGAATATGTTAGTTATAATTAGTTTTCACATTCCATATGTGTCTCATACAAGTGCCCGTTCAGTTACACATCAATTACATAACACCTATGACTTCAATTAACCACATAAGCACATAATACACAATCTGTGTTTTTAGAACAGATTGTGCGTCATCAAAATTAATTTATTTAAAATAGTTAATTAGTGAGTTACCCTCCCAAATTTTTACTGAATATTCTTTGGGATTCACTTAACAACCGCTATTTTTTCTTTTTCTTAAATCCAAACACAAAAATAATTAAAATTCGTTCAACACAGCTATATTCAGAAAACTTTCATAACAGGTCAGTTTGGTAGAAAAATTCCCAAAAATTGTGTATTCATCCAAACGGGATGAATCCACTGGAAAACTCAAATTACTCCTATGTTAACCTTCTGTAAAAATTTCATAACCCAACTCTTTACAAAACTCGAGTTATGACGACTCAAAGTCGACTCAGTTTGTTACCCGAAATTCTGATATGACCTATTTTCAATGAAAATTCCAAAAACGACTCAACCGACGTCCAAATCACTTGATTTTTCCCATTATGAAAAGCTAAGACCAGGTGTGATTTAAACATACAAAGAAAATACCAAAATCATCATGTTAAAGTCATGATACAGCCCCTACAAGTTCATCTAATCATTCTGTCCAGATTTTGTTACGCCTAAATCTTTCTTTAAACGACTACCGTGTGCATGCAAACAATTAATCAATCATCAATAACCATTACCAAACATTCCTAATACTTATTGTGATCAGATTCTATTATTATACATGCAAAGATTACAACTTTAATGATCAAAACTTCAATAACTTGCGCAACAAGTAACCTATGATATTACTAATCGCCTATCATCATGTTTAATTTGTTTAATCTTCAAAAACTTCAAGTTTTAATAATTATCAAAGCTTTCAGACCTGGACAAACCTTGTTATATGATTTTTATAACAAAAAAAAATAAGATTAAGCGTAAAGGATTAAAGATTAAATCCCTAGCTCTTTGATACAATCAACCGAACGCCTTAGGAGCTTCCCAATCGATGATCTTGAGCCTTTGTAGGTTGTTAGGTATTAATAATTCGTAAGGGGGCAGTAGGGGGCGATTAGGGTTGAGTTTAGAGGTTGCATGGGCTTAAGAGTGTTTAAATAGTGGATTAAGTCGGTTAGGGTTCGTCAAAATGAATCGCGCGGCCGTCGGATGGATCGTGCGGCCGGTCGATTCTCCCTGGCCCGCTCCGGGTGGCCTGCTTCGTTGTACAGTGTGTTTTCTTCGATGTTTTCGCTATTTTGGACAATAACAAGTGTAACCCCATGTGTTAACACCCCAACCATCCTACCGGTCCACCCATTACGATTCTTATTAATGCTTTCGGTTTAAGTTCACGCAATCACATATAATTTGCACACAATTTCACAGAGTTTCATAGAAGCACGTAATCGCTATCAATCCAAATCAGTTAACTCACAAATATTAAACTTCATTATTCACCAACGTCCGAGGTTCACTAATCATGTATACAGTCTGGTAATTCCTCGAATTACCACCTTATGCAGTTATTAACTTATAACTGTGAAACGTGTGTCCTATCTAACTAACCCTAGTTAAGTATAATGCAAGGAATGTAACTAGAGTTTAGTTAAAGTGAGAACCTGAAATTGCGGGGTTTCACATCATCCCCAAGTGGAAAAGAATTTCGTCCCGAAATTCAGTAAGTAAACAGTAAAGCCAGCGTAAAAATGCGCGATTGGTTCCCGGATGTCACATCATCCCCAAGTTGAAAGGAATTTCGCCCCGAAATTCACTTTGAGAGAGCTGCTTTATGTTCGGCATTTGATCTATGCACAGGTTCAGGTTCAGTAAAGAGGTGTGGGTATTTGAGCCGCATCTGATCTCTGCGCTACCACGTGTATTCCGGTCCTAGACGGGAATTCCATCGTACCTTAACAATAGGTATAGTGCTTTGTCTGAGTTTCTTGACGCCCTGCTCAAGAATCTCCACTGGTTCTTCCACGAACCGTAGCTGGTCGTCCACCTGGATCTCCTCCAGTGGCACTACTAGTGTCGTATCCGATAAGCATTTCTTCAAGTTCGAGACGTGGAATACATTGTGCACTCCACTAAGTTCATCTGGTAGGTTTAGCTGGTAAGCTACCGAACCAATCCTTTTGACAATCTCGAATGGTCCAACGTATCGTGGGTTCAATTTTCCCCATTTCCCAAAGCGTATCACCCCTTTCCAAGGTGACACCTTCAACAAAACCTTGTCCCCAACCTGGAACTCCAAGGGTTTCCTACGTTTATCAGCGTAACTTTTCTGTCGATCCCGAGCAGCGACCATCCGGTTTCTGATTTGCACTATCTTCTCAGAAGTCTCATGCACGAGTTCGGGACCTGTTAGTTGGCTATCCCCAACCTCAATCCAACAGATGGGAGACCTATACTTGCGCCCATAAAGTGCCTCAAAAGGCGCACACTGTATCGAAGTGTGGTAGTTGTTGTTATAAGAGAATTCAATCAAAGGCAAGTGCTTATCCCAATTGTTGCCAAAATCCACCACGCACGCTCGTAACAGATCCTCCAATGTTTGGATGGTACGTTCACTTTGTCCATCCGTCTGCGGGTGATAGGCTGTGCTCATATCCAGGCGAGTTCCCAAAGCATCTTGGAGAGTAGTCCAGAAACGAGAAGTGAATCGCCCGTCGCGATCAGATATAATAGAAGTAGGCACCCCATGGCTAGAGACTATCTCCTTGATGTAAAGGTTCGTTAGTTTCTCCAATGAGTCTGTTTCCTTTATTTCCAGAAAGTGGGCCGATTTGGTTAAACGATCCACGATAACCCAAATCATGTTATGGCCCGTTGGCGTTCTAGGAAGCTTTGTAATAAAATCCATGGAAATCCCATCCCATTTCCACATAGGGATTTCTGGTTGTTGGAGTAGGCCTGAAGGTTTCTGATATTCAATCTTAACCTTCGCACAAGTCAAGCACTTACTAACATAAGTGGCTATTTCGGCTTTCATGTTTGGCCACCAGTAAAGAGTCTTAAGATCTTGGTACATCTTGTCCGAACCAGGATGTACCGAATATCGAGAGATGTGTGCTTCATCATGCACCAGTTGCCTGAGATCCCCAAAACGTGGTATCCAGACTCGATCCATGAAGTACTGAAGACCATCCGTCTTTAGTTCCAAGTGCTTATCAGCACCATGTAAGGTTTCAAACCCGATATTTTCTTCCTTCAAGGCTTCTCCCTGGGCTTCACGTATCTTATCAGGAAGATTAGAATGGATGGTGAGTTGTAAGGCTCGCACCCGTTTAGGTTTCGTTTCCTTTCGACTGAGGGCATCAGCTACTACGTTAGCTTTCCCTGGAAGATACTTGATGGCACAGTCATAATCATTCAGAAGCTCGACCATCGACGCTGTCGCATGTTCAGCTCCTTTTGATCTAATAGGTGTTGGAGGATCTTGTGGTCAGTGAAGCTCGTACACTTCGTCCCATAGAGATAATGCCTCCAGATCTTTAGAGCAAAAACCACTGCTCCCAGTTCCAAGTCATGGGTGGTGTAATTCTTCTCATGAACCTTTAATTGTCGTGAGGCATACGCGATCACCTTATCGCGTTGTGTCAGCACACACCCTAACCCTTGGATAGACGCATCACAGTACACCACGAAGTCCTCTGTACCCCCAGGTAATGATAGTATAGGTGCACTGCAAAGTTTCGACTTTAATAATTGAAAAGCAGATTCTTGGGCATCTCCCCACTTGTAAGTAATACCCTTCTGTGTCAAGGCAGTGAGGGGTTGAGTGATCTTAGAGAATCCCTCAATGAATCTGCGATAATACTCCGCGAGTCTTAGGAGTCTTAGGAGCCTCCCACTTTTTAATAGCATCAATCTTGGCGGGATCAACATGTATTCCTGCCTCGTTAACCACATGTCCAAGAAATTGGACTTATCGAATCCAAAAGTCACATTTAGAGAATTTTGCATATAACTGCTCATTTCTCAGAAGTTCCAAGATCAGCTGCAGGTGTTGCTCGTGCTCTTCCCTGCTCTTGGAATAAATCAGTATGTCGTCTATGAACACTATGACGAATTTGTCCAAATAGAGCTTGCACACCCGGTTCGTTAGATCCATGAACACAGCCGGTGCATTGGTTAGCCCAAATGGCATCACCAAAAACTCATAATGTCCATACCGAGTTCGAAAGGCTGTCTTCGCCACATCCTCCTCCCGGACTCTCAGTCGATTATATCCTTACCTCAAGTCAATCTTAGAATAGAAACTCGACCATTGCAGCTGGTCAAACAAGTCATCAATACGAGGCAGAGGGTAACGATTCTAAACCGCCACCTTGTTCAACTTCCGATACACATGCGGAAACTCCCATCCTTCTTCTTATCAAACAGAACGGGAGATCCCCATGGCGAAGAACTAGGTCTAATGAAACCCCTATCCAATAGCTCTTGGAGTTGGGTAGATAGTTCTTGAAGTTCGCCCAGTGCTAAGCGGTATGGTGCGCATGCCACTGGTGCTGCTCCAGGTGCAAGATCAATCTGGAACTCCACTTGACGAATGGGTGGGAGTCCAGGTAATTCTTCTGGAAAGACATCTGGGAAATCTCGGACCACTGGGATGTCCTAAATCTTGGTTTTAGTTTCAGCCCGAGTATCAGATATGTTAGCCAAAATGTCCGGACAGCCCTTACGAATACACTTCTGGGCCTTCAGATAGGAGATGATGCCCACCATGGCACCACCTCGATCACCATGTATAGATAAAAGTTCTCCACTTGGGAGGGGAATACCAACGATTTTCTCCTGACTGAGAATTTCAGCATGCTGCTTGGACAACCAGTCCATGCCAGCCACGAGATCAAAGCTACCTAGGGTGATAGGTAAGAGGTTGATGGCAAACAATTGCCCGTTCAACTCGAGCTTACAGTCACGATGTATATGGGTTACCTCGACAGGCTTCCCATCAGCCAATTCAATAAAGTATGGGGTATCTAGAAGAGTAGGAACCATCCCTAGTTGTTTGTTAAATTTCGATGACACAAAACTATAGTCCGCACCAGTATCATATAAAATAAAAGCAAGAGTGTCGTTCAAGGAGCACACACCCGTCACGACATTGCTATCAGTCCTAGCTTCCCTAGCGCCAATCACAAATGCTCTTCCACGAGCCCCATTGTTGTTGTTATCGTTGGGGTAGTTGTTGTTGAAGGACTTATACCTCACACTATCCCACGTTCTCTTGCTATCACCAAAAGTAGAAGATGAAGCACCATGCTTCGGAAAAGTACCATGCTCAACAGCCTCATCAGTGAGTTTGCGAGCCAGTTGGAAGATTTGTTAGATTATGGGTAGGTCAGCTGCAGTGGTCAAGCCACGAATCTGAGGGACCCACCCTTTTGGTATGAAATTCGATCCGCTGGTAAAGTTGGTTAATTAGATTCGAGCACGAAGTATCTAACTCCTGTAGCTTGGTAGTGTAGACGTCGATCTCAGACCCATCCGTCTTTATATAACAAATTTCTAGGTTTCATCACAAGGTATTACGTTCTCCATCCAAGTATCTGTAACTCATCGAGTGTGCATATAGCATACATTTCCCCATTCTGCCTGGGGCAAATGCACATGGCAAAGACTTATACTATCGAAGCAATCAGACGGTCTCCTTCAGTTCCGTTGGAGTTATCGAGGTTTACAACCAATAAAAGACTTGAAAATACGATGGCAGGTTGTTGTTGTTGTGACATGTACGTTCAAGGTATAAGAAAGTGCAAACGTGGAAGTCAGGGGAAAGGAATGATTTAGCGAAATAGATCTTTACTAGTGGGAAAGATGCGAGGGCCTCGACCACCCTATCGTTGATCATAAGAACTCAGTCTTATCAAAGTTAGCAAAGGGAAGAGAAAAGAAAAGATAGGTAAGTAAAGATAAGAGCCAATCGTCGCCATGCTCTGTCTAGATAGTAGAGCCTTCATCCTCACTTTCCATATACTCGTCCTGCTCAGGTTCCCCTTCCATCTCTTATCCTTCCTCTTTCGCGATGTCAGTGTTATATGGTTCTCATCACATACAATCTCCTTCTCCGGTCCTGTGTAAGTCATTTCAGTGGTCAGCTGTACCACTTGTTTCCCCCAATCATGGTTGTCAGTCATTAGTAAGTTTCATCTTCCTTTGAGATGTTGCACTACGTCGCAGGCTTTACATAACTCCCCAAGAGTGTGTGTAACAAGCCCCAATCTAATGTGTTCCCATGAATCCACCATATACTTATGAGTAACAGGGATATGCAGTCATACGTCTGCCCGCTCATACTAGGCGTAAGGAACTAAGGTAAGAAATAAGTTCTATATGCATAACCCAGTCCCGTCTGAGTTTTGAATGGAAGTAAGAAAGATCAAGCAACAAGGAACAGAAACTAATTGTCTCCTTGCTCAGTAAAAAAGGATAAGTCTCAGTATTTGAATTGCTTCACAGTTGGCTCGATTTAATGGTACCACGTCATGCGCATCGTGCAGCTTCCTGTGTACGTGCGCCACAACGCTCGCAAGGGATCCCTCCCTTGTACTATTGTTGTTTCCTCATCCCTGAGGTTTGTTAAGATATTATTCCCAGTAATGCGCCACCTGGTGTAACCCTGGGTTCCCACCATTGACGTGTTCAGAATTAGGTCTAGAACTAGAAGATAACATATCTCCCGAAATCATGTGTTGTAGATATATGTAGCTAAAAGCTAGTTCTGCACTTAAGTTGTGAGTGTACTTATGCTATGATGATTATAGACTAGACTCAACATGCAGTCCTAGTTCACTATAACCAATGGCTCTGATACCAATCTGTCACACCCTCAAATTTCCACTGCGGGGTTTATACTGCGAGGCGCATGACAAACCAGGATCCCATAGCCATAAGTCACATGAACGAACTCTAAATGCCCAAACCATTTAGTTCGTTTTTGAAAACCAAGTTTAGTTAAGCTACGGAAGCGTAAACCAAATTTAAACCCTTTTTAAAAGCCATGCGCAAAACAACGCGTCCAAATTAAAACCATATGAAAGAAAATGTAAAAGCATAATGTGCATTTTATGTGTATGCCCAAGACCCCAAATGCAGTGAAGTGTACGGGCTTTCTAATCCTGGCACCGGAAGCTAACTACCTGCAAAAGCATGTAAATCGTGTGTCAACATAAAGCTGGTGAGTTCACAAAGTAAAGTAATTGAGTATGTAAACGCGCTGGTTTCCAAAACCACGTAACCAAGTAAAAGCGTAGGTCCTCCAGACCAAAATGTTCAAGAGTTATCAGTTTAAGCGTGTCAGGGGTAGCTAACCCACTCAGTGTAACTAAACAGAATTATTGGGACACCTTCAGTAATGTAATAGTTTGCCTCAATAACTGGTGTCTATCAACACCAGTTCTCAAATGTGGTCAGAAGTTCATGCCCGTGCCTCAAGCACCTCAGACATGAGGTTGCTGCACAACCTAATAGCGCTATCAACTAATACCCCGCTCGCCTCCAGCGATTAACCCAATAATATGCAAGGACTTTCCAAAATGATAGAGTGTTTAGTTTACAAAGGACCAATAAGTTTTAAACTGATCAAAAACCCGATCCACACAAGGAATCGTAAAACCGACCCACACAAGGAGTCAAAACCCGACCCACGCAAGGAGTCAAAGCATCTCATAACCCGAGATGTTAAAGTAGTCCCAAACCGGACTAGAAAACGTTTTGTAAGTTGTCTCAAACCCGAGACGCATGCTTTTGAGAAAAGAATAGTGAGACTCACCTTAGTGTGCAAGCAAAAGAAATCCAAACTCCAAGTAGGGTGCACTACCGACTCCCCTAGTATAAGTGTCACTAAGTAAGTATGGGCGTAATATCATTACACCATATAACCCGTTTGTCCAAGGCGTTTAAACGTTCAAAAGTGTGTAGGTGACACCTAGTGATTCTACATGCATAAGTAAACCCTACGGACTCGTTGGTGAATATGTTGGTTATAATTAGTTTTCACATTCCATATGCGTCTCATACAAATGCCCGTTCAGTTACACATCAATTACATAACACCTATGACTTCAATTAACCACATAAGCACATAATACACAATCTGTGTTTTTAGGACAGATTGTGCTTCATCAAAATTAATTTATTTAAAATACTTAATCAGTGAGTTACCCTCCCAAATTTTTACTTAATATTCTTTGGGATTCACTTAACAACCGCTATTTTTTCTTTTTCTTAAATCCAAACACAAAAATAATTAAAATTCGTTCAACACAGCTATATTCAGAAAACTTTCATAACAGGTCAGTTTGGTAGAAAAATTCCCAAAAATTGTGTATTCATCCAAACGGGATGAATCCACCTGGAAAACTCAAATTACTCCTATGTTAACCTTCTGTAAACATTTCATAACCCAACTCTTTACAAAACTCGAGTTATGACGACTCAAAGTCGACTCAGTTTGTTACCCGAAATTCTGATATGACCTATTTTCAATGAAAATTCCAAAAACGACTCAACCGACGTCCAAATCACTTGATTTTTCCCATTATGAAAAGCTAAGACCAGGTGTGATTTAACCATACAAATAAAATACCAAAATCATCATGTTAAAGTCGTGATACAGCCCCTACAAGTTCATCTAATCATTCTGTCCAGATTTTGTTACGCCTAAATCTTTCTTTAAACGACTACCGTGTGCATGCAAACAATTAATCAATCATCAATAACCATTACCAAACATTCCTAATACCTATTGTGATCAGATTCTATTATTATACATGCAAAGATTACAACTTTAATGATCAAAACTTCAATAACTTGCGCAACAAGTAACCTATGATATTACTAATCGCCTATCATCATGTTTAATTTGTTTAATCTTCAAAAACTTCAAGTTTTAATAATTATCAAAGCTTTCAGACCTGGACAAACCTTGTTATATGATTTTTATAACAAAAAAAATAAGATTAAGCGTAAAGGATTAAAGATTATACCCCTAGCTCTTTGATACAATCAACGGAACGCCTTAGGAGCTTCCCAATCGATGATCTTGAGCCTTTGCAGGTTGTTAGGGGTTAATAATTCGTAAGGGGGCGATTAGGGTTGAGTTTAGAGGTTGCATGGGGCTTAAGAGTGTTTAAATAGTCGATTAAGTCGGTTAGGGTTCGTCAGGATGAATCGCGCGGCCGGTCGATTCTCCCTGGCCCGCTCCGGGTGGCCTGCTCTGTTGTACAGTGTGTTTTCTTCGATGTTTTCGCTATTTTGGACAATAACAAGTGTAACCCCATGTGTTAACACCCCAACCATCCTACCGGTCCACCCATTACGATTCTTATTAATGCTTTCGGTTTAAGTTCACGCAATCACATATAATTTGCACACAATTTCATAGAGTTTCATAGAAGCACGTAATCGCTATCAATCCAAATCAGTTAACTCACAAATATTAAACTTCATTATTCACCAACATCCGAGGTTCACTAATCATGTATACAGTCTGGTAATTCCTCGAATTACCACCTTATGCAGTTATTAACTTATAATTGTGTAACGTGTGTCCTATCTAACTAACCCTAGTTAAGTATAATGCAAGGAATGTAACTAGAGTTTAGTTAAAGTGAGAACCTGAAATTGCGGGGTATCACAGGTTCACTGGTGGTGTCTCTGTTGCATGATCTAGAATAGCTTCACTGATATTTTCTTCATCATCTTCTGATTCGGAAGTATCAAGAGTATTTGAAGCTTCCTGGAAAACCTCTTCTTCAGCTGCATGAACATTGGTATCATTAGAAGCTGCTGGAAGAATTACGATGATCGGACGCACCAACGGTGAAGTCACTGCGTTTTCACACTCGTAATAAAGTCTTAGAACAGCCTCTTCAACCAAGTTATATAGATTGAATGATTCAAAGAAGTCTTTGTAATCAAACATCCAATCTTGACCGCTACCCTGTACGTTCTGAGTATATCGTTGAACTTCAACGTTAGCCCACTCCTCTACCTGACGAGTTCGTTTGTTGAATACCCGTTTGAGCGGGGTTGCATATCCAACAAAGAATCCTTCTTCAGCCTTTGGAGCAAACTTCTTAGATGGATTAAGCATAGTACACGGTGCTCCAAATGGTTCTAGATACTCTAAATTCGGCTTTCGTCTGTTCAACAGTTCATAAGAAGTTTTGCCAAACTTCTTCACTGTTAACACACGATTCAATGTGTAACAAGCTGCGTATATAGCTTCATTAAAGAACATTACTGGAAGATTAGAATCTGCAAGCATTGTTCTCGCCATCTCAATTAGAGTCCTGTTTTTCCTTTCTGAGACACCGTTCTATTGTGGGGTATACGGAGCACTGTATTCATGATGAATTCCTTTATCCTCACAAAGAGCATCCACCTGTGCATTTTTGAACTCCGACCCATTGTCACTCCGAATTCTTTTGATTTTCAAACCATAAATATTCTCTAAACGAGTGAACAGAACTTTCAAATTGTTAAACGTGTCGCTTTTGTATTGCAAGCACATTACCCATGAGAATCTAGAGTAATCATCAGTAACCACAAGACAGTATAATTCTCCAGCATGACTTTTACGCTTGACAGGTCCGAAAAGGTCCATATGCAAACGCTCAAGTGGCATATCTACATAATTCACTTTCTTCGGTTTGTGGGACTGTTTGTGCTGCTTCCCATTTTTGCAACTCACACACTTGTCATTGAGATGAAAATGTTTAACATTAACGCCTTCGACAAGCTCATTCTTCACCAGATAATTCATTTTCCTGAGGTGAATGTGTCCCATCCTCCTGTGCCACATAATAGATTCTTTCTCTGTAGCCATTGATAGGAAACACGTAACTTGGCCCTGAGTTGTCATCGCTTTAGACATGTTAAGAATGTACAAATTGTTCATTCTTGGTGCTTTCAGTATGATCCACTCCTTTGGAATAACAAAGCCGGGTTTGAGGATATAACAAGATTTGTCATCGAAGTGCACAGAAAACTGTTTGTCGCAGATTTGGCTCACACTTAGCAAATTATAATCAATGTGTTTCACATATGAAATCTTTTCAAAACTAACAATCCCGTTACTCACACTTCTCTCCATCGTGATATAACCTCCTTTATTTCCAGCAAATGCTACATATCCTCCATTGATGTTTCTTATATCGAATAGCAGCGTCAAATCACCTGTCAAGTGACTAGAAGCTCCACTGTCGACACTCCAAAGACTGCTAACAGGGCCAGCTGGAGCTCCCTGCACATATCAAGAAAATCATTAGTTCTTTCGGGGGACCCAAGCCTGTTTGGTCTTGGGTCTTTGAACATTGGATTTCAAAGATTCATTCACACAAGCATTTGAATTTGAATCGACCTTTTTCTGATCTATGAAAATTTTTCTCACTTTGAGATTTTTCATTGACTTTTGAGGTAGAAGCACCTGGAGAACCCACCGGTGACCAAGATTGTTCCGAACGTTTTAGAATCCTGATCTGAGATTTTGGAGTCTCAGTCGGTTTCTTTGTATCGTTCTTGAATGAAACCTTCATAGTTACCTTCTCTGATTTAACAGAGACAGGTCTAACTGATGATTTAATAGTAGGTTTTGGTGGAACCTTCTGTTTATCAACAGTTGAGTTCACCACTGGTTTCTTCAAAGGTTTTTCCATAGCAATCCGGTTTTGACGATCATAAGTAAATTGACGATTATCCATCCTTAGAAAATATCGACTTTGATTATAAAATGGTGCTGGTTGAGGGACAAAACGTCTTTGAGGATAACAATGATTGTCGATTGGACTTCTATATGGTTGCTTCATCTCAACTTCGTGCCTCTTATGCCTCACATACGGGCAGTGAGCAAGTAAATGCCCTCTCTCCCCGCACTTGAAACATGCACGGTATTCCTTAAAAACATTCTTGGCATTCGACTTAGCGTAGGTATTGATTGGATATTGATCATCCACACATCTACGTCTCAAATTCTCAGGGGCTGGGTCCTTTGAGTAAGTCGGCTCAAGAAAACAATTAACCTTTTATTTAGGTTTAATGAACTCAGTGACATGAACCTTAGGTTCTTTTGGAGCATCCTGATATATTTTCTTTAAAATTTCTGGAGGTACATCATTGGTCCTTTCATGTTTAGGAAACCAAATAGTACTTTCCTGCCATATTTTTTCGATTTTTGAATAATTGGCAAATTTTATCGGATACTCCTCGTTAGAGATAATCTTATCAGATCATTCCATCAGATAAAATACTTTGATGGGTTTGTCAACTGATTCATTTTTCTCAGCCTTTTTCTCATTATTGGTAACTGGTTGATTCTTTTGATGAACATTAGCCTGAGGATGAGAATACTGAGAAGGTGAAACTGATTCATTTGTGATAATGTGATTTTCCATAGGAATATCACACTCTTTCTCAGGTTTCTCATCTTCAGTGTCTGAATCATCAGTCACTGCTATCACTCCCTCATTATTCAATCCTAAAATTGGTCTAACATCGGAATGTGGATCTCCAACACTAGAAGTGTTAGATTCATTATCCGATGTAGAGTCAAATTTGATTGAACTCTCCGGTGTTATTGAGTGTAGATTATAATTCTCAAATAACACTGGGGATGGAACAGCCTTGTAGTTGGCACTACTAGGTTGTGAGGGTTTTTCAATGATATGGTCAACCACATAAGCAATGTGTTTGTAACTTTCAAGCTTTTTGTTGACCTTTTCAGCAAAGCATTTGATGGTTGCCATTTCTAATTTTGTTTCTTCATGTTCATTTATGTAACTGTTTATGGCAAGTTGTTTTAAAGAAAGTGTTTTCTTCAGATCAGAAATGTCCTTTTTATAACCATCAAGCACTTTGTTGAACTCATGTGCTTCTTTGCGATAAGATTTACAGTTGATTCTCGCACTCTCAACTTGAACCTTGAGTTGCTTGTTTTCCTCTGTCAATCTATCACAAGTTCCATAATATTTATCACTATTCATATCAATTGTGGATTCAGAACTTACCTGTTTCGGAGGATCAGTCATAGCCATCAAAGCAAAATGCGCTTCCTTTCCAGCAAAGAACTTTGAGTAGTCAATCCTTGTGAAAGCGTCATCAACGATGCATGACTTCCAAGTCATTAGAAAATCAGCTTCGGCCAGAAGTTGATCAATATCATCGTCTAATGAATTGCTACTAGCTTCCGAATCTGTTTCACTCTCCGAATCAGAATACGACGAATCACGCTCATCAAGAATATCAGTAACAGAATCAATGATCATTCCCGAAGTCTTCTCAACTTGTGATTCTTCAATTGGATCAATAACATAATCATCTACCATCTCATCAATCTTCACTTCAGAAACCTTCTCATTCTTCAAAACTTCTTCAACTGTCACCGACACCTCTAAGTCAATCTTCTGAGCAACACAAGCTACATTCCCAGCAGTAATCTCGTCAACACCCAGTTGCATCCCCGTCCAGTCAAAACCTTCATCTTTTTGGATCACCAAAGCCTGATTTTGGTTTTCGGTTTGTGTTTGGCTATTTGGTGTGGAAATAGGAATAATAGCTCTGGTTGGGTTATGTCGTGTTTGAGTTTGAGTCTGGTTTGGTGTAGTTATTTGTCTAGCAGAGTTGTTCTGTGAGGTGTTCTGTCAATTTTGATAATTGTTTTGTGATTGATAATTATTGTTGTTTTGGTTTTGATAGGTTACTTGGTTTGAGATTGACGGTTTTGGTAATTTGAATTGAAAGGATTTCCGTTACCTTGTTGAGTTGGCTGGGTGCACTCCCTCTTGAAATGACCTTTACCACCACAATTAAAACAAGTAACTTTGACTTTGTTGAAGCCATATGTGGTGTTAGGTGTGTTGATACATATTATGCGACTAGTGCTATTGAATTGCTAATACAATCTTGTTTTACTATAATCGAAAGGTCGAATGTGGAATTAAATATGGTCGAAGGTGAAAGATAATGGTCGAAGGGAGAAGCTCAAGGTAGAAGGAAAGTTTTGTAGTGTATAGTGTTGATTCGCCCTTTTGATTGGTCGAAGGTGCACATTCACCTATACGTATGGTCGAATGTACAGCTCTATATATAGGCTGAATCAGATTTTAAGTTTAACAGTTGTCATTTTGTTTCCCTCCTTTGAGTGTGTTTTCTCCCTAGGGTTTCTGTGTGTCTGAAATTAGATTATATCATTGTAAACACTCTTTTGTAAAGATTATCAAGCTTGTTTATAATGAAATGGAAACTTTGAAAGTGATTTGTGTGTCTTGCTAGTATTATTATCATTTCGTAATCGATTCAGGGATTCCGCACCTGAATTGATATACTTGTTTGATCAACATCTTTGTTTTTGACAATTCGATCCTCATACAAGGTGATGTTGCCAAATCAGTCCTACCGGTCTTCTCGATAAACTCAGTCGCCCTTCTCATAACACTGGCGAACGCCCACTGAATATCAATAAGCTCCATCTCCTCCTTATCGATCTGTGCATAATCTTCATTAGTCAGACAATTGTTTCCAATCTGACTCGCCACCAGTCCATTATAAGAGGCAACCATTGCTGAAACCAACGCAATGTGTTGCTGAGAAACTTCAACAGTTACATTATCCATGTTAGAAGTTTCCAACACAATAGGACTTTGGCTAGAAGAAGCTTGTGCTGTGTTGGGAAAATAAGGTTGTTGTTGAGATGTATTGGGTGAATAACATGCGGTGGAAATTTGAGGTTGTGGTGGAATGTAAGAATTCGTGGTGTAGTTTGGTGGATAAGTTGATGTTTGTGCAAGATAGTTGATTGGTTGTCTGGGTGGTTCAATAACACTTCACACACAAGCTATATGTGGCGCAACATTACCTGCCACACTTGAACTATTTACAAAAGTAGATGAAGAGGCATGATACAATTCCGGATTTTGTGGGAATTGTGATATCCTAGCTTTCCTCTTCTCCTCCAATTCCTTGTTCTCTAACTTCTGGATTAGATCATTGATAGTCCAATATTGATAAGCATCTTTCTCTTTCAGAACTTCAATGTGTTGATTCCAATACGGTGGTAGAGAATCAGCAAATTTGTCCACCAATTCAGACATGGGAATCTTAATGTCATAATTTGACAATTCAGTCAAAAGATGGCAATATCTGGGAATCAACTCATTCAAAGTCTCATTCCCCACATAACTGAAGTTCTTAAATTCCTACCTCAATTCTTCCATTCTCAACTTTCTGGTTTTCACATTACCATCATGACGATTCTTCAACATATCCCAAAGCTGTTTGGAAGTAGTACATGATCCAAACTGATGTAGAAGATCAGTATTGATAGCTTGAGATAGTTGGGAGAACGCCTTCTTCTCCACTGCAAACTTTTTCTTTTCATCCTCAGCTAAACTCTCAAGCGGAATTGGTTCTTCTGTATTCTCCAAAACCGGTGCAACATATCCCTTAGTAATCATATGCCATGCCTCTGTGCCTTCCAGTCCCATTCCTTCCAAGTGAATCTTGAACTTTTTGTGCCATTGATTGTAATCCACCATCTCCATCAGCTTCGGTGGACGGTTTCCACTACCTGAAGACAAATCATTTATTAGTGTAGAAATAGCATTAGAAGTTTGAGTGTGTACCGTTGTTGCAGCAACTCCCCAATAATCATTCATGGGTTGTTGTGGAGGTTGAGCAACATTCTGTGGAATGGAACTAGTCATCGCAAGGTAATTGATCGGCTGAGTTGGTTAAGTATTCGTCTTTTGTGCAACTACAGCCTAAGGATCCATGGTAACGTGTTGTTGCTGTGTAGTATTAGGCCTAAGTGTTGTTGGAAATCCCCACATATCGTCAATGAAGTCCGAAATGCGAAACACTTAGAATAATTTTCACTCAGATTCTACGTTCGACCCTTTCTAATAATCATGGGATCGAATGTGGAAAATGTCCAGGTTCGACCCTTTCTTCTGAATCGAATGTAGAAATGTAACACACAAACTCACGTTCGACCCCACGTTCGACCTCCCGTAGGGTCGAATGTAAAACACTTGGTCGAATGTACAAATTCAACTCACATAGCTTCTAGGTTCAACCTAAAATAACCACTTTCGTCTATAAAATCCTAGGTTCGACCTCAGAAAACTACACGTTCGACCATTCTCTCCTAGGTTCGACCCTGTTCATTTGAAAAACGGTTATACTTTGAAAATCACTTATTTTGATCCCAATTTTTCAAAAGTTGATGAATTTTGAGGATGTTTTGCAGGTTTTGCTTCGGAATTGATTTGGAACAACTTTAATGAAGAGAATTCTTAATTTTATCCATAAAATCTAGTCCGAATCAATCAATTTCCATCAAAACTCATTGTTCATTCAAAACAGAAAAGTTTTGATCAATTTTGGGTCCAAATTAGTTCAAAAACTATCAATTTGTAGTTGTATGATCCGTATAGGCTCTGATACCACTTTGTGGAGGATCGATTTGACAAAAACAAGTTTAGATGATCATACAAGTCTACTAATCTAGGTGCGGAATCCCTAGATTAGTTACAATATGATAGTTATCGAATCAAACACGCAATTCACCTTTTCAATTTCCATTTCATTCATAAACATTTGATATATAGCTTACAATTTATGTTTACAATGAAATATATAAGTTTCAGACACTTCTAAAACACCTAGAGGGAATTCAGATCGAAAAAGACACGAAATGACCAAAAAGTTAAGTTGAAAATGAAAATCTAACAATATATAAGCCTGCACATTCGCCCCCCCCCCCCCGTAAGGGTCAAATGTGCAGGTTCGCCCCTTCACATCGACGAACAAACACATATGCTTCACAATCTTCATTCGACCTGTCTCTCTACCTTCGCCCTATAAAATCCACATTCGACCTCCTTCAATTCCACCTTCGACCCCACGTAAACAACATAACATATTAGAATGTACAATCCAAAAGCATTAGTCGCAAAACGTTCATCAACATAAACGCCGGACCAGTATTCGTCACTCTGTTCCCCAACTTTAATATGCCCCTGAATGATCCATCACTGTTAACAGCCTTGAAAGCCCAGATCCAGATCAGTGGTACGCCACAGGTCAACACCTTTCAGGCTACCTTTCACTACCAGATGGCATACAGAGTCCAAAATCACTCTTTGGACATCATGGTCCCCGAAAAAGACAATTCCGGTGATGCACTGTTCATAGAGATTGATTCAAACTCTACACCAACGTGTACGTATGTTCCAAAGCAATTATCCAGAGAAGAGCTTACAAGAATTCTCGCAAAAAATGGATAACCAATTATGAACAAATACATCAAGCACCGGTCCAGACAACAACAACACCTGACTTTGTCCACCATAAAGACGACTTAGTTGAGGTCAAGTTTGCAAAACAAGACCATAGGGATACTTTCCCTGCGATACACATGATACAACCAATCGAAAGCCAGCAACACTGCACGTACGACATCTGTAACTGCCAACAATGCTTAGAAGAAGCGGAACGGGTACAGTACGATGAAGACATCCCAAGAAGAAAGAAAAAAGGGTCCCAAAATTCGTTAAAAAAGATATATGTGGCCGGTGACCCAAATGTCGTTCTCCTTGGAGAGCCGTCAGGAAAATTTGACTACTACGTCCTGTATGGCGACTCAAAACACTCTCCTCCTCAATATAGTGAATGCTTCGCAATCATTCCAGACCCATCTTCATCAGAATACCAGACCGAGTTTCCTCCGTTATCTTCCTTAGAAAGAGGCCAGCCAAAGACAAAGCACAGCTGGAAAATCCAGAACCCCACTGCTGTCGAAGCTATGTTGAACTGGCAGAGTGAAAATGCTGCTACACAAAACACTGCACTCAAAACCATCATAGCGCAGCAAGATGTTATTACAAAGAACCAAGAAACCTTGGTTAACAAAGTTCGTGGCCTTGAAGATATCATAAATGAAGTCAGGATTAAAATTCTTGAACTTCATAATGACCTCCTTCAAATAGTCCAGAACGCCCCCTTCTCACAAAACCCAAGAGGCCTAGTAGAAAAAGAAGCTGAGATGAAGTTTCTCAAAGCTTATCTCACAGACCTGGAGAGGCATCACAAACAACAAAGGCTTTCAACGCTTGAAGACAACCCATGGAGGTTACCCTCCATGCCTTTCATCAGAACAGCCTTTGACCCACAACCATTACCCATGACACCTTTCTCACAAACCTCCCCTTCAATGAACCTATGGTCAAGAGGGCAGTCTAAAACAAAAATAAAACGAGCTTCCCCATATGGAAGCATTTCTTCAGACAACACCAATCAAAGGCCAGCGACAAGCAAATCCAAAGATAAACGACCCTTTGATGGTAGTATGAAGAGTGCATTTTAAGTTAATCACGAGTGCGTTTGAGTATTTCAAACTATCAATCTTCAAAGTACATTTGAAGTTTTATAACGTGCGTTTGTTTTATAAGGTGTTGCTACTGATGTTGTTGTTGACGACCAAGCTAGTAACACATATATTCCTAATGTAGCTGATTGAGCATGCACATGAGTTTTATGCCAAATATGCAAAGGCTTGTAGTTTTTCTATTCGAAAGGGTACATCAGATGTGCGAAGAGGTGTTTTAAGGCTCAAATACTTTGTATGCTACAAGGAGGGTTTAAGCCATTCAAAGTAGGTCCGGAGAGTTCTAATAAATGTGGTAAGTCAAGGAAAAGGCCGTCTATCTGGACCGGATGTCTAGCACATATAAAGCTAACTTCTGGGGATGGAAAGACATTCAAGGTTAATGGCTTTGTGGAAGCTCATAATCATCCTTTTGTACATGAAAGTGACATTCATTTTCTAGCAGCGAATAGGAAGTTGAAACATACCCAAGAAGAGATGGTATGCGAGCTGTCTTCATTGAATATGGGTCCTATCAAAGCTTTTTAACATTATGAAGACTAAGTATGGAGGTTTTGAGCATGTTGGTGCAACTGCTACTGATTGTAAGAACTTTAAATGTGGTTTAAACCACTTCATTGGTGAGCATGATGCAGATATGATAGTGTCTAGGCTTAGGGATAAGAAGAAGTTCCTAAAAGATTTTTCATTTGAGTATTTTGTGGATCAAAAGAATGCACTCACCGGGTTATTTTGGGCTAATGCTTTTTTGCAAGAGGAATTATATGGAATTTGGAGATGTGATTTCGTTTAATGCAACATTTAACACCAACAAGTATGTTTTTAATTTTTAATCTTGATATCCAACTATTATATGTCTATAGTGTTTTTCTACCATTTTTTAAATGTGTTTTTGTAGGTACAAGATGGTGTTTGTACCATTTACCAGAATTGATAACCACTGCCGGAATGTCACACTTGGTGCAGGGTTGTTGTCATATGAGACAACTGAATCATACACATGGTTGTTACAATCATTTTCCAAATGTTTTGGAAAGCATCCAAAAGTGGTTGTAACCGATCAAGACAATGCTATGAAAAATTCAATACAGTTGGTTTTTCAAAATAGCAGACACAGATTGTGTATGTGACATATCATGAAGAAGGTTTCTGATAAGGTTAGTATGAATGTTTGATTTTAATTAAAGAGTGCGTCTGTTTATTACATGAGTGCGTTTAAATAGTGCGTATTTGGTTACAATACAGTGAATGCGTCCAAACTTATATATAAGTGCGTTTGATAGCTTTTTATGTATTTTCATGTTAATGCATCCAAATTTCTAACACAGTGTGTTTGTTTCTATGTTTTTTTTTTTTTAGGTGGGTAGTGCATTATGCAGTGAAGATGAGTTCAAAAGGAGAATTTGTGTAATTGTGTGGACAGACTCCATCAGTCCGGAGACATTTGATTTCGAGTGGGGTATACTTATT
Organism: Ambrosia x helenae; assembly: GCA_030844895.1. Taxonomy (NCBI): domain Eukaryota; kingdom Viridiplantae; phylum Streptophyta; class Magnoliopsida; order Asterales; family Asteraceae; genus Ambrosia; species Ambrosia x helenae. The sequence continues at coordinate 132,951,460 of CM061232.1, forward strand.
GTCGATTACAATCTAAACGAGAACAATTGGTTGACGGAGATGTTTAATATGAGGTCAATGTGGATCCCTGCTTTTTACCGGGATGAAGCTATGTCTGGGCTAATGAGGACAACAACAAGATTCGAGAGTGAGAATCATTTTTTTTTTTGCCAAGTGGCAAATTCTCAGTTGACTCTTGTTGAGTTTTTCAACTACTTTGAAACTTCTCTTGAATCCCAGAGATTCAACCATAGGAAGAATGGCCGTGATTCAAGACATACAGTTCCTGATATTTGGAATACGAACCCTATTGAGGAAGAGGCATCTAAAATATTTACACGGACTATCTTCTTTGATATTCAGGAAGAAATATATGCCAGTTATGAAGGATTAATAAGTGTTCATATAACAAAGACTGATGAAGAAGGTTTTTTAAAGATATATGTTGATGATCCTCAAGTACATGGTCAAGGCTTTCTTGAGGTATTTTTTTTTTTTTTTTGGTTTTTTAATTATGAATGTGTTTAAATCATTTATGAGTGTGTCCAATAGTCAACAGTATAGTTTTTTGGTTTTTTTAACTATTAATGCATTTAAATTTTTTAATGAGTGCGTCCAAAGTCATCAGTATAGTTTTTTACCTTTTTAGAGGCTCTGTTCAAGAAGGAAGTTAATGAGGGTGTTGAGGATGTTACTACATTATATACCTGTAGGAGGTTCGAGCAGTACGGGCTTCTGTGTAGGCATATTCTTTTTTTGTATTAAGGTTGATGAAATATTATAGATTCCCAAAGAAATACATTCTGATGAGGTGGACAAAAGATGTTGTTCCAAATGAAATCAAGTATTCATTTGAAACAGGAGAGTTTGGTGATGACAAGACGAAAGAAGCTAGACGTATTGCACGGGAAATAGTCTTGGGCAGTGATTATCTTGCAAACTCACTAATTGCATATTTATCCGAGTTAACTTTGGTTAATGATAAAATAAAAGAGATGGTTAAGAAGGTTGATGATGGGAGGTTTAAGAGACCTACTCATCAGAATAAGTATGACAGGTATGCTTCTCTTCTTGGTTATGAGAAACCATCAAGGCCGAACCCACTATTCGACTATCTAATGGTATTAAGAACAAAGGTCGTGGTAAGCAGAAGTGTATAAAGTCCAGCAAGGAAAAACAGGTTAGTCGATCCAGCAAAAGGAAGAGAACTTGTGCCATATGCGGAGAGAGAGAGGCCATGATCGACGAAAACATGCGAAGGAGGGTGCTTCAACCCAGCCCCATCTCAACAAGATGACCAGAATGTGGAAGATGACCTTGATGATAATGAAGAGATTGAATTAGAAGATGACCAGAATGTTGAAGATGACCTTGATGATAATGACGAGGAGTTGTGTTAGATGTGTGATGTTGACTGCTGTAAATTTTTAGTTTTCTTAACAAGTGCGTCTAAAGTTTCTTAAACGTGCGTTTAGTTTTTGTTTTCCATTTCAGTTACTTTAAGTTTTTTATATGGGTGCGTTTGATTATAATATAAGTGCGTCTGTAGATCATCATTTAGTGCGTTCAAAATAGTTAGTAAGTACATCTATTTTCATTAATATTTAAAGTTCATTAGTAGTTACAGACCACCACTACACCACCACCATTACACTAACAACCACAAACCACAAAAATCCATCACCATCACCACCACCTTCAAACAACCACAAAAACCACCATCTAATAAAAAAGACATACAAACACAAAAAAAAAAACCACAAAACAACCACCATCAAACCATCCACCATCACTGGTCACCTAAGATTGCATCCCTTGCCTTCTGCTTCATTGTCATGTTCCTCTCAATGCATTCTCCTGTGTTGCTTAGTGTCTGGGATATGAGATTGTCAAAAGCTACTTGGGTGTGGAGTTACTCAATTGTTGCATCTCTGAATGGTGTTTTTTCTTCATTCAGTAGCTTCTCAATTAGATCCAGGTTCTTCATAAACTGTCTTTGGACCTCATTTTGCACACCAAGAACTACACATGAAGTGTTGATGTCATTTCTGACTTCAGAGATGCAATCTACCATTACCACAGTCTTTACCTGTAGGAGTGTAGGTTGTTGATTTCATCAATGTGGTTTTCTGCCATTTGATTTAGTTTGTTTAGTTTTTGCAAGTGAATCAATATGTTTTCTGATAGTGTTTTTATAGACCAAAAAAAAAGTTAATTAGGTGGTAGCTAAATATTTAATTTCAAGTTTTAACTAAATTTATTACCAATCAAATCATAGTTATTAGATAGTAAGATTTTTGAGTTTTTTACCATTTAAATAATCATGTGTCTTTGACTGATGATTTTTTACAATTAATAAGAGATGTCACTTGCATTTTAATCATTACATGTACAAATAACTTAAAAAACATCTGTATTTTGTAAATAAAGTGCGTCCAAACAATACAAACGTGCGTCTGTTGTTTGTTTGGGTTAACCAGTTACAATTTAAATAACCATGTATTTTAAAGTGCGTTTAAATAAAACAAACGTGCGTCTGTTGTTTATTTGGGTTAACCAGTTACTAGTTTTTTTTTAAACGCACCCTATGATGTAACACATTTATAAGGTGCGTTTAAACATATTAGATTTTCAGTCTCTGAATGTTCATCATCTGAAACTTTTTCCATAACCATTTTTTTCTTTATTCTTCTTATATTACTAAAATTGTAAGTTTATGTGAATATTACATGCGTTGATTGTGATTTTTGAATACGATTTTACTGATTTTATCAATTGCTTTGTAATACACTATTTTTTTTTTTTTTTTTTTTTTTGCAAATACGTTTTTGATTTGATTAATCGAATGTTTTTTATTGTGTAATGATTATGAACGTTTAATCGTTTTGAAACGATGAAAAATTAGTTTCAATCGTTCAAAAATTTTGTTTGATTATACTTTTAGTCGAACGTTTTGAATGTTTGTGGTTACGATCTCTGGAAAATTTAAACGCCTTTTTCCTAATTTACCCCTGGTTAGACTAACCCAAATATGATTAGGGTTATTAATTACCATCTTGCCACCGCTTAAATCTAATGGCTCATAATGCTTCTTACGCTTTGTACGTTAAGAAGCTTTGTACGTTATCTCTTCCCAAATAATAATACTTTTTCATACTTTTATTATTATATTTTCTCTCTCCTCACTCACAACCACTTCTAAAAATATTAAAATATTTTTAGAGGTGAACAGTAATTTTTCAAATATAGAGGTGAACAGTGCTTCCACCAAATATTTTCTCTCTCCTTCACTCACAACCACTTAGAGCACTCACATCTCATCCACCAAATGTATGTGAGTGTGTCCACCAAATTATATGGGGTGAGTGTAAGTGGATGAGAGAAAAAATATTTTGTGGAAGCACTGTTTCACCCTAAATATGAAAAGCTACTGTTCACCTCTATATATATTTTAATATTTTTGTAAGTAGTTGTGAGTGAGAAGAGAGAAAATGTAATGATAAAAAGATGATTATTTTAATTAGGAGAGAGAAGATTTAAGGGTGAAGTAGTAATTTTTAGTGTAATTTAATGGTGGAGATTTAGTGGATGGGTTGAGAATGCTCTTACACCCATCCCATATAATTTAATGGACACACTCACGTACATTTGATTCCTCAAATTAGAATGCTCTAACATAGCCTCAAGCATCAAAATTTGAAATTCACCATGGGCACAATTTGTTTTCAAGTGGCAAAACCGGCTATTGGTTTGGGTTTGTGATCGTTTTTTTTTTCTTTTGACTTTTGGTCAATCAGTTTTTACCAAAAATCAGCTGTATGAAACCGAAACGGACAGTAAGATTTGACAATATATTTTTTTATATATTCTATATATATATATATATATATAGTTATCTATATTCTCTCAATCTTAATTAAAATAAACTATGGTTATATCATAGTTATAAGGTACAATCGTTTTTTAATTGATGGTGTCAAATCCAGCAAATAAATAATTTAGTAAACATGCTTATGCCAAAACGATTTTATTCGGATACAATTGTTTTAAAAGTTTTTTTAACTTAAATTTGCGAAAACAAAATTAACATCTAAGATAAATTACTAAAGAAAAAACAGATTTTTTTAATAAAAATAGGTTGATAAAAATGGTAGTGAAAATTCAGATAATAAAGTTTAATTTTAACACCCGGGGCATTTTTTATTAGATTTGGCGCCATTAACGCTCATAGTAGAATGATCATTTTAATTCATAGTTTATCAATATTGGACATCACACCATTCAAAAATCTAATCCATTTGATGTTTAACCCATCTTGGTTCGTCGATTAAAGTAAACTCGCTACTTGAAGCTCACGCTGTTTGGATGTTAGAGTGCAGGTTACGCGATAAAAGTATCGATTATAATTAAACACACACGTCGTTCGGTACGTTTAATTAGATTGTATGATTCTTTAATAACTTTGGGTTCATGAACAAACTCAAAATAATAACCGCACATTTTATTAAAAAGTAAAATTTGATTTAGGTTTTAAATTTTGATGATATTTGTTAGAAAAAATAATAAGTTGATCATGTTAATTAGGGTTGAGTTATTCTACAAATGCTATAAAAATGAGAAGAGTGACAAGCCACTAGAAAATGACATGTGTCCAAAGGATTAAACAAGTGGGAGGAGTAATTTTGTCAAAAAAATATGCACATGCAAGTCACATGTCATTTCCACCTTCATTTTTAAATGCCCGTAACTTTTTTATACGTCATCTTTTTTTAAAAAAAAATTATACAATAAAATTGAGCGTCTTTTTTTTCTTTAATATGAGTACCATATTGTTATACTTTTGAAAGAAAAAAAAAAGTCAAAAACTCACTTGCGTAACACACAATGGAGTGTAAAACACAATGAGCACTAATTAAATATAGGGTATAAAACATAATCAACAGTCTAGTAAAACATAATAGACGACATACTAAAGACACAATGAATAGAATACTAAACCACAATGAATACTTTTGAAAAAAAAAGTTGAAAACTCAGTTGCGTAAGACACAATGGATGTCATACTCAAGACACAATGAATACTTTGGAAAAAAAAGTCAAAAACTTAGTTGCGTAAAACACAATGGACGACATAATAAGGACACAATGCATAATGAATACTTTTGAAAAAAAAATTGAAAACCCAGTTGCGTAGGACACAATGGAGATAACGTAAAACACAATGAGTATCAATTAAATATGTAATGAACAATAAAGTATAAAACACAATGAACAGTCTAATAAAACACAATGGAATACATACTAAAGACATAATGAACAAAAGACTAAAACACAATGAATAATAGACTTCAACACAATGAACAACATAATAAAACACAATGTACACCTAAATACAAAACTCATTTGCATAAAACACAATGAAACGCATAATAAAAACACAATGGACAAAGTTAAATCATGTGTAGACTAAAAAAAACATAAATAACATATTTATAAAGCACAAATGCATACTATAACACAATGAACGAGCAGAAGACACAATGGAGAAGAAACCCCATTTAAAGTGAATTTTTTTTTTCAATTTTAATGTAGCAATGTGATACTCATATTAAAGATAAAAAACACTCGTTAATATGGTGAAATTTTAATGAAAAAAAAAATATCGTATGAAAAAGTTATAGGCGTTTTAAAATGATGGGGGGAATTGTCATGTGCATTGCATGTGGAGAGGGAAAGTCAACAAATGTGGTTTTCCTTTTATGCCCTTTCTCTAATTTATTATTGATCTTTTTTCAAACAAACTAATTTCAACACTTCAAATATATGATCAATGGATTACAATCTTTCTTACCCTTTCTTAGAAAAAGTGTTTTGTGTATTTAATCCTAACCTTTAACCCTGTTAATTAACAATCTAATATTTTTCAAAGTTTGGATATTATGTATTAAAAAAACAAGTTACACCCAAACAAACTACAAAAGTACCTGGATCGAAAACATTTGTTCTATACAAGTTTGAATCAAATAATTGGAAATAACCATTATCATAAAGTAAACTTGCGAAACAAACAAATTAACTATCTCTAAGTCGATTAACAAAAAGTATAAAACTGTGTTCTTCTCCGTCGAGATTCATTGCCGTCCCACTTCTTATTGGTTGTTGAGATCCCTCTTTTTATTCCTTCCCAATATTCTCAATCCCGTGCCAACTTACTGGCCCAAGGTCCAGCCCATTTAAATTCGGCTAAATTTCAGCCCATATAAATTTAGTCTATCCAACTAATTGTAACTTGATTTTCTTTTTAGAAGTCCAACTTGTATTTGGTAATAGGACTATAAACGAATCAAACTTTCAGCGAACCGTTTATGAACGTTCGGCGGAAAGTTCGTTTGTGTTCTTTCATTTAATAAATGAACGAACACGAACAATAAAATCCGTTCGTTAGTTAAACGAACAAACATGAACAGTGGCCGCGTTTGTTCGTTTATGTTCGTGAACGTTCGGTAACGTGTTCATTTATGTTTGTTTGGTTAATAGAAGTTTTAATTTTTATAGCCTTTATATATATATATATATATATATATATATTATGTGTGTGTGTGTGTGTGTGTGTGTGTATATATATATATAGGGGCAGGATCAAATACAAAGTAATATAAACGTGCGAAGCGTGCGAAGGATCACTTTGTACATGATAATTACGTAATGATAATTACGTAATGCCTTCATGAACATACAAAAACATTACGTAATTATCATTACGTAATTATCATGCACAAATGCATGATAATTACGTAATGATAATTACGTAATGCCTTCATGAACATAAAAAACATTACGTAATTATCATTACGTAATTATCATGTACAAATGCATGATAATTACGTAATGCTTTCATGAACATAAAAAACATTACGTAATTATCATTACGTAATTATCATGTACAAATATCCTTCGCATGATTCTCTATTTTTGTAGAATAACCGCCCCCTATATATATATATATATAAATTTACCCAAATAAAAAATAATTCTTGTGAGGTATATATACCACTATATGAAATGAAGATATCAATAACCCTACTTTTATTTTCAATTTCAGTGCCGACACTATCAACCTCCAACACCATCCACCTCTGAGGCCTCTGCCATCCACCTACAAAGTCATTCCCCATGTAAGTTTGATTTCATATGCTTTTATTTGGTGCGATTTGATTTTTGTGTGGACAAAGGGTTGAACAGATTGGGATTATTTCATGGCACTTCAAAAAGCCATAAGATGGTAGATATACTAATTTGTGAAGTCGTTACTATGGATTGGAAAAAAAGAAAACCAATATAATATTTGTATTGTTTCATCTTTTATATATTTTTTCTTGTTATGAACTATGCTTGTTTTCTTTGATGATTGTTGGAAAATGACGATATCATTCGTTTCGAGCTTTCTTGATGATCGTTCAATGAAAGTTTATTTTGAGTAGCATAATGTAGACTTCAAGTTTAATATGCGAACTTAGTTTTTTTTAGACGCTACTTTATTATGTTTAACAATATTATGTTATTTTGGGTGGCTTAATGTATGTGAATTCGATCTTATTCGAAAGTTAAAATATGTCCGCTTGACTGTTTGTGTTTGTTTCTGTTCATGAACACTTCTTTTGTGTTCGTTCGTGTTCATTAATGGTCGTTCGTGTTCGCTCATCAACAAAATTAACAAACGAACACAAACACGAGTGTTTTCTTAACAAACGAACGCGAACAAAAAATCTCGTTCGGTAAGTGTTAATGAACTGTTCGTGAACACATAATTTCCTTAACGAACGAACACGGACAAGGCTTTGTTCGTGTTTTTTTTCGTTCGTTTGCAGCCCTATTTGGTAACCATCAGTGGTGAAGCTTGGTTCTTGAATCGGTAGCGACCAGACTCAATATTTTTTCGATCAGTAGCGCCCCGTAAGATCAAATCGATGGGGCCCAGACTTAATTTTTTTATCGACAGTGGCCGGAAGATCAAATTGGTGGAGCCAGACTCAACCCGGACTCAATTTACCTACAAAAATCGTAAACTTCCACCACTGCGCCAAAAATCAATAGGAGACGGGGTTCCCTCGGGCCCTAAAGAAGTTACGACCCTGGTGACTATCACCATTTTGTATTTGGTAACCATCACCGTTCTACTATTCTAACTCCTGTCCTCCACTTTTTTTCTTCATAGTTCTTTTTAAATTTCATTGTGATCCTTAGCCGTCAATCCATTACTAAAAAACATTAAAAACAATTCTAAGTAAACCCCGTTCCACAAAACACGTGTGGAACAAAATAATGAGTTAATGCAGGATATATATATAGTAAAAATGGATACTAAAATCGTAAGAAATCACGCTTAAAAATGCAACTAACACTTTTCCATTAGCTATGGGTTATGGTGAGTGGAAAAAAGTCGTTTATTTGGCATAAAATCTGTTTTCTCAAAATATTTTTTTATCTTTTTTTATTTTTATGAAGCCCCGAACCATGAAACCAAGCCGTTAGTAATGGTTCGGTCTCGGTTTTTTATGACAAAAAATTGTAAATAGCAACTTAGGTATGTTCTAAAAATCGTCAATGCCGAATCCTAAACAGTAAACACCATGTGTAGGGCTGCAAACGAACCGAACGAACACGAACAAAACCTCGTTCATATTCGTTTGTTAAGGAAATTGTGTGTTCAGGAACAGTTTATGAACACTTACCGAACAAGATTTTCTATTTGTGTCCGTTTGTTAAGAAAACACTCATGTTCGTGTTCATTTGTTAATTTTGTTTATGAACACACACGAACAAAAACGAACATTAATGAACACAAAGAAGTGTTCATAAACGAAAACAAACACAAACTTTCGAGTAAGATTGAATTCACATGTATTAAAAAATTAACTAGATCTACCCAAAGTTAAAGAATGTGAAAAATGTTATAAAAATTAAAAACCCTATTAAACTATCGAACATAGACAAACACGTTATCGAACGTTCACGAACATAAACGAACGAACGCGACCTCTGTTCATGTTCGTTCGTTTAAGTAAACGAACAATTTTTTTTGTCCGTTTATTTATTAAACGAACGGACACAAACGAACTTCCCACTAAACGGTTTATAAAAATAAACTGTCGCTAAAAGTTCAGTTCATTTATAGCTTTAACCATATTCCTAATATATAAATTGTAAATATAAACAAAATAATAAGGATGAAAAAGCTAGTTGGTATTTTATTTTAGAGTTAGTGCTATAAAAATAAAATGACTTGTATTTTAAATGGCTCAAAAATTTAGTGATGTTTACGTTTAAATTGGGTAAGAATTTTGACGTGGTTGATGTTTTCAGGTAATATGAATTTATAAATTTGAATCCAGTGGTCATTTAGAGCATCCACAAATCACAATGAAAGGTTTGTTATTACAAGAATTTATATACATTTAAGTGAATTTAACTTCTTTATTTTATTATTATGTCAATTTATTTAACAAAAGCAGAATAAATCCCAAAATATAATAAAGTGATGCTAAAATTTTAAGGTCAGTGGCGCCAGTTATTCCCGCCTTATGTCAGTAGCGTCCAAAATATATCCACAAAAAGGAACGTTCAGAGAATCAAAATCCGTAATTCCGTATAGAAGAAAATAAAACATTTAATCATTACAATGCAATTAATACAGTTAAATGATAAAATATAATCAAAACAACATGAAAAACCTGATAAACTATTTTATAAGTTATCATTAAAAAAAATATATAGATTATAAAAATTGATGGAAAAATCATGTACAAAGTGTTTTTTGGTAAGAACTGTGAGAATCAAATGAGGATATTTTTTTATTTTTTTTTTCAAAAATTTTTTCCCATATTGTTAAATATGTATTATAGTATTGAAATCTAAAAAAAAAATTGGTGTAGAGTAATTACGTAATTACTGTTGTAGAGTAATTACATAATTACTCTATTGTAAAATAATGTATTTACTTTAATGACGTAATTACACTAAAAAAATTATATATTTTTTTTGTATTATTCATCTAGAAAGTATGTTTAAGCAGTGGGAAAAAAAAATTCAAAATAAAAAAAATCCCCCCCCTCCCTTGATTCTCACAGTTCTCACCAAAAAAAAAAAAAAAAAAAATACTTTGTATTTAATCTTTACTCTAAAAAAGTTTATTTGATTTGTAGGGTTGAGGCTTAAAAAAATAAGAAATGTGAGAAGCCAATATAAAATGGCATTTGTTCAAGGAATAAACAAGTGGGAATGATAATTTTGTCAAAAGAATATACATATGCAAGTCACATGCCATTTTTACTCTCATTTTTAAACGTCAGTAACTTTTTATACGTCGTCTTTTTTTTTTAAATTATAAAATAAAATTGAGCGTTTTTTATTTTTAATACGTGCACCGGCCGGTCGTTCTCGTTATTCCTGCTCCTGTCCCTGCCCCTGTCGAGCCCGTCGATCCTATGGTCCCTGGCGTGTCCGAGTATAAGCCACCTCGCAAGCTACAGAGGAAGTCCCAGGCCCATAAGCGGGCAAACCTTCCCTAGTTTATAGGTGACTTAGCCCACTGTGACGAGGAGGATGACATGGAGGCGATGACTCTTGGCGGATTTTCTGGCCGCCCACTATTTACGGAGAGGGGCGTTCTCATTTCTCACGACGCACAGTTGGTCAGCCTGTGTGTGAGGATTCGTGAGCTCGAGGAGCGTGTTGAGGAGGCTGAACATAGTCGACTTGCAGCTGTGTTAGGACGCACGGAGGCTGAGAGACATGTTGACATGCTGGAGCAGAGGGTCACAGAGCTTGATCAGAGGATGAGATTTGTCGTTGCTACTCTTGTTGATGCTTTCCCGTCTTCGTCTCGTTAGGATGCACTTGATGTACTCTAAATTTTTCTATTTTGTTAGTTTGAAACTTATAGGGCATGGTCGTTATCTTTTGCATTATGCAGCTGATGTAACAAACTGATTTGATGGATTAATATGACGGTATTTTGATTCATGGTGTATCTTTTTTATTCTTATGGTTGTGATTGACTTACTTATCATGGTTATATTGATTTTTATACTTGTATGCATGACAAAATTTTGTTAAACATGTGTCTCATACTATTGATATGATGTATTAGAAGGAAAACATGCAAACTCGACAATCGGCAAGAACCACGGAAGGCGAGCCACTCCCGACCACTCCTGCTAAGTTGGCTACGGTAATTGCTGAAGCGATTGCACAACATGAAGCCACTCGAGCCGATTCCATCGGCGGTTCTAAAGGTGCCGGACATCGTAGGGCAAGCGACATGGATAACAGTAGGGATCATGGTCTGAATTCTCTACTTAATATTCCTACGCCAAATTTTGTGTTGATAATATCATATTATTGCCTACACAAAAGTTGAAAACCCATTCCAGGGATGCTCCAACAAAACCTTCATGGCCTAAATCGTGTACTTTTCGTGGTACCGAAGGCGCTGTCGGAATTGTGCGATGGATTGAGAAGATGGACTCGGTTCTTGATATCAGTGGTTGCTCTAAGGATCAAAGGGTGAAATATCCCACTTGTACTTTTCAAGATGAAGCCCTTACTTAGTGGAATCTTCAAGTTCAAACTTTGGGTAGAGATGCGCCTACAACCTCACTTGAGCCGAACTGAAAACTTTGCTCATGGAAAAGTATTGTTCGAGGGGTGAACTGCATAAGCTTGAAGCCGAATTCTAGAACTTATCCATGGTATATGCTAACATCACTACTTACACCACCCGTTTCCATGAACTCTCTCGACCTCTACCCCACATGGTAACACCCAAATACAATAGGGTTGAACGACATATTTGGGGTCTTTATCCCAAGATTCTAAGCATGGTGACTGCATCTGCACCCACTACTATCCAGAGTGCTGTTTTATAGGCTCATAGTCTCACTGATGATACTGTATGTATGGGTTCGCTAAATCGGAAGGTTGAAGTTACTGGAGAAAGTTCTCGGGACAAGCGTAAGCAATCTGGTTCCAAGAAGGGTAATAACTCCTCTCACAAACGCCAAGACTCTGTGAAGGTATTTGTTGCCACCATTACTGTGAAGCCCAAAAAGAAATACAATGGGCCCCACCCCTATTGCAGCAAATGCAACTACCATCATGTTGGTACATGCAAGAGTATCTTGTGTCAGAACTATAACTGTAGAGGCCATCAAAATGCTAACTGCAAAGCCAAAGCTACCAACACTCCTCCTGCCAAGAATGAGTGTTTTGAATGTTGTGCTACCGGTCATTTCCGCAAGGACTGTCCAAAGGCAAAAGATCAAGCTCACGGCCGAGCGTTCATGCTTGGAGCCAACGAAGCACGCAACGATCCAAATGTTGTTAAAGGTACGTTTCTCCTTAACAACCATAATGCTATGGTACTTTTTGATTCAGGAACCAATTTTAGCTTCGTGTCAACCGACCTTAAGAAATCCCTTGGATTAGAAACAAGTAGGTTGGATATACACTACACCATAGAGTTGGCCAATGGTAAGTTAATTTCGTCTAAAGAAATAGTTAGGGATTGTGTTTTAGATCTCGGCAATCATACATTCAGGATCGACTTACTGGAGATTCAACTAGATAGTTTCGATGTTGTCGTTAGCATGGATTGGTTATCCAAGAATCGTACAGAGATTGTCCGACACGAGAAGTTGGTTCGTATTCCCTTGTCCAAGGGTGAAACCCTCTCGGTCCAAGGTGATCGTGGTGGATCTACTCTTTGAGTCAAATCTTGCATCAAGGCACACAAATGTTTAAGGAAGGGTTGTGTATCGTTTCTGGCACACGTCGTTGGACACCAAGCTAAAGATCAGGAACTCAAGGACATTCCGGTTGTGCGAGACTATCCTGAAGTTTTCCCTGAAAACTTGCCTAGGCTGCCACTGCCACGACAAGTCGAGTTTCGCATTGACCTAGTCCCAGGAACTTCCCGAGTAATTAAAGAAATAAAAAATAACCTTGCCATAAGGTGAAACCATCTGTTCCAGTGCTACGATTCTTTCTCCTAGCTTCTCTTTCTTTTTCATCTGCACGTTCCCAAAACACCAAAAAGAAAATACAATACTACAATCCAAAACAACACAATCAACAAACATAAAAGGACCCACCTGGAGGATTCATAGCACCATGAGGAACACCCATAGGATAACCATTAGGCATCGTGCATATATCATCATCGGCTGCCCCGGCTGCCCGTAATGCGGCTGTAGCATCTGCGGGATTGCTCTGCTCCTTGGAGGTTGCACCATAACCCGTGGCGGCTAAACCTGGACTGGAAATTGACCTGGAACTCCATAGTTCTGAAAACTCGGGTTTGGTATTGGAGAAAAGTGAGGTGCAGTAACAGTCGAAAGCGGTACCGACAACGTTCTTCAGAGACTCACAAACAGCTCAGTCCTATCACATAATGTAAACTCTTTTTATTTGTACAGTCCGATTTAACATGGGTACAAATTCAGAAGGTGATTGATGTGTGTAGTTTTAGTAAATTTTAAAGGATGACTCAATGGTGTTAAAACTTGGTGTTCTAAAACCAAAGAAAAATGTGATTTTACTAAAACGCTATCAAAGTTTTAAATCTATAAATAAAATTATAGTTGCTTAATGATCTTAAACTCACACAATAGGCAAGCATACCTATCGAGTGTAGTATAGAAAGAGCAAGTACCGAGTATCGAATCCAAAGACACGACTTTTTTACTCAGTTTTAAGTTATTTATAAAAAGTTTATAAGGATAAAGATAAAAGTAGCCGAGACAATCAATAATCAAATGAAAGTGTTATTCGAGTGATGTGCTCCAAAATTATGCATAGCCACTATAACCTTGAAACGATTTGTATTCTTAGCTGTTATTATGAGGGTCTTCCGTCCCAGTAAGCTCACCCCTCAACCGTGAGGGACATATCACCCAAGATTGTGCATGCCCAACCCTAAAAAATACACCTCCCATATTTGTGATATTGACATCCAACTACTCTATTCTTTTTTGAATAACATGCCAATGGCCGGAGCGGCTAACAAGCTACCAATTGATATGATAAATGGAACGCGGCCTCCTGCTTAAGCTCATCCCTTAATTGAAATAAATAATTTTTCAAAAATAGATTTATCTATTATTAGTTGTGCGACAATATAATAATAGAAGTAAATATAGACCATTTACTTCTAACATGTGGTTGGTTTGCATAAAAGCATACACATAGACAATGAAGCTAAGTCGCTCAACCAAATCTTTGCTTATCACCAAGGCCAAGTATATAAACCATACTGACCCTAAGTGAAGTTTTGATAGTTGAGGATCGACCACAAAGTGTGAATGTTTCCACTCACAAATGGGCTAATCACTTCACGTGGAGTTAGGTTAGCTTACAAGTGCGCGAGTTTTTACACGCCACGGGTACACTCATTAATTAGTTAGTTCATCAAACAAAGAAAGAGTAGAAGTAATTACCAAGAACACAAAAACATCACTCAAACTAAATATAAACTATATAAATCCATACCAAGATAGTTTCACCCTAGAAACACTCTTAGAATCCTAGCCAAACAATGGCTTTAAAACAGGCTCACTAAGGATGATTATGTGTGAAATCATGGTGAGGGTTGATTGTGAATTTGGAGAGTTTTGGGTGATTGAAGGTGGTTTCTCTCTAGCCTCACTTGAGCAAAATGTTTATAGAGTGATCCCAAACTCCAAAGTTCACTTGCAAGACCCTAATACAGTAGAAAGATGCGGGAAAATCGAGTGGAATGGGATATAATGGGATGCCAAAATAAGAAGTAGAGGTCTCTTTTTATAGGCAAGCTGGTAGGTCAAACACGGTCGTGCTCAAGGGTTGGGACGCACGTGCTCAGGAAACTCGCACTGGCCGTTGGTACTGGAAGTCCTTTATAGTAGGTTTTGTTTTGAACACGGTCGTGCCAAAGGATTGGAACACCTGGGCTTATCCTGTTGTCGTAACTGCTTGTCAACCTTGGTCTGTTGAGCCTTGTGGTGCACGTTTGGAGGAAGCACGGCCGTGCCAAGTGATGAGCACGCCCGCGCTCGTTCACTTATTCATTTTGGTTGACTTGAAAATGTTGACTGGTTGACCGGGGCATGAGCACGGCCATGAAACTCCTGCTACAGTCTAAAAAGTCTTCAATTTCCTTCCTTTTATGCTGATTTCAACTCTTTTTTGCTTGTTGCTCTCAAAAACCTTCATTTATCTCTTAGAAAAGATTTAGCGATGTTTTTTAAGGACTAGTGGGAAACCCGCGCGTTGCTGCAGGACGGTTAAGATAAATATATTTTTTTGAACAATGCACAAGCGTAGCCGTGTTAGCCCACCAAGTTGTAGGAAAAGTGTAAAAACATACTGTCTTCCTTCCATTGTCTTTGAATGCAAAACGATCTATATGAAATAACCAAAAAGGTTTTGTTAGTCTTATTTATGTGATATTGAAATTACAAAATAAACCTTAATATATTTGTTTTCAGTGTGCCATTTACAAGACAGCTAACTTGGATCTGAAGACCAGCGCTGAGACCCGTTTCTTACAGATTCACGAGCTTGAGGAGTTAAGGTAGCAGGCCTATGAAAGCTCGACTTTGTACAAAGAACGCACAAAGAGTGTTAGGATCTGAGGTTGATTGTTTTGATTGTTTAAGTACTACGAACAATGAATGAAATGAGTTATAAATGGAAAGTGCAGCGGAATAATAAACTATTAATCAAAACAAGAGAATAAATGTTTTTCAATCGAAAGCTTTCATTAATCAAATGATTACAATCTATAGTACAAGTATCCCCCTCAGCCTGATCACTCTATGATTGTTTGTCTAAGAGAATGTTTTGAGTGATGAATAGAACAGTACAAGCACTATTCTATTTATAGACAAATCTAAACCTCTGATGACCTAGGCTGACGTCACCTAAGACAGTGACCTCTAACAGAATAATAAACATAAAACATCTGTTGATTACAAACTACTGTTACATAAGAAAACTCTGATAGGTAAACAGCTGATAGGAAAACTCTGATGGTCTTGAATCATCTGTTGGAGCCTAAGTGTTGTTGGCTCCAACAGACCTTTAGTCTTCAGTACTTTGGTCAGCAGTTGTTCTTTATCAGACCTTTGTAGCAGCAGTTGTCACAACAGTTGTTTGGGTACATCAGATGTTAGGGTCAACAGTATTTTGGGAGAAATAACTTGTAAATGTTGTTTATTGCTAAGGATCAATTGAGTAGTATGTTTTGGCTTTCCAATCATCTGTTCATCTCCAGGTTAGCAGACCCAACAATCTCCCCCTAGAACAGATGATGCCAAAACTAAGCTTTATTTTGATCTTTATTTCTCATCAGACTTTCTCTTATCTGCCCTTTAAACTGTAGTTCAAAACTTAAAGAGAAAAAGTCTTCAACATCCCTTTCAAGCTCTAAGTTCAGCAGAGTTTGGAGATCATCTACACACAGGCCATGTGCATCATCCATACTTAACTTTTGAGCTTTTCCATCTGATATGAGCAGAGTCAATTCATGGTTATCTTTGTTGACTTTCCAGTTTAGAATTTTTGAATCAGAAGATCTGCTAGGTTGCAAGTTTATTGTAGATGAGTTTGGTGATGGAGGTCTCCCAATGAGTTTTCTGAGTTCTTCAGTGATGGGATCAGAGAAGTAGTGTACTTGATTGAAGAGGCCTCTTTTACATAAGTTTCAGCAAACTTCTTCTGATCTTCTTCAGAAATTTCTTTTTGTTTCTTGAACTGTCTTCTGGCAGCAATAGACAAATCAGAAGTGTCAAGTAAACTGTCTAGTGTAAAAGCCTGTTGAGGTCTCTTCATCATTGGTGCATCAGAGTAATCAGGTTTCCTGGGCAGTGTAGGGTCTTTCTTCCTATTTTCTTCCAACTTCTTGTAAGTCTCAACCAGCCTTAGCTCTGACCATTTAGCAACAGACCTCATCTCCCCATTTTTTGCAGCCACAATCTCTTGTCTCATTCTCTTGAACTTCAAGGCTCTGGCTGGATCTCTGCCTTTCCTAAAATCAGGGGCAGAGACCTTTGCTGGGGGATTCTTGGCCATGTCTTCTATTCTTATTAGTTCTTCTCTAAGTGCATGAGTGGTCCAGCCTGCAAATTGTTTCTTATTTTCTTTGTATGGCATGGTTGACAAGATTTGGTCAAGAAGAGATTCCCTAACCATCCTTTCCATGTCACTGCTGAGAGGCATGGTTGACATGGAGTTGCTCAGGGTCTTAGCAAAATCTTCCATCCTTCTCAACTTGCTAAGCTCCGCTGAATGGATGCCTTGAGCAGTCCTGTCATATTTCCCTTTACATCTCTCTTTGATGATTGAATCTACATGTTCAGTTTTGTATTTAAGATATTCATCTAAGTTTAAGGGAACAGGAAAATTTGGAAGAGATGGGAAAGATCTTTCAGACGGTTGTTCAGTATTGTAGAAGGATTGCATTTCCCCCTTGAGTAGATCAAGCTCAAGAGGATACTGAACAACCAATGGTGTGATGGATGGTGGTGGTCTATGAGATGTGACTTGTGAAGTGTGTGGTGAGAATGATGAAAGTGGAATGGCTGATATGGGTGTAGGCTGGGTGGTTGAAGTAGGAGGTGGTGATGTTTGTATGTTTTCATCCTGTACCACAAAGGTAGATTTTCTCTTCCTTCTGTACAAGATTCTTGGTGATGGTGGTGTTACAGCAGTGGTTGTGTTAACATCTGTTGGCACTTTTGTAGGACCAGCAGATGTTTGGGATTTGGGTGGTGTGTTGGTGGATTTGGTTGTTGGTTAGGTGGTAGGATCAGTTGGTTTGGTGGTATCAGTGGTTTTGGTGGTGTCAGTTGTTTTGGTGGCAGTGGTTTTAGCAATAGCAGTTTTGACAGCAAGTTTGGATGGTGGTTGTCTGACATGTTTGGCAGGCATCTTCTTCCTTTTAGAGGTACCCACATCCTCAACTTCTTGTTGTTGCTCTATCTTCTGTTGTACAAGAGTTTCTGCTTTGCATTCCAAAGTATCATCCCTCTTTTGCTTCTCTTCAGCAGCCTTTTCAGCATTGACATTAGCAGTTTGATCTACTTCTTTTGCTTTGCCTGCATTGACTGCTTTAGTATCAGCAGTGGATTGATCCTTGGGATTTGGTTGTTGTGGTGGTGCTGGTTCAGACCCTGGTTTGGTTCCAAATGGCTTTAGCTTGGGTAGTCTATCTCTGCCACTATCCCCCTTTTTGGCATCATCTGTTGTGAACTCATTATCATCTTCATCTTTCCTGATGGTTGTAGGGGCAGAGCCAGTGGTCTTCAGCAAGTGATCTTTAATGGCTTTAATGTCTGCTTGGGTATCTGTGTACCTAGCATCCACCATAGTTCTGATTTAAGCCATGTAGGTTTCATGTGTCTGATCTGCTAGTTTTCTATGAGCTATGATAACGGGGGAAACTGATTTCCATAGCTCACTAGCAATTTCTTCCTTTGATGGTTGACTTTTGGTAAGAGCAGCCAAGGATCCCAAAATTGTCTTGACATCTGATTTGATGTCAGCAACAGAGGTTTCAATGGATTGTACTCTAGCCATCAATTCTTGGTATTTTAACCCATCACCTAAATTAATTGGATCATCTGGATTCCTACCAGTGGTAGTTGTAACTGGTTCAGTCCTAGGAGGTGAGTCCAAAGGATGAGAACCAGATGCCCCTTTGTCTTGGTTCTGGGGGCTTCCAACTGATTTTGGGGACACTATAGTGGCCTCATCAGTTGTTGCCTTCAAGGAAGTCTTAGCTATGTAACCACTGTCCTGTTGTGAGACAATGGTCTCTACATCAGTAGTGGTTGCTTCATTTGAAAACTCACCTAGAGTTTCATTCAACTCTAGGGGTGTAACCTCCTCTGTTTGTGGGATAGCTGATTGATTTTCCTCAGTCCCAGTCACTTGTTTAAGTATACTCTCATTGATGGGTGAAGGAGAGGAACTGGGATTGTCCTGAGTTTTATCAATAGCCTCAAACAGTGGTTGCATTGTTGGAAGGACATGTGATGGTGAGGGTTGAGGAGTGAAAAGAGAAGTAGCCCTAGGAGAAAAGTTGATGATCATATGGTCAAGTGACTCATATGTATCATGAGGTGGTTCCCTTTGGCTTACAACATGATCCTTTTGGGAGGAGTCATGAGGAGTTTGCGCAGGTTGAGATATATCCATCTGTTGTGAGGAAGTAACAATAGTGGTTTCTTGTTGCTTTTGTGTTGCAACAGGGTTTTCCTCTAGTATCTCATCTTCCAGAGGACCCTTTTTGGGTTTAGTGGTGGTTTTTGTGGATGGATGTTTTCTTTTGGAGGTAGCTGGTGTGGGTTTCACAGCACTGGATGTAGTGCCATGAACACCAGGAGCAGTGGGCTCAACAATAGAGGTTCGGACAACAGTTGTTGTCTTAGTCCTCTTTGTTTGTGTTTTGGAAACTTTTGACACTTTTGACACTTTTTCTTGGGTGGTTGAACCCATCATTCTTGTGAAAGTTTCATCAGTTAGACTCTTCATTTTGAAAGACTTACCCTGTTTAAAATCTTTTTTAGGTAAAACCTTTTGAAGGATTACACTTAAAATTCTAGGGTAAATCAGAAAAGCATTATTAGACCCAGACTTTATGGCCTTCACATTTGATACTAAGTCCAGAAATAGGCCCTGGGATAAATTGAAGTCAGATTCTGACAACATAGCATATCCTAAGTACTGTATCCTCAATGGGATTTCATTGAAGGGAGTGAACTTAGCAGAGACACAGAGAAGGAGGGTATGAAAGAAAAATTTCATGACTAGTGGGAAAAACTTTTTGAAAAGAGTTGACCCAGTCATTTGTGCATCATAACCTCTTTCCTGAAACTCTGTGTGAAGTTCAGCCTTAGGGAAAGAGTCGTTACCTGACAGGTCATTTAGTGAGAAGGTTGTGGATATCAGTTCGGGGGTAATGGCGATATTTGTCTCTCCAATTTTTGATATGATGGTTGTAGGCTTTTTGTCTTGTAGGAGAAACTCAGCATTTAACCAAAATTCTTGGAGGGTATCGAGATAGATGGGAGCATCAACGGTTAAGATTGTCAGGTATTTGGAATTGAGAATGATGTCAATGGTGGTATGGAAAGGGACGTTTTCATCTGTTTTGACCAGATATGGGAGATAATTGTGGGTGGCTTTGGCTTGAAGATCCATTGTAATGATTTCGAGTGTGAGGATGAGAGAAATTAGAGTAAGGGTTTGAGGTTGAAGAAGGCGGTTTCAGTATTTTGAATACAATGAGATAGTGTAACAACTGTTGTGGTAAAACAGGGTTTTTATAGGCTCTGGTGAAACCGCTGATGTGGCCAAAACTCTGCTTTTGAGAGCAGACGTGGCAAACATCTGGTGGCATACAGCTGTTGCCAAAGTTCTGATGCAAACAGATGTTGTCTTACCAAAGTGCTGATGCTAACAACACTTGTTTTTTTTATAATTATTATATATATAGATATATAAAATGAAACAGTTGTTTTATCTGATCAGAGGTTTGAAACATATTTTTCAACCAAACATTGGTTGTTTTATCTGATCAGATGTTTGAAACAGATTTTTCAACTAACAGTGGTTAGAATGGATGAAACAGTGGTTGTTTTATCCTTAACAGATTTTTAAACCAAAATGCTATTTTTAAGGATGAATTTTGATTTTCTGAATCATTTTAATGTTTTAATTTAAAACATTTTTGTTGTTTAGTCCATGTTTAGCATACCAATTCTAGAAATCAGATTTGTGAATGTGGATGTGTCTAAAGCTTTTGTCAACGCATCTGCCAATTGATCCTCTGTTGGAACATGGTGCAGAGAAATCAAACCTTTTTCATAGCTATCTTTGACAAAGTGATGTCTGATGTCTATGTGCTTTGTGGTTGAATGAGAGACTATATTTTTTATGATATTTTCAGCAGCTTGACTGTCCAACATAAGTGGAGTCCTTAGTGCAGTTATCCCAAAATCCAACAGTTGATTTTGAAGCCACGTGAGTTGGGCTGTACAGCTTACAGCAGCAATGTATTCAGCCTCAATTGTTGAAGTTGAAACAGTTGCTTGCTTTTTGCTTTGCCATGAGACTAAGGCATTCCCTAGAAACTGGCACCCTCCTGATGTAGACTTCCTTGTGGTGTGGCAGCCAGCAAAATCACTATCTGAATAACCTGAAAGCTCAATGTTTCCATTAGCAGGATACCAGATACCAAGTGTGGGAGCACCTTTTAGGTATCTGAATATCCTTTTCACAGCAATAAGGTTTGACTTTCTAGGTGAAGCATGGGATCTTGCACAAACACAAGTGGCAATCATGCATCTGTAATGTGTCTGGTCAACCAGTTCATCCTTGTCATCAATAGTGAGTAGCTTGACTGTGCTCATGGGTGTACTACATGGCTTACAGTCATTCATCTCAAACCTGGTTAACAAATTTTTCACATATTTGTTTTGATGAATGAATGTGTCATTTTGCAGCTGCTTCACTTGGAGACGAAGGAAGCACTGGAGTTCACCCATAGCACTCATTTCAAACTCTGCTGTCATGAGTTCCCTAAACTCTTCACACATTTTGTTACATGTGGACCCAAAAATGATGTCATCCACATATATTTGAACAATCATTAAGTCTTTCCCTCTCCATTTTAGAAATGAGGTTTTATCAATTTTACCTCTTGTGAAACCCATGGGTAAGATAAAGGTGGAAAGAGTTTCATACCAGGCCCTAGGTGCTTGTTTTAATCCATACAAAGCTTTGTTGAGCTTGTATACATAATTAGGATGGAATGTTTCTTCAAAACCAGGTGGTTGACATACATAGATTTCCTCCTGAATTTTCCAATATAGGAATGCACATTTGATGTCCATCTGATACACCTTGATGCTGTGGTTGACAACAAAGGCTAGGAAGAGTCTGTATTAGGACAAAAAGGATTGAGGAAACCACTTTTGCAAACCTTAGTCTAATTCATACTTCTGCAAATTACTCTAGGTATAGAACTACTGAAGAAAGAGACAAAAGTACTGAAGAAGGATTCAACAAGTACTGAAGAAGATAGGTCAGAAGTTCTGAAGTCAAACCAGACAAGTCCACTGAAGAACTACTGAAGACAAACTACTCATCAGTAGTTTGTCATTCATCAGCACTTGTAATAGAATCTTTCCACCGCCCTTATGTTTCAGTAGTTTAATTGTTTATTATTACTTTATCTTTTTGTACAAGTTCCAAGAATGCAACTTGTTGCAGACTTGCTTTTTGATCAAGGTTCATGTACTTGTAAGTCTATAAATACATGTGTTCATCCCTCTGTTTTGACATTGATTTTAATTGAAACTGAAATCCTTCAAAGCTTATTATTGTTATTTCCATTTCATTTACTGAGAATCTGTTTGAGTATTTATTGTCATTCACATTCAATACTTAGATTCCCATTAACTTGTCTTTAGTTTTTAAACATCCAGGGGAGTAATAACTCCTGTTGATAGTGTAACTTTACATACTTATTCCGTTGTGCAAATCTGATTGAACTTGCTAAAACACATAAGTGTTCACTAGCAAGTAAACCATCAAGAGCATACTGATCCAACAATTGGTATCAGAGCACTGGTTTATCTGATCACATATCCATCTAACACATTGAGAATCAGACACAGGCTCTTATTGATATTCAATAAAGGATTAAAAGTTCACTTTTTCAACATCTATCACTATAAGAGATATTTGACAAATCAATACTCTTTAAAATGGATCTACATAATACTGGTTCTGCCAATAAACCTGCTATGCTAGTCAGAAATGAATACAATATCTGGCAAAGGAGAATGACACATACTTTATCTCAGACCAACACCGGTTGCTGGAAATCTGTGATATATGGTCCTCACAAACCAGTAAACATTAATCTTGAAACTAAAGTCAAAATACCAAATGACCCAAAAGACTACACTGATGATGATTTCCTAAAACTTGAGCTTGATGCTAAAGCTTTCTCTATGTTGGCAATGGCACTCCCAAATGAAATCTACTCTGGACTATTACATTGTGATAGTGCCAAAGAGCTTTGGGACTGCCTAAAAGAACAGTTTGGAGGAACTGAGGAGGTGATTGCCAACACTAGAGAAATCATGGCTCAACAATATGAAACATTTGCTCACATAAATGGGGAAACGTTAACTCAACAATTTGAAAGATTATCCTTATTAATATCTAAGCTACAATTAAATGGTCAGACCTATACAACTATATCTATGCTTTATAGATTTTTAAGGTCTTTACCTGAAAAATGGGAAACATATTCTATAGTCCCCAGATCTTCACCTGACTTTAGCTCCCTCACTCTTACAAAATTACATGGGAGATTGCTAACTTTTGAAAGAGAAATCGATCAAAAGAAGAAATTGCAAAGTTCTGGTAAAACTGCTGATGACTATTTACCAGGTAGTACAACACTATTGGAACAAGACTCACCTACTTGTTCAAATAGTTTTGGATCTTTTGACCACATTGACATAACTACTGGGATCTCATCAGAAAGATCATTCCCAGGTTATGACAATGATGAATATAGTCAAACTGTTGATAACATGTGTTTTATCATGGATGATTTAAAAAATTTCAGCAGTGATGATTTAGAAGAAATGACATCTTATACCAATTGGCCATGTTAAGTATAAAAACAAACAAATTTTATAAAAGGTCAGGAAGGAAATTTCCAGGACTAAACAGTTCTACAAAAATTGGTTTTGACAAGTCTAAACTTAAATGTCATAAGTGTCAGAAGTTGGGACACTTTGCTAGAGAGTGTAGAAGCTCTAGCTATAACCAATCTCAGTCTGGAAATCAGTTTAACCCTAGTTATAATAGAAATAATGGAACACATGGAAGTGCACATTTTGTACAAGCACAAGTTCCACAAATTCAATATGTGCCACAAGTACAATATGTACAGATGCCAGCTCAACAGATGTAGAGCCAACAATCAATCCCTTCCATTCCAGCTGCTCAACAACCTCCACAGACTCAGCAACCCTCACAACAAAGTTTGTTCACTTCAGGGTATGTTGACTGGAGCAGTCTTCCTTTTGACACCACAGGGTGCAATCCTGATGCAGATAACAAAATGTTTGACATCAACTGGGGAGAACCTGACAATGGCAGAAAGAATTTTGCCTTGATGGCATTTGAGGGCTGCACCTCAAAATCTGCCTTGTCTCAGGTATCAAAAGAATCTTTAACAAAACTTTGTTCAACTTCATGTAAAGAATCTTTTGCTCTCATAAGAGAGACCAATGTGCATTTACAAGGCAAAGCAAATGACTTTGAGAGAAAATTTACTCAGATGAAATGTGATTTAGAAAGAAAACTTGCTGCAAAGGCAAAAGAAAATTCTAAATTGACTAACAATGCTATTGAAACCCAAGCACAACTTAAAATCATGATAGAAGACCTAGGAAATGTCAGAAAAGAGCTTGCTGACACCAAGGTTGATTGTGAAAAATGGGTGGAATCTTGTAAAGGGTACCAACTACTGCTTAACAAACGAAGTGCATCAAATGTTAGGTTTGGCATAGGGTACAATCACACTAAAACACCAACTGATTTTCCCCCCAAACTACTGAAGATGGGAGAAAAATTGTTTCAGATGAAACTTCTGAAGAGAAAGAATGCACATCTTTTCATGAAAACTTTCTAAAAACTTTAAAAGAAAGTTCTTCAGAAGTACTGATAAAATCTGACTTTAACCTATCAGTAGTTTCATCTACATCAGGAGTTGAGAACCTGAAAACTACTGATGACCTAAAGCAAATCAAAACTGTCAGAAATTTGCCTTTGAGTGAAAAAAGAAAAGGCAAAAGAATGTGAAATCTATGGTTTGTTTAACCACAAGACAGAATTTTGTAGATACAGAAAAGGAATTCAGTATAACAAAAAAATTTCACAATTGGTTGTGGGAAAACAACTCAAAAATGATTTTGAAGAAACTTTTTCTCCCAAGAAACAACAACCAGACAACACCTTTTCTCAGAAAAAGATGAAATCTCAACAACAGTCTTTTTCTCAAAATTCTCTTTCAGTAGTTAGACCTACATCATCAGCAGTTTCACAAACTGCTGAGATTAAAGATCTCATGTATATGGTACAACTACTGATGACCAAGGTTGATGGTGGTCCTCAAAAGGATACCACCATTGCTCTTAATGAAAAGTCCATTGCTAAAAAGACATGGATTCCTCAACCTGGTCAAGAACAAACTGTTAATGTTCTCAAGAGTAAACCCAAAGCCAAACTAGCTTGGGTTCCCAAACCTAACTAGTTTGCTACTTTGTGCAGAGGATCTCCAGAGGCTTAAATAGCATTTAGTATGTTGACAGTTGAGGCTCAATGCACATGACAGGATGTAGATACCTGATAAACTACTTTATCAGTCAAAGAGAAGGATCTGTATCCTTTGGGAACAATGCCAAGGGATATGTGCTAGGACATGGCAATGTCTCTTCTGGCAAAATACATTTTGACAAGGTCAATCTGGTTGAAAACCTTGAGTACAACTTCCTGAGTGTGTCACAAATGTGTGATAAAGGATATTCTTCCTTTTTCACAAAGACAGCATGCAAGATCAGAGGTCTACCCTTGAAAGTATACCAGTGTCAAGAACACTGTGTATCCTGTTTAAAGGGAAAGCAGCATAAGTCCTCCTATAAGTCTATTGAAGAATCAAAAACAACTGCATGTCTTCAACTACTCCATATGGAATTATTTGGGCGAATAAAAATCATGAGCCTTGGTAAGAAGAAGTACTGTTTGGTCATCATTGATGACTATTCAAGATTCACATGGGTATTCTTCTTATTTTCCAAGGATGAGGCAGCTGAAATCATCAAGTTCTTCATTCTACAAGTAGAGAAACAATATTCTCTATCTGTCAAAACCATTATAAGTGATAATGGGACAGAGTTCAGGAACAAAACTCTGGATGAATTCTATTTGTCTAAAGACTTTATTAGAAAATTCAGTGTTCCCAGAACTCCTGAACAAAATGGTGTGGTAGAAAGGAAGAACGGGACATTAATTGAAGCAGCAAGAACTATGTTAGCTGATTCAGGCCTACCATTATATTTCTGGGTTGAAGCAGTCAACACTGCATGTTATGTTCAGAATAGAGTCCTTGTCAACAAGAGACACTCCAAAACTGCCTATGAAGTTCTTCATGGCATGAAGCCCCTTATCTCCTTTTTCAAGGCTTTTGGATGTCAATGTTTCATTCTAAACATTAAAGACTCTATTTCAAAGTTTGCTGCTAAAGTTGATTCAGGTTATTTTCTTGGTTATTCTTCCACTAGAAAAGCCTACAAGGTTTTTAACTCAAGAAACAAGATAGTAGAAGAAACACTGAATGTCAAGTTCAATGAGTCAAAACACACTCTTATTCCAGCACATCCTGCTGAACTCTTTGACCTTGACAGCTTCCATTTCGGACCTGAAAAGACTGTCACTTCATCTAAACCTACTTATTATGGTGATCAGAGGTTTGATGATGAGGATCCAGCACCATGGACTCCTAACAAAGTCAATAAATCAACTTTCAAACCATCATAAGTTTCACAAACTTCTGATTCAACAACTGCTGATGTACAAACTCAAACATCTGATTCAGCTCCTACAACTACTGAAGATGTTCAAAAATTTGTCTTTTTCCTCTTATGGATCGGCCACTATATAAGGAGGACTCCAAGATCATTTTTCTTGCACCAACACTCACCCAAGAACTCCTCCCTAGCTTCGTCTACTTCCTAACCCCCCTAATCCACAACCGCCGAGCCAAAGGAGAGCCTCAAGAGGTCCTACGGTTCACACATAGTCACCAAGTCTTGAGGTAAGTACTAGCCATCTTTAATCACTTGTATACGGCCACATTGTGAACCCAAAACTCAAGCCTTTAGTCAATACCATCAATCCTCGTACTGTGTTACTAATCGGCTTAGCTCAAGGTCATAAACTATGATAAACACTTTGTTATACTTGTATATGATCAATATATGTTTAAGTTATGAAGGCTACTAATCGAAGTGAGCAATCGGCTTCTACACAAGATCATGCATTAGCATTGTCTTGTGATGTAACATCCCAAAAATTGGGCATGTTAATTATGTTGTTGTATATTAGTGAAGGGGGCGAAACCATGGGGACCAAATAGCAACAACATGGAGAACAAGTTGTCGCAAGAAAGGAAACGAGGGACCTTGATGCAAAAGTTGCATGGGATCATTCCCTATATAAACACATCAACCCTCAAACCCTAAACCTTGTGAGATCTATTGCCGTCACACGTTGAGCAAGAGAGACGAGAGAAAGAGTGAAGAAATCCGGTCATCTTCGATTAAGGTTGGAAGTGTATCCGGATTGCCTGCCCGTCGAGTAATCCCCATCGGTGTTTGAGGTATGTGATTTAGTTGAATGACTTGGTTTTATGTTAATCGAATGAAGAAAACATGCGTTAATCCGTGTAACGGGATCAGGGTTGATTAGAAGATCTGAGATTCGAAGGATTCGTCGTCGATCCGGAATACTCAAAGAGGAGGTTAAGGTAAGATTACTCTATCTAATCTGTTAGCGTTAAAGGAGGAAGCCGCATGCCTGCACAGATGGAACGGTCCGCAAGGGTGTGGAACAGTGACGTAATGTAAGTCATGCGCACCGATGGTGCGCAAATGCGGGAGGATGCTCCTAGCGGAGCATTCGGCCTAGTTGAATGAAAGAGTAACGTAGTGTTATGTGTATAGGCGTTTGAGTTCACGCGAGATAGAAGGCTTAGGAAGTAACGTTCAAGGACGTAAGGCAAAGGTGAGTTTCTATCGCCCATGTTTTAGTATTTTAAATATTTCTGGGCAGATTGCATGCTTAACTGTTTTTAAATAAACAAAGGTAGTGCTTGATTTAATTTAACGATTTAAAATATGGCGCACCTACGAGATGTATGGTATGAATGATGTTGGTTTCCTTCGGGAAGGCAATAATACGACATGGAGGGTTACGTTAGTAATCCAAAGCGGGCGAGTACGACGCTAAGGACTGCGGAAGTAGTCTAAGGCGGGCGAGAACGACGTCAGGGTTGCGCAAGCAATCCTAGGCAGGCGAGACGACGTCAAGGCCCGCGGTAGCGACCTGAGACGGGCGAGTAAGAATGTAAATAAAAGGGAATGTACCTGAAGCAAATGCTTCTAAGGGAAAATGTTATGAATGTTTTGTAAAAAGCCATGCTATAGAACTCACTCAGCGTAGCTGACTTTTAGCATGTATTTCAGGTAAAGGAAAGAAAGTAGTAGATGGCGGCTCGTAGGCGGATGGCAATGGTTACTTGGTGCAGCTCGCGTGATGGCTTAGTTTCCCATTAGTGTTTAAGAGTTTTATTTGCAATTGTAAATGCGTGAACGATGGATACGTTGACGTTGTTTTTCCGTTGCGAATGTTTTATAAGAGTGTTTTTGTTCTTGTTGAATGATGTTTTATGATTTTATGTCAATTAGTGAGGTTCCCGGGTTTGGGGCCTTACAAGTTGGTATCAGAGCCATCGTTCAATAGATCTAAGCACTTTCCAATGCTTAGACATGGGCAGAGAAAGGGACTGCGTGTAGCCAAGCCAGCGCGAGTAACCATCAATCCACGAGCGCCAGAGTCTAGTTTCTTAGTATGCGCTAGAAAATGTAATGTGTAAAATGCGACAAGGCATGAGGGGTGGGATTTAAAAACCGAACAGCATGGCAAGTAGGGGATGACGACTGGCCACCGTCATTAGCTAATTGTTTTGCTAGTAGTGTTTTAAATGGTACCCTAACCGTTTTGTTGGTGTTTTAGCGTAAGAATGGCAAGAGGAAAGAAAGTTGTTCCTAAGAATGCAGCTATGAGAGATGAGGAAGAGTCGACTCATGTTGCGAGTACGGAACCCTCGATTCGATCAGGGCCTTAGCAGCATACTGAGGGGTTCGTGTTTGAACCGGCTGTACGAGAAGCGATAAGGAAAGAATTCAATGACCTCATACGAGAAGTTCTCCCCGATGTTTTGAAAGGAGCGTTTGACGCATTGAATGATGAGGTTTTGAAGGACACCAGGAATGAGAAGGAGAAGCCTGCGGGTGACGACCGCGGGGAAAAAGAGAAGGAAAAGGATGGAAAGAATGCCCATGATGGGTGTAACTATGCGCAATTCAAGCGATGCGATCTGCCTCGCTTTGATGGTTGCGGTGGCGGCTTGCCACTGGATAACTGAGATGGAGGCAGTAATCTCCATCAATGAGTGTCATCCGGAACAGGCAGTGAAGTTTGTTGGTCACTCCTTCACTGCCGAGGCGCTACACTGGTGGAACACGATAGAAGATAGAAGAAGTGAGGCAGAGGTTGACCGCATTACTTGGGATGATATGAAATCGTTGGTGAAGAAGAAATTCTGCGCAACCAGTGAGCTAGAGAAGGTGGAAAGAGAGTTTCTGGTCTTAAGGCGGGAAACTTGTCCCATCGAGAATTTACCTCAAAATTTATCGAGATGGCGCCTGGTGACACATATCTCCGGGGATGACGAAAGATGGAAGAAAATCAGGTTAGGTATCTGGTCAAGGCGCATGTTCCAAAAAGCTTTGATGAAGCGGTGAAGTTGAGCGCAAAACTTTATGAGGATGTGATGAGAGCAGAGAAAAAAGTGGAGAAGACTGAGCAAAAGAAGTGGACTGAGTCCAGCAAGAGGTTCTGCAGTGATCAAGGTGGAACTAGTGGAAAGAAAAACAAAATTGGAAGTCCATCGCAATGCAGCAAGTGCGGGAAGAATCACCATGGTGAATGCAAAGCAGGGACATTTATATGTTTCAAGAGTGGGATGACGGGACATCTCTCCAATGAATGCAAGTTGGGACCGAAGTGTTATAGTTGCGGGGAACTTAGTCATCTGGCGAGAGATTGCAAGAACGAGAAGGTTGTGGGAAAGGAAGGTGCATAACCGAAAAAGAAAGATGCGAGGCCAAAGGCAAAAGCGCGGACTTTCACTATGACTAAAGAGGAAGCAGTGGCCGAGCCTGATGTAGTATCAGGTACGTTCCTCATTAACGATATTCCTTCGTCGGTATTGTTTGATTCGGGGGCTAGTAAGAGTTTTGTTGCCCCTTCGTTTTGTGATAAGTTGTGTAGAGTAGCTAGGAGAATTGAGGAACCATTTAACGTTGAAACCGTAGTGGGTAGATCTTCTAGGGTTGTTGATGCCTTGGATGATTGTTATATTGATTTGGAAGGTTATAGGTTTCCGGTTAGATTGTTCATCATTGCCTTGGAAGGTTTTGATGTAGTTTTGGGTATGGACTGGTTGTCCGCGTTCGACGCAGAAATTGTATTTCGGAGGAAGATGATCCGACTGACTGCCTTAGAAGGGAGTCGGATCACTGATTTCGGTGATAAGGAGTGTAGTCCGCCTAGAATAATCTCTATGATGAAGGCGGAAAGGTCTCTGCGGCGGGGCTGCGAAGCATACCTGGCGTACATCACGAATGGCAAGCGTGCGCTAGGGGAACTGAAAGATCTTCCTGTGGTGCGCGACTTCCCGGACGTGTTTTCGGAAGACTTGTCAGGTGTACCGCCTGCGCGAGAGACCAGTTTCAGATTGATTTGCACCCAGGAGCTCAGCCTGTTGCGAAGGCGCCATATCGTTCGGCCCCAACTGAGATGCAGGAGTTGCTGGAGCAGCTTCAGGATCTTCTCGATAAAGGGTTCATTCGACCAAGCAATTCTCCCTGGGGTGCACCGGTGTTGTTTGTGAAGAAGAAGGATGGTAGCATGCGTATGTGCATCGACTACCGTGAGCTGAATAAGCTCACTGTGAAGAACATATACCCATTACCGCGAATAGATGACTTGTTTGATCAGCTTCAGGGCGCGAAGTGGTTCTCGCGCATTGATCTTCGATCGGGCTATCATCAGTTACGGGTTAGAAATTAGAATATTCCTAAGATGGCGTTTAGGACACGTTATGGGCATTATGAGTTTCTAGTAATGTCATTCGGTATGACGAACGCTCCGGCAGCGTTTATGGATATGATGAATCGGGTATGTCGACCGATGTTGGATCGAAAAGTAATTGTGTTCATCGATGACATCTTAGTTTACTCCAAGGAGGAAGAGGATCATGCGAAGCACTTGCACGAGGTGTTAGAGACGTTGCGACGAGAGAAGTTTTATGCTAAGTTTTCCAAGTGCGCATTTTGGTTGCACGAAGTGCAGTTCTTGAGGCATATTATTAACTCTGAGGGGATCATGGTGGATCTTGCTAAGATCGAAGTGGTAGTAAGATGGAGGAGTCCTAAGAACCCATCGGAGATCTGGAGCTTTGTAGGGCTTGCGGGGTATTATCGACGGTTCATACAGGACTTCTCGTCGATTGCGTCACCACTAACTCGACTAACCCAGAAGAATGTGAAGTTCCAATGGGGCGCTGAACAGGAGGACGCATTTCAAAAGTTGAAGGACCGGTTAACCAAAACACCTATATTGGTTTTGCCAGAAGGAGTAGAAGATTTGGTAGTTTATTCTGATGCCTCTGGGCAAGGATTAGGATGTGTTCTGATGCAGCGGGGAAGGATGATCACTTACGCATCGAATCAACTAAAAACGCATGAAAGGAATTACCCAACGCATGATTTGGAACTAGCTGTTGTGGTCTTTGCGTTAAATATATGGAGGCATTATCTGTATGGCGTTAGGTGTACGATTTACACGGACCACAAAAGTTTGAAGTATTTTTTTGAACAAAAGGAGTTGAATATGAGGCAGAGAAGATGGCTAGAGTTGATTAAGGATTATGATTGTGATATTCTCTACCATCCTGGAAAGGCCAATGTGGTCGCGGATGCGTTGAGTCGAAAGGAGACGACTGCGCCAATTCGGGTAAGGTCATGTCAATTAATAGTAATGTCTGATTTCCTAACTCAGTTGCGCGGGGCGTAGACTGGGGCTTTGCGCGAAGATAAAATAAAGAAGGAAAGAATTGTAGGACAGCAGAAGCTGCTTGTTGTGAGTGACAAGGGTATCCACTTCTGGGGAACCCGCATGTGGATTCCTATATATGGGGGATTAAGGGAAAGAGTTCTCGATGAAGCAGATAAGTCAAGGTATTCTATTCATCCGGGCGCCACGAAGATGTATCAAGATTCGAAAAAAGATTATTGGTGGCCAGGAATGAAACACGAAGTAACAGAGTATGTTGGGAAATGCTTGACGTGCCTCCAGGTGAAGGCGGAGCACCAAAAGCCCTATGGAAGGATTCAGCCATTGGAAATTCCCGAGTGGAAATGGGAACATATAACAATGGACTTGATTACTAAGTTGCCTAAGACAACTAAGGGTTATGATACAATCTGGGTCATTGTGGACCGATTAACAAAGAGCGCCCACTTCTTGCCAATTCGTGAGACATACTCGTTTGAACGGTTGGCGGAGGTGTTTGTGAAAGAAATCATAGCGCGCCATGGAGTACCGGTGTATATTGTGTCGGATAGGGACACGCGGTTTACGTCCAGATTTTGGAAGAAATTTCATGAAGCTATGGGAACGCAGCTGCACATTAGTACAGCATATCACCCACAGACGGATGGCCAATCAGAGCGGACCATCCAGACGTTAGAAGACATGCTACGCGCATGCATTATAGACTTCGGCGGGAGTTGGGACAGTCATCTACCATTGGCAGAATTCTCATATAATAATTGCTATCATGCGACATTAGGGATGCCTCCCTATGAAATGTTGTATGGTCGTCGATGTAGAACTCCGGTTTGTTGGGGAGAAACTGGTTAGAAGGAGTTAGGAAGTTTGGAAGTGGTTAAGACCACATTAGAGAAAATTGACCAAGTAAAAGCGCACATGAAAGCTGTGCAGGATAGGCAGAAATCGAGCGCAGATAAGCGATGATGGCCTATAGAGTTTGCAGTTGGAGATAGGGTTATGCTTAAAGTTTCACCATGGAGGGGCATAATCAGATTTCGGAAGCGGGGCAAATTGAGTTCGCGGTACATCATACCATTTAAAATTTTGGCGTGAATAGGTGAAGTTGCCTATCGGTTGGAATTACCAGAGGAACTTGCAGGGATTCATGCGACATTTCATGTATCCCACTTGCGCAAATGTTTGACGGATGAATCCGCGCATGTGCCATTGAACGACATTATAGTAGATGAGAAGCTGAACTACGTAGAACAACCAGTAGCGATACTGGAATGCTGGGAAAAGAAGTTAAGGAATAAGACTGTGCCTTTGGTTAAGGTACAGTGGAAGCACCGCAAGGGTGCGGAGGCTACTTGGGAGCCGGAAGATGAGATGAGGGAGCACTACCCGTTTTTGTTTCATGACCAGCAGGTTTTGGGGACGAAACCTCCTGTAAGGGGGGTAGACTTGTAACATCCCAAAAATTGGGCATGTTAATTATGTTGTTGTACATTACTGAAGGGGTCGAAACCATGGGGACCAAATAGCAACAACTTGGTGAACAAGTTGTCGCAAGAAAGGAAAGGAGGGACCTTGATGCAAAAGTTTCATGGGATCATTCCCTATATAAACACATCAACCCTCAAACCCTAAACCTTGTGAGATATATTGCCGTCACACATCGAGCAAGAGAGACGAGAGAAAGAGAGAAGAAATCTGGTCATCTTCGATTAAGGTTGGAAGTGTGTTAGGACAAAGAGGATTGGTGAAACCACTTTTGTAAACCTTAGTCTAATTCACTTCTGTCATTTTTGGCTAAGTATAGAAGTACTGAAGAGAAGACAAGAAACTGCTGATTAGAAGATATGAGAAGTGCTGAAGTTGCAGAAGTTCTGAAGTCCAAACCAGACAAGTTCACTTCAGAAGTACTGAAGACAAAACTACTCTTCAGTAGTTGTCCTTCATCAGCACTTAGCAAAAGATATTTCCCACCGCCTTTTTGCATCAGTAGTTTGTTGTTTAATATTACTTTTAGCTGTATTTGTTTCTTTCAATGTTGCAACTTGTGCAACTTGTCACTGTAGTTTCTGTGCTTGCTTTTTAGGCAAGATACATGCATGTAATCGTCTATAAATAGGAGGCTTCAACCTTCTATTTTAGACATTGATTTTTAACAGAAAAATCCTTCAAACACTCTCATTGTTATATTCCATTTCTGTATTTATTGTGAATCTCTCTAAGTATCTAATTCTCATTTACAACTTAGATTCATAATAAATACTTTGTCATTTATTAGTTTCAAACATCAAGGGGGAGTTACAACTCTGCCTTAGTGTAAAAAGTGTTGCTTTAACTTATAACATTCCGCTGTGCTTATAATCTGATTTACAAGGACTTGCTAAACACTTAAGTGTCAAGATAGCAAGTTCTTACTTAGCAAAAAGAGCAAACTGATCCAACAAAGTGCATCCGGATTGCCTGCGCGTCGAGTAATCCCCATCGGTGTTTGAGGTATGTGATTTAGTTGAATGATTTGGTTTTATGTTAATCGATGAAGAAAACCTGCATTGATCCGTGTAACGGGATCAGGGTTGATTAGAAGATCTGAGATTCGAAGGATTCGTCGTCGATCCGGAATACTCGGAAAGGAGGTTAAGGTAAGATTACTCTATCTAATCTGTTAGGGTTAAGGGAGGAAGAAGCATGCCTGCATAGATGGAACGGTCCGCATGGATGCGGAACAGTGACGTAACGTAAGTCATGCGCAACGATGGTGCGCAAATGCGGGAGGATGCTCCTAGCGGAGCATTCGGCCTAGTTGAATGAAAGAGTAACGTAGTGTTATGTGTATAGGCGTCTGAGTTCACGCGAGATAGAAGGCTTAGGAAGTAACGTTCAAGGACGTAAGGCAAAGGTGAGTTTCTATCGTCCATGTTTTAGTATTTTAAATATTTCTGGGCAGATTGCATGCTTAACTGTTTTTAAATAAACAAAGGTAGTGCTTGATTTAATTTAACGATTTAAAATATGGCGCACCTATGAGATGTATGGTATGAATGATGTTGGTTTGCTTCGGGAAGGCAATAATACGACGTGGAAGGTTACGTTAGTAATCCAAAGCGGGCGAGTACGACGCTAAGGACTGCGGAAGTAGTCTAAGGTGGGCGAGAACGACATGGGGGGTTACGTTAGTAACCCGACACGGGCGAGAACGACGTCAGGGTTGCGCAAGCAATCCTAGGCAGGCGAGACGACGTCAAGGCCCGCGGTAGCGACCTGAGACGGGCGAGTAAGAATGTAAATAAAAGGGAATGTACCTGAAGCAAATGCTTCTAAGGGAAAATGTTATGAATGTTTTGTAAAAAGCCTTCCTATAGAACTCACTCAGCGTAGCTGACTTTTAGCATGTATTTCAGGTAAAGGAAAGAAAGTAGTAGATGGCGGCTCGTAGGCGGATGGCAATGGTTACTTGGTGCAGCTCGCGTGATGGCTTAGTTTCCCATTAGTGTTTAAGAGTTTTATTTGCAATTGTAAATGCGTGAACGATGGATACGTTGATGTTGTTTTTCCGCTGTGAATGTTTTATAAGAGTGTTTTTGTTCTTGTTGAATGATGTGTTATGATTTTATGCCAATTAGTGAGGTTCCCGGGTTTGGGGCCTTACATGTGATAAGTCGTAAATGCTTTGACAAAGCTAGTTTAGTCCCTAGCTAGGCGTGCACGATGATCCATTATGTGATATAAGCGGCTACCTATCACTAAAACATGTTAAGTCCAACTAAAACACACGTTAGTTCATGTTTAAACATATTAAAGGCTTAACTCATGGGAAAACACTCGTTTTACAATAAAACAACCATACACGGGGGAGTAGATACAACGTGCGGCCCATGAACCTACATGGGGACCATATAGGTCCACTTCATGATATACAATACGTCTCCCGTACCTAAAACACCATCCACGTCGAATGACATGGTTCACAATAAGGGGTGCCCCACTTATATGTTAATCAATAACACTCAAGTTACTATATACTTAATAATCACAGGGCAACCTCTGTCCAGGCGATAGTTGCTACATATTTCAGCTTCACTAGACCACATACGACTCTATCAGGTGAGTTTTACGGCCCCATTTTACTATATTACATTTCGGGGGATAAACATGCTTCAATACTAGTGTCATTTACAAGTGTGTGTACATTCTATCGTGACTGCCATGTGAAACATGAGACATATTGGTTCATGAGATCACTAGTCCTCGTACAACGTTTACTATAAACATTAGCTATCAAAAGCCATGGAACACTTTAATATATCTATTGGGTTGACACCCCCACTCTTGGTTAGTCGCTCTAACCTGTTACATACAAAAGAGTGTTAGTATTCTACCATACATACATTGTCTTTAGTGTACAATGCGCGAGGCATAACAGTCAATAGGTATGGTTACGGGACTCATGGTTTGCATAGTAATCATTCGCTTAGCTAGCCTATGATTGGTCATACACGAATTACACAAATGTTTTACTTGTTACATTCAAACTCGTGAACTCACCAACATTATTGTTGACAAAATCCTTTATGCATGTTTTTCAGGTAATTAATGGAGGGTCGCAAGGATTTGAGAGAGAGGTTCGAGCATGCACTAAGTGGTACTGCTTGGAGTGGGTTTTGTCAGTTCAGTGACGTTTGTTTTCAATTCCATGAAATCTAGACACTACTTTATTTTCTAGATACTTTTATGTCGGCTGAATAAATTATGACAATATCCAACTTTCATGGTAGTACTCTTTTAATAAAAATGTGTGTTGCTTGAACCTTGTGCTTGAAAACCTTTCGATGGTTGCATCCCCGTGTTTCTGCCTTGGCGGGGTGTGACACAGGGGGTCGCTGCTGATATCTGAGCGGGTTCTCTTTAGAGGATCCAAATTTCCACCCAAAGTTCAGGTGATTTCTCCAACCCGAATTATATGTGTCACACCCTCAAATTCCACGTGCGGGGTTTTACCGCGAGGCACGTGACAAACCAGGATCCAAGACAACGGTCACAACAACGACAACTATATGATACTTAAAACAACATAAACTTCCCATTAAGCTTTCAAAATCTATCCATCGGTGTGGAAGCGTAAAACTTTATTACAAACCAGAAGTAAAACATAAAAGTCTGAAAGTACTAAATGACATGCAAGTGAATCCTAGACGCCGTGAGACTCCGTGCGCCTAGACTCGATGCTGCTACCTCAACAACCTGAGAAACATGACAAAAAGATGTCAACATAACATGCTGGTGAGTTCACGGGTTTTATAATAAGCGTTTCGTAAATCCTTTGAAAACCATTACTGTTACTACTATGCTGTGTGAACGCTAGCTAGGCGTTAAGTTAATTACTACTACGGTTGAAACCATTGCTGACTGTGTTTGCTACTGTGTGATACCCCTCGGACTACCGTCATCCCCGGTAGGCCCTGTGTGTTTGAGACAATATGCACCCGCCCGGCCTCCAGCCGTCGAGTGGGGTTTGACAGGCCCAATAGCGCTATCCACATTTCCCCGCTACATACCCGTATTAGTGGTTTCCTTGGGATTTAGATGAGCCGTATAGTAATATAAAGATAGCCATAGTATAACTTGAAATCATGTGTTAAAAGTGTGTAAGCATGTTTCTCCCCCGAAAACAAAACTAATAAAAGTGGGGCCGTGAAACTCACCTTAGGTTGCGTCTGATGTGTTAAGAAAGATCCGACACGCGTGTGATAGCCCCAACTAGTGGCGACCTAACAATGAGTTTACATAAGTGTGTTGACTACTAACCCGTAGGCTAATCAGTCCCCAATTGTCCAGACCGTGACCGTGTATGTTGAAAACATGTTTAAACGTGAAACCGACCAAACCATACAAAACCCGACATCCCATTGGTGACCCGACATCCCACGTGTCAGCCCCATACAAGATATCATGCAACATATGCAATTAAACACTTAGCACGCGCAAACATTCACCCTATCTAGCATAATGCCCAATTAACACATAAACAAGTCCGAACATGTATAACTAAATTATTGGACATGTCACGGGGTTCCTAACATGTTCCTAGGTGTCAAACCATGTTTCGGGATGTTAAAATGCACATATGACAGCAGTAACCGCGATTAGAAATCAAACATGCAATTAGGAAAAGTCAAATGGTGATTAGAAGTGTAATCGCCTGATATACTAGTGATTGGGATCTCAATCGCCTCCTGTTACACGCGATTGGGGCCAATCGCCCTTACTATAGGCGATTAGGGTTCCCTAATCGCCCCTGCTGCTCTGTATTGTCTTATTGCGCGTTTAACCTTCCAAATCAGATCTGAAACATGTGGAAACACCCAATATCAAACCCAAAACATTAATCCAACTATTTCAACCCCTAATTTATTATCATTCTAGCCATCCCGAATGCAAGCGTTTTCCCAAAATAGCATAACTTAGCATGTAAACATCACATCAACATGCAAAACTTACCCTAAATGGCAAATATCCAGATTTCATCAGATAATGACGTTGTCCGACACTATCCTACTGTTCTAGCATCATCCTAGAGTAAACCCTAACCTCAAACAATCAATAAAACACAACATATCATCATCAATCCTCCATGATCATTCAAACGGGTCAAAACGCCTAATATCAATAATACACATCAATGAACCATCAAACTCCTAGGTTGACATCATATCAACTCATTTAGATCAGAAACATATCAATAATACAAGAACAACCATGTTTAAACGATAAAAATCCTATCTTGCATGAATACATCACATATAACAAGCATAGAGGTTTGGGTTTGTTTAGAAACTGATTTTAATGAGTTTTCAAACACACAAATGTTTAGAAACCAGGTCTGGACCTTTAGGGATCAAAACAATATCATTACAAAGGTTTGGGATGAAGAACACACCTTGAAATTGTAAGATTATGAGGTGTAAAGCTTGGAAATGTGATTACTTGATCAAAAACGTGTTGCAGAGGTTGACTAAGGTGTGGGGTGGCTTTGGGGTGTATTAGGGTTTCACAAATGATGTTTTACAACATAAGGGTGGTATTTATAGGCGTTTCTAGTCATTTGGTACGCGTCAAGCGATTGGGAAGCAGCTACAGGCGATTAGGATGTCTAATCGCGTGTAACTACTGGCGATTAGACCAATCGCCTATAAATACTCCTCTAATCGCCCATCTTACTGGCGATTAGGCTAATCACCCCTTATTTACATGCAATTACACCAATCACCCCCTATTTACATGCAATTACGCGTAATCACCTATAATGTCATGCAATTATACGTAATTACTATTTTAACACATATAAACACGTATTCACATACCGACAAGTCATATAATGATTGTAAGCACATAATGCATGATAACTAACACGTTCCCATCCGTTCACCAATTCCTAGGACTCAAGATTTACTTGTGTGCGTTAAACCCGGCGATTCTGAAAATCGTCAATCCGTGTTCACATGGTTATGGACCGACTCCCAATGATACTGTGGATCATTGTAACGACTCCCGATGATTCCCGAAACCAGCATAATGACTCAACTGACCTAGTTAAGTATGTTTGAAAACGTTTTTCGCTAAGGTAGATTTATGTGTTTTATAAAATGTTAAACTAAACGTGCCGGGTGTCACATCATCCCCCTATTGAAAGAATTTTCGTCCCGAAAATTTCCCGAAGTAAGAGAGAACGAAGCGATAAAAAGAAATTTTTTTCCCGGTCGTCACATCATCCCCCTGTTGAAAGGAATCTCGTCCCGAGATTCACTCAGCTTTAACAGTAATGAGTGCCGACCTAAGCATATACCCAAGTAACGCTTCCCCGAAATGCAAATGAAATGAGGATCATGAACGAAAGATGATAACAACCGCCGGGGAACCCCCCCCCCCCCCCAAGGTGAACACAAGACAGAAAACTCATCCTGATCGAAGGCCTAATGGAGACTACTATAATCGGTATAAGCACCGGTACCGTCCAAGTAGCATCTCCAACGGGCCCATATCAACTAATGAACATAAAACGATGACCAGGTCAAAAACCGAAACACTCAATGGATACGAAACGCTTAACGGTACGAGTAAGAATGAAACCAAAGTATAATGAAGGATAGGAAAGAAAACATACCGGTAACAGTATCAGGATCCTCCTGGTTCTCCCTCGCACCGATGACGTAAGCGTAAGCACGAGTAACCCAACCGTCGCCCTCTTTGTTTCCACCACCACCTGCAGTCCCTGTTCCAGCTTGATTCAACTTTGGGCAATCTCGCTTGAAGTGCCCCGACTCCCCACAGTTGTAGCAACCCTGATTCCCCCGAGGAGCGGGAGTAGCACCTGTCCCTTGAGCCGACTTAGCTGGAAAACTGGCTCTACAATCATTTGCTAAATGCCCCGTCTTATCACAACGCTCACAACGAAACCTGTCACAACTTCCAAAATGATGAAACCCACAGTGACCACACTTAGGCTTCTTCCCGATATACCCACCTTGCTTCTGATCCGAAGCTGACCCTGAAGCTTCAACCTTCTTCGTCTGTGACTGTCGCTGCAAACAACGGCTGAACTCTTCTCCACACTCTCCCACTTCCCTTACCACCCTTAGAAACCTTCACAACAGCGCCTCGAGGAGGCAACACACCTTCAGTCATTTTCATGTTGGTCATCTTGTAAGCTAACTGAGTAGCTTCAGCAATCCTAGTAGGCTCCCTAGCAGCTACCAATCCCGCAATCTCTGGCACCAAGCCAGCAATGTACTGCTCAACACGCCTATACTCGGGTGTAGCCACCCCCGAGCACAACACTGCCAGTTCGTTGTGCCTGATAGTGTACTCCTCAACCTCAGATCCAACCATCTTGTGATTCCACCACTCATGTTCCAACCTCTTGATCTCCTCATGCGAACAGTACTCAGCCTTCAATTTAAACACAAACTCAGTCCATGGCATAGCGTTGGCTTCCCCTAAGCCAAGTGTCTATGTGGTGGAGTTCCACCATGTCAAAGCGGGTCCCTCAAAGGTTCCCATAGCAAACTTCACTCAATCAGCAGCTGGGCACTCACATAAAGCAAACACTGACTCAATCTTTTCTAACCACCTCAATAGTTCCACTGCTCCCTCAGTACCTCGGAAGCTGTGGTGCTGGAAATCCTTAAACCTCTTGTAGGCGGTCCCCGCCTGCACCGGAGTAGTGGCAAAGGCCTGCTGAGCAGCCTGGAAAGCAGCTAGTGCAACACCCAACTGCGGCTGCATCATCTAATTCAACTCGTCCTGTGTCAAAGTGATGTTACCACCACCTCGACCACCGCCTGCGCGACCACCGCCGCCACCACGGCGTCCCCCAGTACGTCCACCGTTACGTCCAGACATGTTCTGTCAAAACATGGAACAAGATTCTCTGTGTCAGTATAGATCAAACCACTAGTGACCGAAGGAATTTAGAACTAGGTTCAAGCATAACCATCGGTTCGAACACGAAGTCCACCAAGATTTTCATGCACTTCGTTTTATGATTCCGTGTGCACCCAAAATGATAAATCGCTCTACATGGTCCTCTCGGCGTGCTCCTAGCTAGAACTTCAAGTCACCCGATACCCTCGTCCTTAAAAGAAACTCTTATCGCACAATGATCCCAAAGTGAACAGTCACTCAAGGTGTACTATAACAAGTACTAGTGCATGATAGTGTGTGTAGGCAAGTGTGTCCATTTGGGCATAGAGGGGAGATATCCAAATCCTGGACAGATCTAAAAAGTGTGCCGAAACCACCCCAATGTACACTACTGCCGTGCGTAAGCGATAAGCCTCTTCATCCTCAAACCCGAAGAAGAAGATAGAGTAATGGTAGAGATAATCAAAGATAGATAATATGATACTGTGTGATGAGGACACCGACACCCCGACAAGGTTAGTATGTTTACCAAATGAAACGACTCGTAGATATGTGTGACCGTCTAATGTGTGTGAGACTCGGCTATAGACTAGACTCTGCATGCAGTCCTAGTTCATTATAACCATTGGCTCTGATACCAATCTGTCACACCCTCAAATTCCACGTGCGGGGTTTTACCGCGAGGCGCGTGACAAACCAGAAGTTTTCAAAATCTATCCATCGCTGCGGAAGCGTAAAACTTTATTACAAACCAGAAGTAAAACATAAAAGTCTGAAAGTACTAAATGACATGCAAGTGAATCCTAGACGCCGTGAGACTCCGTGCACCTAGACTCGATGCTGCTACCTCAACGACCTGAGAAACATGCCAAAAAGATGTCAACATAAAATGCTGGTGAGTTCACAGGTTTATAATAAGCGTTTCGTAAATCCTTTGAAAACCGTTACCGTTACTACTATGTTGTGTGAACGCTAGCTAGGCGTTAAGTTAATTACTACTACGGTTGAAACCATTGCTGACTGTGTTTGCTACTGTGTGATACCCCTCAGACTACCGTCATCCCCGGTAGGCCCTGTGTGTTTGAGACAATATGCACCCACCCGGCCTCCAGCCATCGAGTGGGGTTTGTCAGGCCCAATAGCGCTATCCACATTTCCTCGCTACATACCCGTATTAGTGGTTTCCTTGGGATTTAGATGAGCCGCATAGTAATATAAAGATAGCCATAGTATAACTTGAAATCATGTGTTAAAAGTGTGTAAGCATGTTTCTCCCCCGAAAACAAAACTAATAAATGTGGGGTCGTGAAACTCACCTTAGGTTGCGTCTGATGTGTTAAGAAAGACCCGACACGCGTGTGATAGCCCCAACTAGTGGCGACCTAACAATGAGTTTACATAAGTGTGTTGACTACTAACCCAAAGGCTAATCAGTCCCCAATTGTCCAGACCGTGACCGTGTATGTTGAAAACATGTTTAAACGTTAAACCGACCAAACCAGACAAAACCCGACATCCCATTGGTGACCCGACATCCCACGTGTTAGCCCATACAAGATATCATGAACATATGCAATTAAACACTTAGCATGCGCAAACATTCACCCTATCTAGCATAACGCCCAATTAACGCATAAACAAGTCCGAACATGTATAACTAAGTTATTGGACATGTCACGGGTTCCTAACATGTTCCTAGGTGTCAAATCATGTTTCGTGATGTTAAAATGCACATATGACAGCAGTACACATGATTAGGAATCAAACATGCAATTAGGAAAAGTCAATTGGGTAGCAGCTACAGGCGATTAGGATGTCTAATCGCGTGTAACTACTGGCGATTAGACCAATCGCCTATAAATACTCCTCCAATCGCCCATCTTACTGGCGATTAGGCTAATCACCCCTTATTTACATACAATTACACCAATCACCCCCTATTTACATGCAATTACGTGTAATCACCTATAATGTCATGCAATTATACGTAATCACTATTTTAACACATATAAACACGTATTCACATACCGACAAGTCATATAATGATTGTAAGCACATAATGCATGATAACTAACACGTTTCCATCCGTTCACCAATTCCCGGGACTCGAGATTTACGTGTGTGCGTTAAACCCATTCTACAAATCGCCAATCCGTGTTCACATGGTTATGGACCAACTCCCAATGATCCCGTGGATCATTGTAACGACTCCCGATGATTCCCGGAACCATCATAACGACTCAACTGACCTAGTTAAGTATGTTTGAAAACGTTTTTCGCTAAGGTAGACTTATGTGTTTTATAAAATGTTAACCTAAACGTGCCGGGTGTCACATCATCCCCCTATTGAAAGAATTTTTGTCCCGAAAATTTCCCGGAGTAAGAGACAACGAAGCGATATAAAGAAAATTTTTTCCCGGTCGTCACAATATGTGCTGCTGTAAGGGTTGTTTTGGAGTCTAATTTGATTACCCATGTAGTCCACCTCCTCGTGGCCTGTATACATAACACCCTGAGCACACGAGCCTACCTCGTGAGACACCCCGACTGATCACACAAAGACTAGGCCTACGATACATTCTGCTTACATTTGTCGAATCTCGTAGCTAAGGCCTCAATCTGTGCAGAAATAGCCATGTAATTATCCACATCATGAACACCGGAACGGGAAGAATAAGACCTCGACCTGTCACTCTGTCGGGACTTTGACTTTAGAGCCAGTTTTTCTATGATCCTCCATGCCTCATTTGGGGTCTGAGTTCCCAGATCTCCCCCAACATATACATCCAAGCGCTCTTGTGAGTCGTAACCAAATCCCTGGTAAAAAGTTAACACCAACTGTCTTTTGGGAAGACTATGGTGCTGGACAGCCAACAACAAGTCCTTATACCTCTCCCATGCCGTATACAAAGATTCACTGTCATCCTGCCGAAAGGTCATGATGCGGTTCCTCAACTTTTGGGTTTTCTCAGGAGGAAAGTATTGCTGCATGAACTGCTCAAATAACTCCGCCCATTTC
This sequence comes from Ambrosia x helenae, assembly GCA_030844895.1. Taxonomy (NCBI): domain Eukaryota; kingdom Viridiplantae; phylum Streptophyta; class Magnoliopsida; order Asterales; family Asteraceae; genus Ambrosia; species Ambrosia x helenae. Next base: position 132,995,915 of record CM061232.1, read on the forward strand.
GTGATCGAACCTACGGGAAGAGACTAAAGCCAACTCCTGGCTTTGTCCCGCAAAGAGAAAGGGAAGAGTCTTAAACGAATCGCATCATCCGAGACGTTCGTGTGACATCCGCCACCCTCCTCTTTACCGAGTTGTAAATTGCAGTCCTTCGTGCATTCAAAGGTTCCTATTTCAGACCTTGCTATCTTTATCGTTTTTTTATTTAATTTTTTTTTAATTTTGTGATCATAAATTGCAAATAATAACCATAAACCTTATCATTTATTAAATTAAATAAGAAGGAGTAAGAGAATTAAATGGATTTAAGTTCTCTTTTACTACAAATAACTAATTCAACATTAAAAAGTTATTAGAGAAAACTTATGGGTTTTCAAAGAGATTTCTAAATTCAAATACATTTGTAAATAATTAAAATGAGAGTTTCATACTAGGAAATTAAACATAATACTTTATTTTACTTTATTGCACATTAATTTTTTTTTAACACAATTATTGAGCAGTAACCAACAACTAATATATAAACTATCTTTCATAATTCTTATACACCAAGCTCTTTCCTATTCTACGTTTCAATATTATCTTTTTGTTTCCGTCCAAGATGGATCTCCGACAACAACATACCATCTTTCTGTTTTGTGGCCGCTTTACGCTATGATCAGATTATATTTGGTAGCCATGCATGAAGAGACCAGCGAACTACCATTTCAATATGCATTTGAACATTCTTTTTGAGGTAACAACATGAACTAAATATTGCATATGAGAAATTGATTAAAGTAGTTGTCAGAACCAAACTTTGGGGTAATATATGTTCAAGGTCATGGGATTCGTAGGTGGTATCTCAATTCAAAGAATTGTCTTTTACAAATAGTATATATATGATAAGTTAATTATTCGTTAATATAAATTTACTAATTCTATACAAAGTATTATCGTGTAATTATTTAGAAATTTATCATTTTGTAACTAACTTTCTTTAATATGTCACCATAATAATTTATGAATTCAAACGATCTGTAGGCATCCTCGTAGTAGGATCAAAATGTTTTGGTGATTTATAAATCCTTGTTTAAATCTATTAGCTAGCGGATCAACCAATCATTGAACTAGTTTTCTAAAGTTTGGTTAATTGGTAGAAAAGAAATTAATTATTTTTCTATAAACTTAATTCAATGAGTAATTATCTATTGTTTTATCAGACTTAGCCAACTAGTTAAACTTTTCATGATTAACTCATAAATCTATTATATCACATCATATTTTCATAAGTCTAAACACAAACTATACTTAATAAAAAAAACCCTTGATATTCTTAAATTAGGACTAGAATCCCCAAGTGCTTTCAGTCCTAAAATTCCTATATTTTAAGTTTCCTTAACTCATAGATTTTACTTGAACAATTTAGGTTGAATTCCTCGGATTTATCATTTCATTCATCTCATCGAAGCCTGAGTAATTTCTACTTTAGCAAACTGTGAGTATAATTATCCCCTTTTTCATTTTCACACTTTTGGGGTGATTCATGTACACATATTAAATGTACACGTGCACTTATTCATATACGTGTTACGCTTGAATTCTTGTGCTTTGTGCTTAAACATAAACGTAGTATACTTGCAATCATTACAAAATCATTAACTTGGCTAGCCGACTTTAACAATGGATAGCGCTATTTGGATTGACAGCCCGCCTAGTGGAAAGTACCTATGTGTGTGGGAAGTCCTAGGTCATTGTTAATGCTTTAATCTTTGTCACATAAGAGGTTTGATTTTGGCCCGTGTTGTGTACTTACGTGTTTTTCATATTTGCCTTGAATAAATCATAACACATGAATTGTAAATCATTTTCTTTAAACTTATATTATACGTATACAAACTGAGTATGCTCACCAACATTATTTATGTTGACAAAATATTTTTGTACATGTTTCAGTTTGATTGTTGAGATATGTCATGTAGGACATGTGGACTTAGTAAAGACTTAATCAAGACAGCATGTGGAATAGTATTTGTACTTGATGATATCTGTAATTGTAACTTGAAGCATTGAATAAAATATTTACACTTTAGTACTATGAGCTTTTGAACAATCGTCACTATGTGACACCTCGATGTTTCCGCCATCGGTTGGAGTGTTACAGTTCGTCATCTTAAAGGTTGCTAAAACCTCTAGGAAAGCAACAATGTGCCAGCCTGGATCCTCGTGCTCCAGTCCGCCAAACTGTACCGAGTTTTGTATCATATTAATGATACTAGATTTAATTTCAAAGTTCGCCGCCACGCTGTGGGTTGGGCGATACTCAATGCAAGTCCGTCACCTCCTGGACGACCGCTATCATTGAGCAGGATATTATCATCCGCCATCAGGATCTCACTCTCCGGCTCTGACCCCTCGTGGTCAGACGGATCCGCCGGTGCCTCGTTTACTGGGACCTCTATAGTAGTAGTAGAAATAAGAATATCGGAAACAAGACGCGATTTATGAAGTCTAATTCTTTCGCTTCTCCTCAAGATACGCGCCTCCTCCTCAGAAAGATCACCAGTGGGCCTGGGGTTTGAGGACATCAACCTGCAATCAAAGAATGACACAATTGCAGTAGGCGAAATAGATAACCAACCCAAAAGGCGATAAAATAAAGAAAAATAAATATTAAGCTCATAAATACATACAGAAATACAAGAATGCTATATACTCATAAAAATCAGATTAATACAAATAGAATCAATAAAATGAACATAATTCAATAAACAAAGAATCAAACAGCCCAAATATAATAATCAGTTTAAATACGAACAAATAAATCAAATAAATCAAATAATGAATCAATCAAATTTATAAACAAACAAATAAATCCAATATTCAATGAATCAAATACATAAACATCCTAATGAACAAATAATCAATCAAATAATCATATAAAAAGATAAATGAACAAATATATATGCAAACCAATGAACCAATCTAAAATCAATCCAATATATCAATAGACAGATAAATCAAATAAACAATCACACAATCAAATACGCAAACAAATGACCAAATAAAGAATCAACACAGTATAAACAAGTATTCACAAGCATGTACATTGGTAGAAGGTTGACTCATTTCGTTCCTAAAGCACGTCGCGTCCCTGGCAACGGCGCCAAAAACTTGACGTGGGCGGATATACACATAATTTTACACTGAATAAACACGCGTTTGGTTTTAATATTTATAAAAATGGTTTAGACCTTCACATTAAAACACACACAAAAAGGCAATTGTACCCCGTCATATATGTAGTCAGCTCAGATAAGAACCAGATATCGATCCATGGACGCGTACGGATGCAATAGTGCTTAAACTTTATCCTCGATTTACTAGTAAAAGATAGTTTGAAGTTGTTTAAACTAAATTAATTCTAAAACACTAAATAAACATAAGTAAGACTCCAAATACAATATATATATATATATATATATATATATATATAAAGACACTATAATAACAATCCTAAATCCTAGAATTTCAACTACATAACATATGTTAAAAAGGCGTGAGATCAACATTCCTATTTTCAAACAATTAGTATCCTTTTCGGAATCCTAACATGACAACTATACGGAAAGCTAACACGATAACACACGTTAACCACCTCGAATTGTTCATTAGCGAACAACTGATATAATCTCATGCACATCTTCTAAAGATAAGTTAGTCATCTGTTAAGAGTTTTCTAACCTCACTAATCAAAGAAAGCAATACCGAATACACAATATAGCCACCGAGACTAGCATAAAGTAGAGCATATCACAAACCATTTCATTTTACCAACTTTGAACACAAATCTACTAAGATCGCCATTTTCACTAAAATAACTCACAAAGATCAACAACTGTGTCAAAGATCAGTAACAACACCATTAAGCTTTTTAAACCTTTTTACGTGTCGATAAGCATTTCTTATTATTATTCATCTGACTTTAACCAAACCAATACCCGTTTCCAGTTTCATGGTGTAAACACATTAACAAGTTAACTAGTCTATTACCGATCAATTAACCGGGCGGTTTTCAATATGTATCCGACGAACACAACACAATAATCATCAAAGTCATACAAACATAACAGAAAATCCATCAACAATGAAACATGGTTGCAATATGATCATCAAGATTCAAACATGAAAAACACCAAAATCATATAAAACAGGATTAACATACAAACGATTGTTTTAACTACCAACGATTACTTGTTTTCACCCGTAGGTTACAATACAATAGCTAAACATCATATATAAGCTGAAATAACATGATTTGAACAAGATTGAATGTTTAAAAATCAAACCATAAAATGCTAAAATGTGATGGATTGGAAATCACAGGTCCAAAAATCGCCTCAGAATCGCCCCAAAATTACCCAATGATGAATAAAGGGGATGAACTCTGTTTTTAATGGCTCTGAGACAAGTGAACGGCCATTCACTTTGACTGAACGACCATTCAGGTGACAAGTGGGCAGACAGGTCCTCGAGTGCAGTGACGTAGGCTTCTAGAAGTGCTGCATAAAATATTTCAGGTCCTCGAGTGCAGTGACGTAGGCTTCTAGAAGTGCTGCATAAAATATTTGTCTGAGTGAACAGCCGTTCACATAGACCGAACGACCGTTCAGATTGACCAGCCTTCTATTATTGCGCAGAAACCTTCGTTTTTCTTTGGGTTTGCTTCCGGACATCGTTTAAGATCTGTAATCATAAAGATACCCAAATAAGTACCAATTCCTCGTGTATAAGGTAAAAAATGTATATAAACGAGAGTTAAACGGGGACTTTTATATGTTAGTTTAACGTATATCAAGTACAACACATAATGCACATATTAACTATTTTTTAGGGTAATATGTCTTTTATACAATACTTACACGTTTCCCCCCTCAACTTTAATCAACTTTTGTTTATTTAAATAATAATTACATTTTTACCCTTATTTCAACCAACTACTCACATTTTTAAACGTCTATAACTTTTTCATACATTCATATTTTCTTAATATTATTACACCGTATAAATGAGCATTTTGTTCCCTTTAATTTGATTATGGTATTGCTATAGTTTTTTTTTAATTTAGAAAATGATATGTTAGGGTTAAGTAATAACCGAAACGAAAACAAAGGAAGTGAGAAGTTACATTTACACATGTAACTTCTCACTTCCTCACAATCACCCTATTTTTTTGCTTAACGTATCACATAAATTATTGTTATGTATATATTCATATGCTTGCACTTCCGCTAGCACATAGGATTCGATTGTGGTAAAAAAAGTATTTTTATTTATTGAATTCAAAATTTTGTTTAAAAATTGTGTACCACTTACTCAGCCGATATTATTCATTAATGTCATAATTTTATCTCATTTGTGTTTGTAGAAATTTTTGTTGTAATAAGTTGTTGAATGAGAAGATACACGTTGTGACATAGTTCTCAACTTGATTTCTTTAATGAAAAACATTATAATATAGTTTACAACTCTGTGTGTTTTATATACATATATATATATATATATATAAGGAAAATATCTTGAAAATGTATAATCTGATAGTTGAAATCAATATACATTATGTATTATTTGATTGGTTAATTCGGTTATGCTCACCAGAAGAACTTCTTTAGGGCCACAACCCCCCCCCCCATTTTGTTCGTAGTGTATTTTTTTACGTAAAAATTCCGAATATTTTTTACATATTGAGTATCCCCCCCCCCCCCCCCGATTTTACCGAAAATGCAGTCAAGTCCCGCTAATGATTATACCACATACCAAGACAAATATTTTGGTCAATTGATTATTGCTTAACTTAACCAATCTAAATGTTGTTATCCGCCGCAACGCGCGAGCACTCCACTAGTGTCTTTTATACAATACTTACACATTTTCCTCGCAACTTTACTCAATTTTTTTATTTAAATAACAATTACACTTTTCCTCCTTATTTTAACCAACTACCCCCCACGATTTTAAACGTCCACATTTTTTTTATACGTTAATATTTTTCTAATATTATTACACCGTATAATCGAATATTTTTTTCTCTTTAATTTGAGTATAGTTGTACTATAGTTTTTTTTAATTTAAAAATGATATGTTATGGTTAAGTATAACCGAAACGAAAATGAACCGAAATCATCTATACTATATTATAATACATTTTTATTAACCTCTTAAATTTAATTTTTACTGTATAATTGCTTAAAGTAAAACACATAATGCACATGTTAACTAAATGTTGTTTCCTGCTGTAACGCGTGAATACTTATGCATACAGATAGTTGATGTCACGTGACATCTACCCATTGGCCTACAAAAATTCATTCACCAATCAACACACTTAAAATGAATAATAAAATCCCCTCACAAACCAACCTTGTCAATTAATGTGTATAGGAAATGTTATGCGCATTAAATTAATTTGCTAGTTTAAAACCTCGTGTATTACCTAAGTAATCGTGAAAATGAAACAATGCAATAAATAAATAAATCTTTTGTATTCTTCTTACTGCACTCATAGTTATCAAAAGCACGCCTAGGCTCGAGGCGCACCAAGTGCGCTGCGTCCTGTAAGGCGCGCGCCTAGGCACTGAGGCGCACTATCAAGGCTGATTTCCGGCCAAATTCAGGCTAAAAGTTGCATAAACCTCTAAAACATCTTAAATGAGTCAAGAACAAGTCCTAAACAACCCTAAAACATCCTAAAGTAGCCCTAAACAAGCCTAAAACATCTCTAGAATCCCTAAAAATGTATTTAATACTATACGCTTAATTATAAAAAGCCGTCGTTTTTTATGTGCCTAGGCTCCAGGCTCGGCCTATACACCTTGAGTACCCCTAGACGCTTTGACAACTATGACTGCACTTGCGTGATACATTACACTTAACAGTGAGAAAAGAAAAGTTCCAGTTACAATTCACAAATTTTCAACTACCTATTGCATACAACGTTTGATGTGGTTTAGGTGACTTTACCTTCTTTACCAAATATTAATTGTTTCGAGTCTCTTTACTTTCTACTTTGGTTAACAAATCCACACTTCATAAATTTTGCTTTGGAAAATGTGGTTTAGGTGACTTTCTACGTTTATGACGGGTTGCGTACACATGTTAGCCTCCAAAATTTGATAATTCGAATTTTTATGGTATCATCATCATTTAAATCGTTAAGATCGTTCAGCATAGCTAGCTATATTTATTGTTTAGTATAAGCAAAATTTAGTTATTTTTATTATACACAGAAATCCATGGGTTGCTTGGTCCCTCAAAAATGTAATATTTTGGCTTGGCGATCTGAGATGGAGGGGATCGCTACGGTGGATGCTTTGGGTAGAAGAAACATAGAGATAGAAAATAAGGTGTGGAGGTTGTGTGACGTGGATCTCGAGTCATCGATCCACGTTTTTACAGCGTGTGGCTTTTCGTGTGTGGTATGGACAACGATTGGGAAATGGTGTGAGATTGATCCGCTTTTTGCTTTTCATACTCGAGATTGTCTTTTGTTTTTATAAACAAGCGAGATGTGGTAAATGGGGTAAGAAAGTGGTACAGGGGATTGTGGTGGTTACTCTTTGGTCGCTTTGGAGAGGTAGAAACGAGAAGACTTTAAAAGGAGTAGAATCTAAAATTCCTATGGTGGTTGTGTTGGATCAGTTTGCTCTTTTTGCTAAGTAAGAACTTGCTATCTTGACACTTAAGTGTTTAGCAAGTCCTTGTAAATCAGATTATAAGCACAGCAGAATGTTATAAGTTAAAGCAACACTTTTTACACTAAGGCAGAGTTATAACTCCCCCTTGATGTTTGAAACTAATTAATGACAAAGTATTTATTATGAATCTAAGTTGTAAATGAGAATTAGATACTTAGAGAGATTCACAATAAATACAGAAATGGAATATAACAATGAGAGTGTTTGAAGGATTTTTCTGTTGAAAATCAATATCTAAAATAGAAGGTTGAAGCCTCCTATTTATAGACGATTACATGCATGTATCTTGCCTAAAAAGCAAGTACAGAAACTACAGTGACAAGTTGCACAAGTTGCAACATTGAAAGAAACAAATACAACTAAAAGTAATATTAAACAACAAACTACTGATGCAAAAAGGCGGTGGGAAATATCTATTGCTAAGTGCTGATGAAGGACAACTACTGAAGAGTAGTTTTGTCTTCAGTACTTCTGAAGTGAACTTGTCTGGTTTGGACTTCAGAACTTCTGCAACTTCAGCACTTCTCATATCTTCTAATCAGCAGTTTCTTGTCTTCTCTTCAGTACTTCTATACTTAGCCAAAAATGACAGAAGTGAATTAGACTAAGGTTTACAAAAGTGGTTTCACCAATCCTCTTTGTCCTAACAATCTCCCCCTGGATTGATGAAGCCAAAACCTTACTAATTCCTTATGTGTTTCTTCTGTCTTGAACAATCTTCCATATCTCTTTGTACATGGTGTTCTTGAGCTGGTTGTACTGACCATCAGATAGAGATCCTCTCTGTGGTTCTAGATGTTGAATTGTGAGCAGGTCTTGTGTTGACAGTTTCTTCAGATCACTGATCTTCTTGTAAGCCCTGCTTGAGAGGTCTCTTCTTGTCAATAGTACTGAGTTGTTATCAGTAAGTGACCATCTGATGATAGGGATCTTTGACTTGTTAAAGTCAGAAGAATAGGGAACCAGACTTGTCCCTTGGGTTGATGGTCCTGAGTGCTGGATGTCTTCAATTTCAGATAGCCTCAGGTGGGATTCTCTTCCTTGTTGTTGTTGCATATCAGGCATCTGAACAGTTGGGAGATGGTGTTCAGTCACTACTCTGGTATGCATCTTTTCTTTGATGGTCTTTTGTATTTGATAAGCAAAAGTGGAAGGATCCCTGAACTGTGTTAACAGAGGTTTCTCCTCAATGTCAAAATCTGAATGGACTATTGAACTTCCTTCAAGTAGTACCATTTTGAAATCAGTTTTGACATTGTCCTCTGCCTTCTTCTTCTGAGTAGCAGATCTTCTAGATGCACCAGAAGTTCTAACTACTGATCTTGAAGGATCAGCAGTTTGAAACTTCTCAGGATTTGCAGCCTTGGCAGCCAAATATTTTCTATAAGTATCCATCAGTCTTTCTTCTTTCCATCTGGATACAGAGGCTTTTGAACCATATCCTTCTGCTACTAGCTCTTCTATTATCTGGGCTCTCTTGGCCTTTCCATCTTTGCTTGTGGCCACTTTGTCTGCAAGCAGTTGTGCTCTTCTTGTCAGCTCTTGCATAGAGAGTCCTTTGAGTGTAAAGGCTTTAGTCTTGCTGTTCTTGGTAATATAAGACACCAGTTGTTGTCTTTTATCCTGTTCAGCAATCTCATCAAGGCTAGCCTGCCTTTGTAGTTCAGCTGCATAAGCCTGAAGTTTTTCTTCATGACTTAAATCCAAATCATCCCTTTCTTCCAGAGATTTCCAAATCTGATCTTCTCTGGCCTTTTTGTTGGCTGCAATTAAGCTCTTCTCTAATAGTTCAGCTGATTGAGAGATAGGAGAAGGGTTTAATACAGTCATTGTTGTAACAGATGTAGGCCTGATGGGATCAGATGTTGGTTGAATGGGAGCAGTGGTTCTGGAAGGTTCAGTTGTTTGAGGTTGGGAAGTGTTAACTTCTGATGTGCTGACAACTGCTGATGGTTTGTCAGCTACTGAAGGATTGTCTTCAGTACTTTCTGATTCTTCATCAGAAGTTTGGTCATCAGAAGTTTCTTCATTATGCCTTAGGGAATCTTCAGATGTTTGGGTCTCATCTTCTTTCTCTGCAGCTTCAATTTCTTCAATTGAGACACCAAACTGTTTGGCCAATTTTTCTTTCCTGGCCTGATCTTTCTGATCTCTTTCAAGGAGTGCCACTCTTGCCCTTATCCTGGCTTGGAATGACTCCTTAGGTTCCCTGATCTTCTCCCCCTTTTTGGATTCATCAATTTTAACCCTTGAAGCAGAGGGTTGGGAGAATTGTCCTTGAAGATGAGCAATCTGCTGGCTGTTGAAGTCTATTTTGTTGGACAGATTGGTCATCTTGGTCTTGATCACTCCAAATTGGTTCTTGATGGACAGCTCCAAGTCAGCTGTATATGTTTGGAAGTGATTTCTGATGAGTGTATTCATCATGTGGTACAGGGGACCCTCTGGGCTGCATAGCTGGTTCAGGTCTATGCTTGTTTGCCCAGGGAATTGGGTAGGCATTTGCTGTGAAGGGGGTGTTTTTGGGAGATCCTCATGTTGTACAGAGGATGCCACTCTAGGGGTTTTAGGGATTGAGTGGGCTTTAACCTGTGCAGAGGTGACTGGCTTCTTGAGCCTGGATACCTTTGCAACAGGACCTTCAGAAAGTGCCGTCAATTCAGTAGTTTGTGTGTGTGAAACATCATCCAAACTAATGGAATCATCTGAATCCCTGATGTTGCCCTCATTGAGGACTGTCTCAGTTAAATCATGAGCTGAGCCCAACTCAGTTCTCTCATGAACCTCTTTTTCTTGGTACTGAGGATTTCCTACTTCAGGCATTAAGCCTTCATCAGTAGTTGCCACATCTGAGGTCTTAGCTATGTTACTTCTGTCCTCAGATCCACCACTGGGTGGTAACTGAGTAGTAGCAGCCTCAGATGCCCCAAGAGTCTCTAAAATTGGGCTTAAAGACTCTGGTCCACCCTCATCTCTTGGGATAGGGCTAGTGATGTCCACATCCATGTCTGATGTAGTAGTTATGTCCCCTGTTTGTTGTGGTTGATGGGGACTGACATGATCAGATGGGACATTCTCTTTTAGCCCAGAGAGAAGTTTGGCAATTTCTATTGCCTCTTGTTCAGAAATTTGTGGGGTTGGTTCAGTAGTTTAGGCAATAGGTTGTTGTTCAGCAGTTTCAAAAGAAGAGTGTGTTTGATATGTTTTTCTAAGTCTTTTTCTTTTGAATTGAACAGATATGGGTGCTCTTGGTGGGGTTTGAGATGGATGAGACTGAGAGGGTGTTTCAGTCTCAACTATTTGAAGAGCAGAATGCTCAGGAGCATGTTCAGGCATCTCAACCTCCTGAACAGCTTTTCTTTTGGGTTGGTGGGGTGCAGTTTTTGTTGGCTTGGGCTTTTTGGCTTTTGGTGGTGTGAGTTTGGAAGATGTGGGCTTCAGGGGGACTTGTTGTTGTTCTCCCTGATCATCTTCTGGCCAGGCAGCCGGTTTGTTAAGTCTTGAGTATGCTTGTGATGTTAAAGGGTTTAAAGTTGAAATTTTTCCCACAAGCACCTCATTACCCAGTTCCCCTATTATGCATTGCATAATGAACATTGGGTACAACAAAAACTTTTTCTTGGTATTATTGTGATGTAACACCAACTCATTGAAAAATAATTTTGATGCCCTGAATTTAGTTTCATTCACAATGGAATGAAATATTGGTTGAAAAGTGGAGGGCATCTGGTCATATGACCCTGTTTTTGGACTCAAACACATAATAATATAATGAAACAAAAGTTTGTATTTTGGTTCAAAATATTTTTTGAATATTGTAGCATGGGAGAGAGTACCTTGATAACCACACTCAGTCATGGTTAGATGAATATCAGTGTTAGCAACATGGTCAGGGGCAGCTACATCATCCAGACCCAGTCTTGTTGCTAGTGTGGCCGGTGTGATGGTCAGTTGTTTCCCTTTTATCTTTGAGTTGAGGGAAATGACCTCATCACCCATTGTAACCGTCTCAGCATTTGCCCAGAACTCATTCAGAGTTTCAGTGTGAATTGGTGGGTTTATTGTGAGAGCAGTAAAGTATTGGGATTTGACGACAAGATCAATGATCTCATCGTATTGGGACCAGCCTTCTTGTTTTTCAAGAAAGGCTCTTTGATTGTGTCCCTGTTTTAGAACTAGAGCCATGTGGTTTGGGTTTTTGATCGAACAGTGGATTTGTAGGTATAGGTTGAGAGAGTTTTTGAGAGAGAGAAGGAGGGATATTTTTGAGTTTGAAAGGATAAGTGTGTAGAAAAGGTATTTATTAGAAGTTTTAACCGCTTGAATCTTCTTTATTAGAAGTTTTAAAACCGCCTTTGGTTAAAAATCTCTTTATCAGAGGTTTTAAACTGATTAGGTCAAACCTCTGATGATGGGAAAAGTCAGATTTGCCCTTTTGACTTAAACTGCTGATGAAGGATTACTTCATCAGTAGTTCCCATTTTTCTCTTCAGCAGTTTTAACATCTGATGAGAAATGTTTTTATAAATACTTTATTCATAACTTCTGAAGGTTATTTTATCAGAAGTTACACACTTTTTCAGAAAGTTATCCCTATACTGATGATTTTTGTTCATCAGTAGTTTCTCTCAAACTGATTTTGTTTTTCAGAAGTTTTGTTTCAGACTTTTGACTTTTGTAAGTGAAAACCAGAAAAAAAAGATAAAAAGGTTAACTTGGATTCCACCAAGGTAAACAGGATGGAATCAAGGATGGAAAAAGGAAAAAGAAAATTTTGATGCATAACAGTAGTGATTGATGTAGAAGTTTGATGTAGAGTTGGGTAGAATCAAGTGTTAACTTGGATTCTAACTGATATGCAGAGAAAAAAAATAAAATAAACACTTACAAATTTAGCATTCCAAGCATGGATACTAACTTCTGAAATGTTGATGTGTCAAGGGGTTTAGTGAAGATGTCAGCTATCTGATTAGCTGTTGCTACATGCTTCACCTCAATCTTGCCTTTTTCATAGCAATCTCTTATGAAATGGTACCTGATCTCAATATGTTTAGTTTTTGAGAACTGTACCGGATTTTGAATGATGCTAATGGCAGATTTGCTGTCTACAAATAAAGGTGTCTTGGTCTCTTTGATTCCATAATCAAGAAGTTGATATTGGAGCCATTGTATCTGTGATGTACAACTTGCAGCTGCAATGTATTCAGCTTTAGCAGTTGAAGTTGCAACAGATGTTTGCTTCTTTGATTGCCATGACACTAGACAGTTACCCAGGAATTGACAACCACCAGATGTTGACTTTCTTGTCATCTTACACCCTGCATAGTCACTATCTGAAAAAGCTGATAACTTGGTATTGCCTGAAGCAGGATACCAAATTCCCAGTGTTGGAGTTCCTTTCAGATATCTAAAAATTCTTTTGACTGCTATAAGGTGTGATTCCCTTGGTGCTGATTGATATCTAGCACAGACACATGTTAAGAACATAATATCTGGTCTAGAAGCAGTTAAGTATAAAAGGGAACCTATCATGCATCTGTACATGGTTTGATCAACCTGTTTTCCTTGATCATCAGGTTCAACTTGTGTGATTGGTGTCATGGGAGTGGAACATGATTTACAGTCATTTAAAGAAAATTTGTTCAATAATTCTTTAACATATTTTGATTGATGTATAAAAGTTCCATTTGTTTGTTGTTTGATCTGCAGTCCTAGAAAGTACTGCAGTTCTCCCATGGTACTCATCTCAAATTTTGATTGCATGAGTTTCTTAAAATCATCACACAATTTTGTGTTTGTTGAACCAAAGATGATATCATCAACATAAATTTGAACAAGTAAGATATGATTTCCAACATGTTTAATGAAAAGTGTTTTATCAATGGCACCTCTTGTGAAGTTATTTTTGAGTAAAAAGGTGGAGAGTGTATCATACCAGGCTCTTGGAGCCTGTTTGAGCCCATAAAGAGCTTTGTCCAGTCTGTACACCCACTCAGGATGAGAAGGATCCTCAAACCCAGGTGGCTGACAGACATACACCTCCTCTTTGATTTTTCCATACAAAAATGCACTTTTCACATCCATTTGATAAACTTTAATTTTGTTGGAAATGGCATAGGCCAGAAATAACCTGATGGCCTCAAGCCTTGCGACTGGAGCAAAGGTTTCATCATAGTCAATTCCCTCTTCTTGAGAGTACCCTTGAACTACCAGTCTTGCCTTGTTCTTGATTATCATACCAGCTTCATCTTGTTTGTTCCTGAAAACCCATCTTGTACCAATTGGTTGCTTGTTTTGAGGTAAGAGACAGATTTCCCAGACCTGTTGTTTGTTGAACTGAAGTAGTTCATCTTGCATAGCTTGCACCCAATTATTGTCTTTGAGGGCTTCCTGGTACTTCTTTGGTTCCAACTGTGAAATAAAGGCTGAAAATAGGCAAAAGTTGGAGAGCTGGTTTCTGGTCAGAACACCTGTAGCTATATCACCCATGATTTGATCAAGTGGATGATCTCTGTGTTCAATCAGTTGTTGTAAACCACTGACAGGTGTAGGTGGCTCTTGTTCTTCAAACAAACTACCGAGGTCTATAATATCTGGTTCAGCAGTTTCAGCTTCTTCAGTAGTTGCAGGTGCTGAAGCAGATGTTTGAGTTTGGCCTTCAGTATTTGTTTGATCAGAAGTTTGAAAAACTTCTGATGGTGTTGTAGTTGACTTAATGACTGTTTGAGGAGTCCATGGTGCAGGATCCTCATCTTCAAACCTTTGATCACCATAATAAGTAGGTTTGGAAGAAGTAACAGCCTTTTCAGGTCCAAAGTGAAAGTTGTCAAGGTCAAAGAGTTCAGCAGGATGTGCTGGAATAAGAGTGTGTTTTGACTCATTGAACTTGACATTCAATGTTTCTTCTACTATCCTGGTGTGAGAATTAAAAACCTTGTAGGCTTTTCTAGTTGAAGAGTAACCAAGAAAGTAACCTGAGTCAACTTTGGCAGCAAACTTTGAAATAGATTCCTTGATGTTCAAGATGAAACATTGACACCCAAAAGCCCTGAAAAAGGAGATAAGGGGCTTCATGCCATGAAGAACTTCATAGGCAGTCTTGGAATGTCTCTTGACCACAAGAACTCTATTCTGAACATAACATGCTGTGTTAACTGCTTCTGCCCAAAAGTACAATGGCAGTCCAGAATCAGCTAACATTGTTCTTGCTCCTTCTATCAATGTTCTGTTCTTCCTTTCTACTACACCATTTTGTTCAGGAGTTCTGGGAACACTGTATTGTCTAATAATCCCTTTAGACAAACAGAATTCATCCAGAGTTTTGTTCCTGAACTCTGTCCCATTGTCACTTCTAATGGTTTTGACAGATAGAGAATATTGTTTCTCTACTTGTAGAATGAAGAACTTGATGATTTCAGCAGCCTCATCCTTGGAAAATAAGAAGAATACCCATGTGAATCTTGAGTAGTCATCAATGATGACTAAGCAGTACTTCTTTTTACCAAGGCTCATAATCTTGACAGGTCCAAATAAGTCCATATGGAGTAGTTGAAGACATGCAGTTGTTTTTGATTCTTCAATAGACTTATAGGAGGACTTATGCTGTTTTCCCTTTAAACAGGATACACAGTGTTCTTGACACTGGTATACTTTCAAAGGTAGACCTCTGACCAAGCCCATTTTTGTGACTTTATTTATGGTTTTAAAGTTCACATGGCCAAGTCTCCTGTGCCAGAGATCTGTTTCTGAAGTTGATGCCCTTGAGAAGAAACAGGCAGTGTTGTTCAATACTTTGTCTTTCTCAATGTCCACTGCATAGACATTGCCACATCTTTTGGCAATCAGCAAAGTATGATCTTCTATAATCTTCTCAATCAACTTCTGGCCTTCTGGTGAGATGATCTTGCAAGCTGTCTTTGTGAAAAAGGAAGAATATCCTTTATCACACATTTGTGACACGCTCAGCAAGTTGTATTCAAGGTTTTCCACCAGATTGACCTTGTCAAACTGTATTTTGCCAGAGGAGACATTGCCATGTCCTAGCACATATCCCTTAGCATTGTTCCCAAAGGATACAGATCCTTCTCTTTGGCTGATAAAATTGTTTATCAGGTATCTGCATCCAGTCATGTGCATAGAGCCTCCACTATCAACATACCATATGCTGTTTAAGCCCCTGGAAACTCTCTGCACATAAAAGCAAATTAGTTAGATTTGGAAACCCAAGCCTGTTTGGCTTTGGGTTTGCTCTTGAGAACAGTTACAGTTTGTTCTTGACCAGGTTGAGAAATCCATGTCTTTTTGGCAATGGATTTTTCATTAAGAACCATGGTGGTATCCTTTTTAGGACCACCATCAACCTTGGTCATCAGTAGTTCTACCATGTTCTTTAGATTTTGAATCTCAGCAGTTTGTGAAACTGCTGATGATTCTGGTCTAACTACTGACAAGGAATTTTGAGAAAAAGATTTTGGTTGAGATTTTATCTTTTTCTGAGAAAAGGTATTTTCAGGTTGTTGTTTCTTGGGTTTAAAGATTTTTTCATAATCATTTCTGATTTGATTTCCCACAACCTGTTGTTTAAATTTTTGATTGAACTGAATTCCTTTTCTGTATCTACAAAATTCAGTTTTGTGGTTGAACATGCCACAAATTTCACATTCTTTTGCCTTTTGTTTTTGATCTAAAGGCAAATTTCTGACAGTTGTGAAAAGATTTTGCTCATCAGTAGTTTTCAGGGTCTCAACTCCTGAAGTAGATGAAACTACTGATGGCTTGTTGTCAGTTTTTGTAAATACTTCTGAAGTACTTTCTTTAAAAATGCCAGGATTTCTGTTTAGAAAGTTTTCATGGAAAGATGTGCATTCTTTCCCTTCAGAAGTTTCATTTGAAACAATTCTTCTCCCATCTTCAGTAGTTTTGGGAGAAAAATCTGTTGGTGTTTCAACATGATGGTATCCTATGCCAAACTTAACATTTGAAGCACTTTGTTTGTTTAGCAATAGTTGATACCCCCTACAAGATTCCACCCATTTTTCACAAGTGATCCTGGTGTCAGCAAGCTCTTGTCTGACATCTCCCAGGTCATTTAGCATCATTTTGATTTGTGCTTGGGTTTCAATAGCAGAGTCAGTTAATTTAGAAACCTCTTTTGTTTTAGCACACAGTTTTCTTTCTAAATCACATTTTATCTGTGTGTATTTTCTTTCTAAATCATTGGCTTTGCCTTGTAGGTGCACGTTTGTTTCTCTTATGAGAGCAAAAGTTTCTTTGCAAGAGTTTGAGCAAAGTTTTGTCAAAGATTCTTTTGATACCTGAGACAATGCAGATTTTGAGGTACAGCCTTCAAATGCCATTAAGGCAAAGTTCTTTCTGCCATTGTCTGGTTCTCCCCAGTTGATGTCAAACACTTTGTTGTCTGCATCAGGATTGCACTCTGTGGTGTCATAAGGGAGACTGCTCCAGTCAACATACCCCGAGGTAAAGAGACTTTGTTGAGGGGGTTGTTGAGGCTGTGGAGGAAGTTGAGCAGCTGGAAAGGGAGGGATTGATTGTTGGCTCTGCATCTGTTGAGCAGGCACTTGAACATATTGTACTTGAGGCATATATTGCTGTTGAGGAGCTTGTGCCTGTACAAAATGAGCACTCCCTTGAGTTCCATTGTTCCTATTATAATTGGGGTTATAGTTATTTCCAGATTGTGATTGGTTAAAGCTAGAGCTTCTACACTCTCTAGCAAAGTGTCCCAACTTCTGACACTTGTGACATCTCAGTTTAGATTTGTCAAAACCAATTTTTGTATTACTGGTCAATCCTGGAAATTTCCTTCCTGACCTTTTATAAAACTTGTTAGTTTTAATGCTTAGCATGGCCAGTTGGTGTAATATGTCCATTTCTTCTAAGTCATCACTGCTAAAATTTTTCAAATCATCCATGATAAAACATAGATTATCAGCAGTTTGACTTTGGTCATCATTGTCATAACCTGGGAAAGATCTTTCTGATGAGATCCCAGTGGTTATGTCAATATTGTCATAAGATCCATAGGAACAAGTTGGTGAATCTTGTCCCAAAAGTGCTGTACTACCTGGTAGGTAGTCATCAGCAGTTTTACCAGAAGTTTGTAATTTCTTCTTTTGATCGATTTCTCTCTCAAAAGTAAGTAATCTCCCATGGAGTTTTGTAAGAGTGAGGGAGCTAAAATCTGGTGAGGATCTTAAGACAATGGAGTAAGTTTCCCATTTGTCAGGTAGAGACCTTAAAAATCTATGTAACATAGATACTGTTGTATAGGTCTGACCATTTAACTTTAGCTCAGAGATTAATGAGGAGAATCTTTCAAATTGTTGTGTCAAAGTTTCCCCATTAATATAAGCAAATGTTTCATATTGTTGAGCCAAAATTTCTCTGGTGTTGGCAATCACCTCTTCAGTTCCTCCAAACTGTTCTTTAAGACAGTCCCAAAGTTCTTTGGCACTTTCACAATGTAAAAGGCCAGAGTATATTTCATTTGGGAGAGCCATTGCCAACATAGAGAATGCCTTAGCATCTAGCTCAAGTTTTAGGAAATCCTCATCTGTATAGTCTTTGGGATCCTTTGGAATCCCTTCTTTAGTTTCAAGATTTATGTTTACTGGTTTGTGTGGACCATATATCACAGATCTCCAACAACCTGTGTTGGTTTGTGACAAGGTATGTGCCATTCTCTTTTGCCATATATTGTACTCATTTCTCACAAGCATGGCAGGTTTGGTGGCAGAACCAGTATTATGTGGATCCATTTTTAAAGAGTATAGATTTGTCAGATTACCCTTTTAAGTGATGGATATTGATAAAAAGTGAACTTTTGATCTTTTTATTGAATATCAATAAGAGCTTTGTGTCTGATTCTCAATTTGTTAGATTGATATGTGATCAGATAAACCAATGCTCTGATACCAATTGTTGGATCAGTTTGCTCTTTTTGCTAAGTAAGAACTTGCTATCTTGACACTTAAGTGTTTAGCAAGTCCTTGTAAATCAGATTATAAGCACAGCGGAATGTTATAAGTTAAAGCAACACTTTTTACACTAAGGCAGAGTTATAACTCCCCCTTGATGTTTGAAACTAATAAATTACAAAGTATTTATTATGAATCTAAGTTGTAAATGAGAATTAGATACTTAGAGAGATTCACAATAAATACAGAAATGGAATATAACAATGAGAGTGTTTGAAGGATTTTTCTGTTGAAAATCAATATCTAAAATAGAAGGTTGAAGCCTCCTATTTATAGACGATTACATGCATGTATCTTGCCTAAAAAGCAAGTACAGAAACTACAGTGACAAGTTGCACAAGTTGCAACATTGAAAGAAACAAATACAGCTAAAAGTAATATTAAACAACAAACTACTGATGCAAAAAGGCGGTGGGAAATATCTATTGCTAAGTGCTGATGAAGGACAACTACTGAAGAGTAGTTTTGTCTTCAGTACTTCTGAAGTGAACTTGTCTGGTTTGGACTTCAGAACTTCTGCAACTTCAGCACTTCTCATATCTTCTAATCAGCAGTTTCTTGTCTTCTCTTCAGTACTTCTATACTTAGCCAAAAATGACAGAAGTGAATTAGACTAAGGTTTACAAAAGTGGTTTCACCAATCCTCTTTGTCCTAACAGGTTGGTAGTATTAAGTCGTCGTTTTTTGTGGTTGAAAAATAGGTCTAAGTTTAAAGATCTCAATTGGGATGAATGGTGTAAGTACCCTATGTACATGTTGTAGTGGCAGGTTGGTGGTGTCACACCCTCAAAATCCACTTGCGGAGTTTTACCGCTAAGCGCATGACAAACCGGGATCCAAACCAACGATCACAATAAACAAGTCTAAAATGAACATAATGCAATTTCAAAACAATGTTTAAAATTCCCGTTTACAGCGGAAGCTTATTCAAAACAATATTCAATAGTAAACCAATGTTCAACGTTTGTAAAACCATGCAACCCTAACTAGACGCCGTGCAGACGCGTGCGCCCTAGTCCAGTCGTGCTACCTTAGCGACCTGAGAAAACATGTAAGAGAATACGTCAGCACAAAAATGCCGGTGAGTTTACAGGTTTTGTAATCCAAGTACCAAGTCAACCTGTCCATACTATAACAAATCGAAAACCAGTGTACGCTAGCTAGGCGTATGTTTTGTTACTACCACGATTGGAAAACCATTACTAACTCGTAAACCAAATGTGTGCCCGATGTAGTAAACCTGTTGTTCCTGTTGTTCCTGTTTGAGACAATATGCACCCGCCGACCCTCCAAGTCGACGAGCGGGGTTGGTCACTCCCAATAGCGCTATTCACATTTCCCCGTTGTGCAAACCCGCACATTCATGGTTCCCCCCGGGACTTCCAAAGATCGTGTAGTACACAATAGAAACCCATAGTATGACAGTAGTTACCAAATAATCGTTTTAATACATGTTTTCTCCCCCGAAAATGTGAAACCAGTTTAAAAGAGGGGCCGTAAACTCACCTTAAGTTGCGTTACTTCGTAATACGAATAACTCAGCAGCTATGCTAGTTCCGTAAAGCGGCGACCTAACATATGACAGTTACAAGCACTTAGACTAATAACCCGCATGTTAGTTAGTCCCTAGATGTCCAGACCATAACCAAGTTCATTTGAAAACACCGTGACTGTTTAACTGACCCAAAGTACAAGACTCGACATCCCATTGGTGACCCGAGACTCCCCGTGTTATGTTTACGCTCTCAAACATACAATCATGCAATCACACTTAACATACGTTAACGCACAACAAGTTATAGCACATAGCTCACGTATCACATAATTACATCCAAACATATGTTACCAAGTTATCAGATATGTTACGGGGTTCCTAGCATGTTCCTACAGGTCAAATCGGGTCTCGGAATGCTAATTTACACTTACAGCAGCAGTACACGCGATTAGGAAAAGTCAACTAGCATTTAGGTTGGTCAACTGGCATTTAGGAAGGCTAATCGCCTCTATTATAGGCGATTAGGGCTATACCACATGTAATTACTAGCAATTAGGGCTATACCACATGTAATTACTAGCAATTAGGTCATAAGACATGTATCTACTAGCAATTAGCTCATAAGACATGTATCTACTAGCAATTAGCCCCTACTCGCATGAAACATAGGCGATTAGCCTCCTAATCGCCCCTAACATAGGCGATTAGGGTTGCTAATCACCAGTAACCCAGCTGTTCCGGTTTTTCGCGCGTTTAACACTCCAAATCAGATCCAGAACGTGTGTAACCATCCAATATCATCCCAACAACTATTCTAAACATGTTTAAACTAAAATCCTTCGTTTTGCCTCGTATTATCAGCCCTGCATGCACCCATGTAGTCCAAACACCATACACATAGCACGAATCATCACCTTAACATGCACAACTATAACCCTAATGAACAATTACTCAGATTTTATTATCATGACATCAATATTATTCTGAAACTAACTTAATAACATGTTAATCACTCATCTTGAATCATAAAAACCCTAGATATTAATCATAAACACACATAACACATGTATGATTGTTAGAATCTGATTAACAACACTTATTAACGATTTTCAGAAAGCTTTTTCGTTTTAGAACAGGTCTGGACCATTAGGGATTGAATAAAAACGTTTATAAAAATTGCATGGATGGAAACCAAACCTTAGATTTGTGAAAGAATGATGAATTAAGCTTGAAACCTTGTGTTTTGATCAAAAATCGCGTTCCAGAGGTTGTGTGTGTGTTGGGGCGGGTTATGGGACGACTAGGGTTTGTATTATGAAGTTTAGGAGGTCAAGCATTGTATTTATAGTCGTTTTTAGTCGTCCAGCCCATAACTAGCGATTGTGCAGACTTACACGCGATTAGGGATCCTAATCGCATGTAACTTCATGCATTTGGGCCTAATCGCCACTTAGGTCATGCATTTAGCTCCCCAATCGCCCCAAATGAAGCCTACTCGCCTCCCCTATAGGCGATTGGGCTTCCCTAATCGCCTATAGGGGCTCGTTCCGTGTGTTTTGCGCGTTAAACCCCGTTTTAACATATGTTAACACATATTCACATACCGACAAGTCACATAATGATTGTAAACACATAACACTTGCAAATACACATATTCACACTCGTTCACCAATTCCCGGGACTCGAGACTTGTATGTTCCGTATGACCTGACGATCCTACAAATCGTCACCATTTTACACTTGGTTAAGGACTGACATCTAACGAACCTCTAGACCAACATCCAATGATCTTCTAGACTAAACCGATAGTTCCCGAACCATAACCCGACTTAATTAACCCAGTTAAGTGCAATATACGCGTGACTCACTAAGGTAGACTTTCATCTAGACAACGTTGTTAACCAGAATTTGCCGGGTGTCACATCATCCCCACGTTAAAAGAATTTTCGTCCCGAAAATTGCACAAGTACCAAAAGGAATAACGAAGGAAACAACAAAAGATAGAAACCAAAAATAGAAACCAAAAAGAGAGATTTACCCGAGTTGTCACAGGTGGTCCTTGCTTTGAGGGCGCACCCCAGGTGTTTTTAATGAAAGTTAAATTTAAAAAAAAAAAAACGGTATGTCCCATGACACCATGTGAGGTTTTCACACCCCTTAATTTATTTTCGAAAGTCATTTTTAATTATATTTTAAATAAAGATAATTATTAACTATTATTTTAAAATTTTAAATATATTAATTAATATTTTTATCTTTATTTTTTCCTTATTTTTCCCTCACAATTTTTAAACGTTAGTAACTTTTATACACGACATGTTTTTAAAAAAAAATACACCAAATTAACGAGCGTTTTATTATCTTCCCAACGAGCACTATAGTGTTGTACAAGAAACGAAAAATACACAATGTGTTTAGGTAATTCATTAATCATGTCTAGGCAAGTCACTAATCATGTTATGATAGTATAAATGATTTTGAACCTACTATTACATATATGAACTCGCTAACTGCATATATATTCACAGATGTAATCAGTTTGGTAAGAATATCATGTTTGTATTCTGATTTGTGTTGTTGGGAACATTGATTACAAATGTTGTTAAACCGTTTAGATGTAGCCTATGATTCTTAGACATCGGGTTATTCTCTAGCTGATAAGTGATAATTAATCACCCCGCTATGCACGCCTCTTAAATCAATCATCATCATGACATATTATTTGATACCAATCGGGTTGTTTTTATTCTCATGTTCACATCACGTCTTTAAAATGTCTTAAGGAAGTGACAAAATAGTAAAAAGAATTTACTCGAGCAAGATGTGTACACATAGAATTGAAAGTATGTTTTATGAGTTATTGATCATTTCAAAAAATTTCTTGAAAAAACGACATATTCATTTTACGGTACACACATTTTATCACTTCATATTAGTTTTATTTATTCCATAAAGCACCCGAAAGATAATCTAGTATTCTTTAAAAAAGATAATATCTAAAAGAAATGCAATTATGTTGAAGTCAATTTCATTAAAAGAAATAAAAAATATTATTCGGTGTAATTTATATTTATTTTGGTTACCAAACATAGAAATGTATCGGTTGCTGGCAGGTTGCTGGAATGGGAATGGAGGCGATCACTGACTGAAGAAGTGGAACTGCAACAGCTGGAAGAATGCAATCAGCTAAAAGAGGTGGTTACGACAGCTCAAAGACGGGACAAGTGGACCTGGCCTACTAGTTTATATGGAGTATTTTCAGTTTCATGTTGTCGAAAGACCCCGACTCAATTCTCGGTTCCTTTTTACCCGTTCCAATGGGTTAAATGGGTGCCTAAAAAGGTGAGCATGCTATGTTGGAGAGCGGAACAAGACCGACTGCCGACACTAATGGGTCTCAAGAGGAGAAGGATACTTCAAGGGTCGACGATATGCAAGCTATGCGATGAGAATGACGAAGACGCTGATCATTTATTCACATCATGCTCAGTGGCGACAATCCTTTGGCAGAAGATTAGCGCCTGGTGCAAGATTCCACCCATGTTTGCTTTTTCTGTTCGGGACCTGCTCAATATCTACAAAACAATCAATGGGAAAAAGAGCCATACCAGAGTTCATACCGGGAGAAATTCAGTCCATGACATTCATTTGGGCAAAACACCATCTCAAAGGAGAAGGATTAACGTGGGAGAGCTGGGTCAGGTTTGAAAGTTCAATAATATTATGTCTGTTTTATAGTGCTTAATGTGTAAAAGGTGATGTATTTGGGTGATTTGTTGGGTCGCAGCTAGTGCCTCACTAGTTATTGGTCATGTAAATATTTTTTGGGTGGAATGAAAAATGAGAAGTTTGCCAAGCAAAAAAGAAAAAAAAAATTACATCGTAAATGATTTAATTTCGAAAATTAGGTAGTTACAACAATTTAAATTAATTTACGTCAACATTTTAGAACTTCAAAGAAATAAATAAATACCCTATTAATATAAATTGGCGCCCCAGATAATGAGAGAGAGTCGAGCTTAAAAAGTCTGATTATATTATGCTTGAGCTATAAGATAATAGAAGCCAAGATTAATTTAAACGATTTAAACAAGTGAGTTAACCTTTTTTTTAAAAGTATACTTCATTAAAAACCAATCAACCCACGATCGAGGCGGCACAACCAAAACAGACTCACATAATTACAAATTTACACCAATCGGACCAAGACAAAGACTTAACACTACACCTGTTCTTAACTAGAGAGCTCTAACTCTTTTACAAACCTAACAAATTTCAAGCGAACTTTTCTTGAGCCTCTTCCAAACAAGCTTGGAACGACCTTCGACTCACAATCCCAAAAAAAGGTACAAGTAGACATGCATGGGGTACAAGTGTACAAGTACAAAACCCATGTTATAAACTTAAAACCACATTTTATTTTTGTTTTTTATAGCAAGAACAAAGACTTTGACCGCACGTGACAATCTACCAAATCTTAAACTGTTATACTTGAGAAAGTTAATGCGACTTTAAAGCCCTGAAACCCCACCATCTGTAATCCACCCCACCGTACATCCAGCTAGCCACCACTTCCATATTTTACAATTACAAATAATATTACGCATTCAATCTTCAAGTTTTCATATACACACCATCTTTACTGGTACCTTTCATTATAATATTACCAGCATTTTATTATAAAATTATAATAAGAATATTCTGGGGTTTTGATTTTATTCAACAGTATTATTTTTTTAATGTGTGTTTGGGATTATTGTTGTTTTTTTTTCTTTTGTCAGATATTGTTCAAGTGGGTACATGTTTTTTTGTATGAGTGAGTGAAATGGATACTCATGGAAGACTTATTGCTGGTTCACACAACAGAAATGAGTTTATTTTAATCAATGCAGATGAAGTTGGAAGGGTTAGTTTGGGCTCTAAAATGTAGCTCTAACTCATGATGTTCTTTATTTATTTTTATTATTTATTTATTTTTTTATGGCCAAATTGGAGTTTAGTAATCCACACTGTGACTATTGGCAGATAATAATCCATACAAATATTTTCCACTGGTGACAAATTTTAACTTACATTTTCTTTGTCAAGGATGATGTAGGCGTGTTATGAGCATAGTTGTTAACAGCAAGCATAGCGCCCGCTATAGCGAATAGCGTAGCATATTTAGCTATATAGTTGGTAGCGACTAATAGCGAGATTTTTGTATGTTTTTTTGTAAAATATACATATAAAATATTTCTAAAATTTTCTTATAGTGTTGCTAAACACGAACTAGTGTCCGCTATTTCATCGCTATCACTATGTAGCATATAGGTAGTTTGTCGCTATCGTTCGCTATTCGCTATTGAGAACTATGGTTGGTTACGAGTAAGTAAAAATGTATGTATTATTGGCTTAGGAGTTGGATTATTTATTACTCATTAGAATCCAGTTTGCATAATTTTAATAATGAATTCTATTTGATTTCTTGTTATGAGCTTAAGTTTGATTCAACATAGGTGACTTCTGTGAAAGAGTTAAGTGGCCAAATATGTCTAATTTGCGGAGACGAAATTGAAATAACGACGGATGGGGAGCCGTTTGTGGCATGCAATGAATGTGCATTGCCTGTGTGTAGAACTTGCTATGAGTACGAAAGAAGGGAGGGTACTCAAGCTTGCCCTCAATGCAAAACCAGATACAAAAGGATCAAAGGTATTGTTATAAATTTTGTTCATGTGTCTTTAGTGTAATTTAGTGAAAGTAGAGGGACTGAATTGGAACTTTTGATATTAGGGAGTCCACGAGTTGAAGGTGATGAAGAAGAGGATGAGTATGATGATTTGGTTAATGAGTTTGATCTTAGGAGAGACCCTCATCGTAGTTTTTATGAACATTCTTCTCACTTGAATTTCGCTCATGGTGCATCCTGTATTTCGGGTTTTGCCACTCCGTCCGAGGTTGATGCAGCCGGTCCTAGCCATGAGGTCCCCCTTCTTACTTATGGTGAAGAGGTAATGATAACACAAGTGCAGTCTTTATTAGGGACATTCTTTGGATGTGTGCCTTTAATTTAATATGTGACTTTAAATAATTGTTATATGATGATCAGTTGTAGTGTTCAAATCCAAACACTTTCTTAGTTGTATTTGCTTTGAAGGTAAAAAGATGGGAAATTTTCTGTTCTAATAGTTTTATCTTGCAAATTTGAAGGATGATGACAGCCATGCATTAATCGTCCCACCATTCATGGATCCGTCAAAACGAGTCCATCCTATGCAGTGTTTTGACACCAGTTCATCAATATCTTGTAAGTATCAAGTATCTATTTGAGAGCTAGGTAGTTAAAGGTGTAAGGAGCAAAAAAAGCGTACACCCACGTCTGTTCAGACTGGTGCAACCTTGTTTAGTCTGGCCCAGGCCATTTTTGGCTGGTTCGGACTGTTTGAAACAAGTTTTGGCCGTTTCATGCGGTTTTGCGCCTTGCTGTGTTTGAGGCGTCTAAGTTGCGCCTTGCCTCACAAGCGCAGGCGCATTTGACTACAGAATATGAGAGTTGATTTTTGTTGGTAAGTTTGCATGGTTTTTGGCTTAATCTGAATGTAGTTGTTGGTGGTTTGTATCAGTGCCCCCTAGGCCGATGGACCCGAAGAAAGATTTAGCGGTTTATGGGTATGGAACGGTTGCATGGAAGCATAGAATGGAAGAATGGAGGAAAAGACAGGCTGATAAACTTGAGATGATTAAGCACGATGGAAGTGGTGGGGATCTGGATGATGCTGATTTACCTAAGTAGGTGTTTTCTTTCATTTCTAATAGGCTATTTAGTTGTCTTCAAATTTAGTTGTGTTCATTACTTAAAGTATGCATATTTCTTTGCATTATGAGTACCTTAATAAGTTTTAAAATCCATAGTAAATCCATTTTGACTTTAAGTCAAAGAGATCATTATCGAACTTAAATTTGGTACAGTATGTTCATTATTTTTGCGGAAAGGGTCAATATTTAAAGAAATTAAATAGTACAATAAGCGTTATATGTACAAAAAAGTTTATGTTAAAATGTGGAAGATAACTAATAAAGAATCATCATCATCATCATCATACTTAGTTAATCCCACCTATAGCAAAGCTATGGTAGGGTCTGAGGAGGGTAAGATGTAGACAGCCTTACCTCTACCCCTAAGAATAGAGAGGTTGCTTCCGGTGAGACCCCCGGCTCGATGTGGTTTGGTATCAAGCCTTGGACATAAGGCACAGAACACTTACCAATTGGGACAAACCCGATCGGTGCATGTACCCCTTTGTCTTTTGGCTATCCACGCCACCACATGATGCATGATTAACCGTCCGTCGTTTTTAACGTTATTTTCACGAAATTAGTAAAATAACGTTAAAACTAGTGCAACTTTACTTTTGCCCCCAAGAGCCACACATATATACATTATATGCGCACACCGTAAGTGGGGCGTAATAACTAATAAAGAATGAAAGGCACATATGTGTTTGTGTAGTGAAATCATAATTTTGTGTTACTTTTGTATTATAGGATGGATGAGGGGAGGCAACCACTGTCAAGGAAGATACCGATTCCCTCAAGCAAGATTAGTCCATATAGAATGGTGATATTATTGCGTATGGTGATTCTTGGTCTCTTCTTTCATTATAGAATCCTTCATCCTGTACATGATGCGTTTGGTTTGTGGCTAACGTCAGTTATTTGTGAGATATGGTTTGCTGTTTCCTGGGTCTTAGATCAATTCCCAAAATGGTTTCCCATCGAGCGTGAAACATACTTGGATCGTTTATCATTAAGGTATATACACCTCACTATGTGATGTTATAAACACACACACACACTACAAATTATCCACTACCTGTTTAATCAAATGGGTTAACCTGGGTCACATGAACATGACCTTTTTATTAACGGTTAGACATGACAACATAAACTTGATTAACTCCGTGTCGTGTTTCGGGTCATCTCAGTTTTTCCACCCCTATATCGTCCCTTATCTTTTGAATGTTGAAAGTTGTTTTACTATGCATGTAGATATGAGAAAGATGGGAAGGCTTGTGAGCTAGCCCCTGTAGACGTGTTTGTGAGCACAGTGGATCCCTTAAAAGAACCACCACTCATCACTGCAAACACGGTGTTATCCATCTTGGCGGTGGATTATCCCGTGGATAAAGTTGCGTGTTATGTCTCTGATGATGGTGCCGCCATGCTTACATTTGAAGCACTTTCAGAAACATCTGAGTTTGCAAGGAAGTGGGTTCCATTTTGCAAGAAGTTTCATATAGAGCCACGTGCTCCCGAGTGGTATTTTGCTCAAAAGGTTGATTATCTTAAAGATAAAGTACATCCGACATTTGTCCGCGAACGCCGCGCTATGAAGGTTTGGGAAAAGAAATTCTTTTTTTCATTTGTTTGTTTTAAAAGCGTTTAAGTTTTAGGAATAAACTCATTATTTAATCATTCGAAATACAGAGGGATTATGAGGAGTTCAAGATACGGATTAACGGGCTCGTGTCCATGGCCCAAAAGGTTCCCGAGGACGGATGGACAATGCAAGATGGTACTCCATGGCCAGGAAACAATGTTAGGGATCATCCCGGAATGATTCAGGTTTGTGCATGTTTTTTCCACTATAACGTTTTGTTTTCATGATTATACATGCTTCATGAAATAATCTCAATATTAATTATACACGCACATAAAAAAAAACTGAAATTTGTACATGCTGAACAGGTTTTTCTAGGCAATAATGGTGTTCAAGACGTCGATGGAAACGAATTACCACGTCTTGTATATGTATCTAGAGAGAAAAGGCCTGGATTTGACCATCACAAAAAAGCCGGTGCCATGAATGCTTTGGTATGAATTCATCTGCATAACTATCATGGATTATACTTTCAAAATTATTTTCTTGATTGGTTAACTTATTTCGGTTTTCTTTTTTGAAGATACGCGTGTCGGCGGTTATTACAAACGCTCCATTCATGCTCAATGTTGATTGTGATCACTATATAAATAATAGTAAAGCTCTCAGAGAGGCTATGTGCTTCATGATGGACCCTATATGTGGAAAGAAAATTTGTTATGTCCAATTTCCGCAAAGATTTGATGGGATTGATCGTCATGATAGATACTCAAACCGCAACGTTGTCTTCTTTGATGTATGTTACCACCTTATCCCATAAGTATTATTGTATTCTCCTCCTGCACATGTGTGGAAAATGGGCGGGTTAGGTAATGGGTCAGTCAAAATGGGTAATATGTGCATGGTCGAATGGGTCAGCTAGACCTAAAGCATGGAACAATCTTTGTCCAGTTCTTTTAAATATTTCTCTCAAATACAAGTACAAAAATCATACTATTGCAATAACAAGTATTTTAATAAAAAAAAAACGCGTTATGATTGGGCTCTCTACCCGTACAACCAGTTAGTTAGTTCTTTTTATTTGAACTGTCAAGAGATTAAACATGACCAACATAGACATGTTCATAATTAAATGGATGGTAATTGCTGCATCTGACCTTACATAGCGTGTACCTATGTCAAGTTTGAACCTTTTTTCTTTTATGTTTAGTCCTTTTTTCATTGTTGACAGATTAACATGAAGGGACTGGATGGAATCCAAGGACCGATATATGTTGGAACAGGATGTGTTTTCAGGAGACAAGCATTGTACGGATTCGATGCTCCGACAAAAAAGAAACCACCTGGAAAAACCTGCAACTGTTTGCCAAAATGGTGTTTGTGTTGTTTCTCATCAAGAAATAAAAAGAAAAGCAATGGGATTACAAACAAAATAATGAAAAAGATGAAGAAGATGAGGGAAGCTTCAACTCGAATACACGCGCTAGAGAATATTGAAAAAGGAATTGAAGGTAGTTGATTGATGGCTTGAAGTTTTTATATTTTTACTTTTATAAAATGGGTATTTGTTGCAGGAATAGATGGTGAAAAATCATCACTCATGCTTGAAATCAAATCTGAAAAGAAATTTGGTCAATCCCCCGTGTTTGTTGGCTCAACATTTTTAGAAGAAGGTGGTGTTCTGCCAGGACCATCATCTGCATCCCTCTTGAAAGAAGCCATTCATGTCATAAGTTGCGGTTACGAAGATAAAACTGAATGGGGAAAAGAGGTTTGTGTTTGTCTAAACAAAAACATATGCAACTGTTTTCATTTTTTTTTCCCGTTTTGTTTTAAAGATGGAAACGTAAAGTGGTTGGGTCAAGACGGATCAGGTAGGGTTGGCTCAAGACGGGTCAGGCCGATTTCCCTCAAGACGTGTCAGGTTGGGTTGGACTAATTCCCCAACGCGTTGATTAAAGTGATTTAGAAGGTCTTAAATATATGGATGCACTTCATGTCACTTTTGACTCGTTTCTCTTCTTTATTGAGTTTGAAGTTTTTAGAATTTTTCTCATTTGACCTATGGGAGAGAATGTTAAACCTTAGTTTTCATATTTAGTACACTGATTAAAATTTATTATGTTAAAAAAAAAAAAAACAGGTTGGATGGATCTATGGTTCGGTTACAGAGGATATCTTGACGGGGTTCAAGATGCATTGTCATGGTTGGCGGTCGGTTTATTGCATTCCGAAGAGGCCTGCCTTCAAGGGTTCGGCTCCAATTAATCTTTCGGATCGTCTTCACCAAGTTCTTAGGTGGGCGCTCGGGTCAGTTGAAATCTTGTTAAGCAGGCATTGTCCAATTTGGTATGGTTATGGGTGCGGTTTAAAGCCTCTTGAGAGACTTTCATACATAAACTCCGTGGTCTATCCGTTAACCTCCCTTCCATTGGTTGCTTATTGCACACTTCCCGCCGTTTGTCTCCTTACCGGGAAATTTATTGTTCCAGAGGTAAAATTACGATATCTATTATTTTCTTACTTGAGACA
Source organism: Ambrosia x helenae (assembly GCA_030844895.1). Taxonomy (NCBI): domain Eukaryota; kingdom Viridiplantae; phylum Streptophyta; class Magnoliopsida; order Asterales; family Asteraceae; genus Ambrosia; species Ambrosia x helenae. The sequence continues at coordinate 133,027,034 of CM061232.1, forward strand.
ATCACAAGGGATTATAACACCGCCTCTTGTAATATGTTTTACTAGAGCTCGGTTTTCTAATTTTGGTTATTGATTATCACATCATATATCTGTAACTGCGTATCCAAACAACTTACACGCGCTTTATCTTTTGGTGCAGATAAGCAATTATGCTAGCATTATCTTCTTGCTCATGTTTCTATCAATCGCAGTCACAGGTATTCTAGAAATACAATGGGGCGGTGTCGGGATCGATGATTTTTGGAGAAATGAGCAGTTTTGGGTCATTGGTGGTGTCTCGGCTCATCTTTTTGCTCTTTTCCAAGGTCTACTAAAAGTCTTGGCGGGAGTGAACACAAATTTCACGGTTACCTCAAAAGGAGGCGATGACGGGGAATTTTCAGAGCTCTATGTTTTCAAATGGACGACACTTTTGATCCCGCCAGTGACATTATTATCCTTAAACATCGTGGGCGTGGTTGTTGGGATCTCGGATGCAATAAGCAACGGGTATGAGTCGTGGGGCCCACTTTTCGGGAGACTGTTCTTCGCTATATGGGTGATTCTTCATCTGTATCCTTTCCTCAAGGGTATGATGGGAAAACAAAAGATTGTTCCGTCGATAATAGTTGTTTGGCTAATCCTTTTAGCTTCGTTCCTTACGCTTTTGTGGGTTCGGTTCGACCCGTTTGTAAGTAAAGACGGGATCGTGTTGGAAGTATGCGGGTTGGACTGTGATTAAGTATGCAGGTATGAAGTAGAGTATAAAATTGACAGAAAGATGTTGGTTAGAGTTTGTAGATAGAAACAGGCAGGAGTAATTTGAAGCTTTGACTTTGAAATTTTTGGTAATGACTTTTTTAGGTTTATGATTTTGGTTGGTTCTTTTTTACATCACCATTTTAATATTTTTCTTTCTAGTGCATATAGTTTTCGAAAAATCTAACTTTAACCAAACCCGATTTGACCCGTAACCCAAATTACATGGCACTCATAACTGGACAAACATGGTCTTTGTGGCTGGTTCCCTTCATTTTGACACCAGACTTGAATCTACCGACTCAAATCTTGTCGAGTTTTGCGGCGTTCCCCTATCGAATATCTTTGTGATGGCGCAAGAAGCCGAGAACATAAGAGGGCACAAGAGCTTAGAAGGGGCGAGTAGGTAAGTTTTAATAAACTTTTGATGACTTTTGTCAACAAAATGAACAACAGAAAACAATTTATGTGTGAACTGTTCTCTCTTTGTTGGCGTTCTCTTGATTTATGATCTTGATCTTGAAATGTTTATCGGCGCATCGACCATGCAAAGTCTGTTTACTTCTCTCTAACAGATTATATCGATTGCAATAAGCTAAAATATGATGTTGTAACCTTTGAGCACAAGAAAATCATATTCAAATGGGTTGTATATCTCCCCAGTATGGAAATGAGTTGGTTGTCTTATATTAAAATAGATGGTCACTTCTCCTTTGAACGTGTCGTTACACCATTCCTAAAGTGAGTGTAGGGTCTTCATTTGAATTAGATCTTGCAGCCGATACAATGTCGGTTCATGGCATCAACAATAGTTTTGCTATTTTTTCACGAGCTCGTCATTTTTAGTTGTCCATTGGACGTATTATATGTGACTCGGTTTTACTATGGGTCATGCTTGTCATGTTGGCGTCGCTTCAACCTAGTGACCACAGCCATCGAGCCACGGTGGATTAATAGCATCGACCATGGAGTTGCAGTTTGTCTTGTGTGTGTTTCTTAAACCTTCTTTGGTTGATGCAAGTGTTTTTAGAGAATTGATCAAGGCCATATGAGAACTTGTATTATATATTTCAACTCACATGTTTTTATCTTTATTATCTTTAAAATTAGCGAATTCTATGCACGACCAACTTCCTTCCCTGTCATCTAAAAACATGTAGTCATGGATACATGGAACTCCGTGGGTCCCACAGAATGACATTGCGAATCATGTGTCCCGCATAGCGTTATAGGACCCTGGTTTCATTGTTCAGGTTTCGAAACCACATCGTTGAACATGGAGGCACCATTCTAGAATCTAGATCTATAGTAACAGATCTTGCTAGTACTAAGAGCAACATTGAGCGTCGCAGGGTTACCATTGAGCAAATAACACGATTCTTACGTGCAGGGTTACCATTGAGCAAATAACACGATTCTTACGTGCGATGTTCAACCATTTTCGTTCTCCAAATCTATCATGAGCAACCAAGCAACCGGTTGAAACAATAATCAATCACTCATGTAGAGGAGATTATACAACTTGCAAAGCATAACGGGAACTTATCAGGTAAAAGGAACTTAACGTTGTCATGGCTTAAAAAATTAAACTGGACTGCCCTCAGACTGAAGAAACCGACACCCAATGTGCAAACAATATCACGAATCCAGACTGAAGATCTAACGAGTATATGAAATTTCTACTCTGTCAATGAATATTTCATTGCGATTTTAAAAGAAGCAACAGAAATAAAACATAAATACACATAAAAAGGGACTTTTCAGGGATAAAACCGACAATCTATCAATTTTGATTGTTTTTTTCCGTCTTTCATTACAGTAGTACCGCTACCTTTGTACAATATACTAGAAACATGCGTTGTGATGGTTGTTCAGTCACGATAAAATCTATTTGAATATGGCATACAAAACAGACATCAAACAGACAAAACCATAAACATACATTCGCCTTTGCAGATATTGAACACTGACCTCCAGCTTTTCCATCCGCGCTTCAACCCTGCTTATCCTTGCTTCCAAATGTGCAATTTGGGCTCGGATTTGGGGATCCATGCGGTCAATTTCATTTACCATGCTTTGATGATGTTCACCACCTGAATCATCTTCACTAGCGACCAATCTACACATTATCGTACCTGAAAAAGAAAAAAAACTAATAGTAAAACTTCCCACATATAAAGGTTAAAATCTGTTCGGTACAATTCTATTTTTTTCGGTGCTCAATGAATCAAACGTTTTTGCTTAGTATAAAACAACATTTGATTAGCGTTCTGTTCTGAATGTAATTTTTTTTACAGTTGAAGTCCATATAAAACGACAATGATCCAGGTGGTCTTCAAAGGGTTGAGGTAAAAATCAGCAACAGTTGGATTAAAACTTGACCCAGTCGCTTACCACTGCCAACCCTTGAAGGATTCATGACCCATCCCATGGACCAGCTGCATCTTACGCTTCACATGTGGTCTTTAAGGTATAGGGAGGAAACCAGTGAAAACAAGATTCAAACATGACCTGGGTTTTAAAAAGCGCGCCTGAGGCGCGCCTAGGCGCAAGGCGCATCAAGGCGCAGCCTAGGGCGCCTCAGGGCTTTGCGCCTATCTTTTTTTCCAAAGGCGCGCGCCTCAGGCGCTTTTTGCCAAATTTCAGGCGCTTTTTTGCCTGAGGCGCGCGCCTCACGTATTCTGGGTATTTTTTATGCATAAAAATGTTGTACCTTGGTGTTTTTGGCTTGTACATATAAGTAAAATCACATAAAAACCTTATTTATAGCTATATTTTGGGTAAATGAAGCTAAAAACTCATGGAATATATATGGATATAAAAAAATTTATATAATTAGTGTGCGCTTCGGGTACGAAAATCCCACGCTTTTTGCGCTTTGCGCTTCGCGCGATGCGCTTAGACCTCGTCGCTTTTGTGCGCCTAGCGCTTTTTAAAACCAAGAACATGACACTGCACTTACCATTCTTTTTTCTGTCACTCTACCAGCAAGGCGAACCCATGATATCATGTTGTACTTAGAAACCATAAAACCACAAACAGATTTGTACCGCGCTCACCATTGTGCCATCCCTTAAAGGTTCTATACACATTATCTTGAACTACGGAAACATGTAAGACTAGAAACAATCTCAACGAAACGTGCTTCTATTTGTGATTCGCAACAAGAAGTTTACCGGTTCCATACTCCCAACCAGAGCCAAACCAGAGGGGCGTTTGGATGTGCGTTTTTTAAATGATTATTACAATCTATAACACTGGGTTTTTCAAATCTGTTAGCTTTTACCGTAACATTTTAAAAATCACAAAAGATAATAATTTTTTCCCCGCCAAACACTCCGAATTATCACTTCAAGTCACAATACCCAACCCCTAAAGATTGTTTTAAGACTAGCTATTGTAGTATGGCGCCCCATGCCACATCACCATGTTAAAGCCCCAAACACTGCATTCACGGGCGCTAAAGATGGTTTGGTGTGGGGACCACCTAAAACTAACCAATAACTTTCTTTTTTAATTTTCGTAGTTAAACCACAACGTGACATTTAAAGGGTGGGTTAGTTAAAACTCATTGTCTACGTGACAGTGATGTGGCAGGGCGTTATGACCAAACAGAAACTAAAATTTAAAACGAGTTGACGTAACCCGCGCGTTGCTGCGAAACGTTGATTAGTATGTATAATTGTATTTAGTACTGAATGTGCAAAAAAAAAATAAAAAAAATTATGGCATAGCATTTCTTTATAGGTCACTTTATTGAATATAAGTCAACAAACGTATTTTATAAGTACAACTATTAAAACATACATAATAATCATCTATATCTATATCTATACTACATTATAAAGGATGAGAGATAGCTAAAATAGTCACTTCATGTCAATTTTAAGATGCCATACAAAAGGTCACAAGGTAAACAACTATCTTTTTGCCAAATCCTTCCCTTTATGCCCCTATGTGCAACATTTGATTACAATTGTACAAATGACTAATGCAAGTCATCTCTATTATTATTTGCTTCACCTTTTGATTTTCTCATCTTTAATGAATTCAATTTGAGATTCAATGTCTCACATTTTCCTTTTCTCATCAATTAAAATCAACATCACTTAAGTTAATCTCTAAAACCCTTCATACCATTGCCTTATCACACCATTTTCTTTATTTCTCTTGAAAGTTGTCATCGAATGATATTGTTCAACACTTGTAATCTTGCACTATCGATTATTATGTTGGTAAGCCAACACTTGTAATCTTGTATATTCTTTATGCATATTTATTTATTTATTTAGTTAGTTATTTAGTTTTTAAGCTTTTTGTTAGTTCTTATATATGTTTTTTTCATTATTTTGTCCGTGTTTTATTTTACATATTTTCTAAGAACTTTATACAATAAGTCGACCAATACGAACCAAACTTTAAGGAATACATGTTTGTCGACAGGATTTACCCGCTGCAATGCGCGATGGGAAAACTGCTAGCGTATTACAAGTTATTTTTGATCCCGCCGCAACGCGCGGGTAAACCCACTAGTCTTGCATAATATTATAGGCATAGCCTTAAACGGTTGTTGTTACCCAGAGTATTGTTAGTAAATATATCATATTTAGCACTAATCAATGTATCATAATTCATATTTACATGAACAGAAAAATAAAAAATGAAATTGGACATAGAAACACATACCAATCTATGTAAGATAAACAATAAATTAATAGAATGAACAAGGATCATATGATACAATGACTAAATTAACTAAAAAATGCAATAAGCGGAAACAAATAATCATAATCCTAAACAACGATGCTATAATAAAATCGAATTCAAATTCAATATTATTATTATTTTTATCACGAAAGTGGGGTTGAATAATGTTACAAAAGTTATAAAACGATGGCGATTTTTAAAGTGAATGATAAATTTGAGAAGGAAACTTACTCTGTAAGAAAATTGTTCGATGATTGAAACCTAATTTTTTGTGGAATTTGGGGCTGCCTTTCTTTCGGTTTTTGTTTGTCCACTATTTATTATGGGGTGTATATAATTCATGATAACACATGTTGGTTGGTACCGAAGGTAATTAAAATTGAAAATGAGAAACTATAAATTGAATATCGTGTTTATTTTCTCGGTTGGTATAAAATGAGAAACTTTAGAGCACAAAGTAGTTTAACTTAAGTGTAAAAAGTATTTTGGGTATTTGATGAAAATAAATCAATGGATAAGATTGAAAGGGAAAAATATACGTTGAGTTCAGGGATGACAATCAAACCCGAACCCGATGGTTAAACCCGAAACCCGACACATTTGGGACGGGTATGGGTCTGGGTATAGGATTAGTTTTTATTTTTTTCGCGGGTTTGGGACGGGTTTGGGATTTGATGATATACCCATTTACTCGACCCGATTACCCGATAAAGTATACCCATTTACCCGATTAAATACCCGATGTAATTTCCTATATATCTTTTAAAATATGTATTCATAATATGGGTTGGGTTATTCTACAAAGGCTATAAAAAATGAGAAGGGTGAGAAGGATACAAAAAACACAATAGAACATCAAATATGACACAATGAGCCACAAAATATAACACAGTGCCAAAAAATATAACACAATGCTAAAGAAAAAAGACACAATGAATTGAAAAAATGACACAACGATGAAAATAAGAAAAAGACACAATGGTACATAAAAGACACAATGATATAACGCGTATTCTAAAAACTACAAGCTAAAACCCCCAAAAAACGAAGACCTAAAAACTAACGACGTAGGGTTCGATAAGACGATTCCAATGCCGCTTGAATGAGTTCAATCGGAGTCCGTTTGATACCCTTCCTACGACTTCCTATTTTTGTTTCACTGTGTATTTGATCCTAACCCTTCATAATATATCTAATTGTCCATCTAGATTGTCTATTCTTCAAAAAAACACCAATTATTTGTGTATAATATCTGTTATCTATGTCTTTTAGGTTTTTATATGATTTAACTATTTTATATTTATACATTGTAATCATTATATACATATTTGATAATGCTAAATGTATTGGTTAGTACTCACGCCATAGATACCCGACAGGTTTTTAGTCAGATAGAGCCAATGGATAAGTTTTTAAAATTAACGGGTTTACCCGAAACCCGCGGGTATACCCGATACCCGATACCCGACGGGTAATTACCCGATACAAACCCGACGGGTTTTGGGACGGGTTTGGGACAAGCATACCTAATCGGGTATGGGGTTGGGATTACCTAAACCCACCCCCCTCATTTTTTTAACGTCCATAACTTTTTCATACGACATTACTTTTAAAAAAAAACACACCATAAAAACAAGCATTTTATCCTCTTTCATTTGATACCATATTGCTATACTTTAAAATTTTTTTTTGTTGGGTTGATAGTACTTGCGTCTAAATGTAAACAGTTGATATTATTACTTGCATTTTTTATTATTATTATTATTATTATTATTGTTGTTGTTGTTGTTGTTGTTTGTTAATTATTTGGATCATAGTTTGGTTGATTGATTGAGTTTGTTGTTGTGTGATATGTTTTTATGTTTTTTTATGCTTTTATGCCTTTGGATCACAAAAAAGTGTGTCATACTTTTTGATGGCTATGTCTACTGTGTGTAAATGTAAAAACTTGATATTAGTTACTTGCGTTTTAGCATGTATAACTTGCGTTTTATCATTTATAACTTGCGTTTGATCAGGTCGTTTTATCAGGTCGTCTTATCAGGTATAACTTGCGTTTCTAAAACGCAAGTATACCATCAATAAAACGCAAGTACTATCAACCCAACAAATTTTTTTTTTAAAAAAGTATAGCAATATGGTATGGAAATGAAAGAGGATGAAAAGCTTGTTTTTATGGTGTAATTTTTTTAAAAAAAAAATAATGTCGTATGAAAAAGTTATGACCGTTTTAAAAATGGGGGTGGAACTTTAATGACGCTAAGAAATTACCACCGTGCCCCTGATTATCAAATTTAATCCTACGCTCCATATTGTTTCTTACACTTTGTACAGTAACTCACTTTTTACGTTAGCTTCTCCCACTATTGAAAATACAGAAATTAAACGAATATGGTATTGATAGTGTTTAGTTGATATTGATTTGATGTTGTATCGGAATGGTTATGATAGCCAGCGAAAACCCCCGTACCTAATTAATTGAAAACTACTAGGATGGGAAATGAACCAGAACTTGATAAGTTAAAGCAAATCTTGAAAATTAAAAACAAAAATTTGGGTAAAGAATGAGTATGAGGCAAATTTTAAATAATTTTACGAGTACGGGATGAGTATGGTGTTTGATGAAACCTGACCAGATTATCCGAAACATGCGGCTGAAGTTACAAGTACCCCCCTCAACCCTATCCATCGCCATCCTTATTAACTTACACTTGTACAAACAAAGTAGAGAATTTCATATTCGTCCACAAGTTTTGAAGAAATTTTATGTTTCGTGTTTCTTTATTATAATTTTTTTTTTATTTATTATGATCAATTTCATAATCAATCTTAGACATTCTTATGTATTGCATGAGGAACATCCCCAAATACTCTAAGTCAATGTAGGTCTCACATAAATAGGCAATGTGTTTATGTGTATATGTGTGAGTAGTTTTTTTTTAACGGCGAAATCACTTTATATATAAATATAAAGAGCCAGCAAGGGGCTGAGGACAAACAAAAACAAAACGGAAAAAACGTAACAGAGGAAACAACCGGACCAAAAGACAGGCCCTACAAACAACTCGACACGTCGAACTCAACCCATTTGTCCCACGTAGGAGACTGAATGCTCGCCCTATTACAAATCCAAATGAAGCTATCCTCCTTGATCAAATCGACTATGCTCTGGCTTCGCAAGTATTTTCCTTCAAAAGACGTCATATTTCTAGCATACCAAATCCGCCAAATCGTAGCTTGAACCACCATCACCACAATGCGCTTCCAATCTTTAGACTCAGGCTTGTCATTTATATTTTTCACCAACACCTCGAGGCTATCTGCAACAACAGGGAACGAAATCCGCATCCACACACAAATCTGCCACCATATGCCTTTCGCGACTATACAGTTGAGAAAAACATGGTTTGGGTCTTCGGTACCAAAACCACAACGGCCACATCTGGAGTCCGGAAGCTGTATCCCTCTAGCGATCAGCTACGTCTTTGCTGCAACTCTTCCCATAATAGCACACCACGAAGTTAATTTGGCCTTAGGAATAGCCCATGAATCCCAGCGGAAGCCTAACTCAGGCAACACCCCCGATTTTGCAGCATCGATTTGACCTCGAATTGCCTTCACAGAGAACTCAACCCCTTCTGCATTATCCCACCTCCATACATCCATGCCCCCACCAATATTGGTCTAACTGAGAAGCCTAAGCAGCTCCCCGTATCGACTCCACGCACTGCTATTAAGTGGGTTTGACTTCCAATCCCAAACCCATTGTCTCCCATGGGATGTAGAAACAATAGACGAGGCAACAGAGGCATTTTTCACAGCCGCATTACGGAATAGATCAGGAAAGACGACACATAAGGGCTCCTCCAGCAGCCACGGGTCCTTCCAAAAATGAGTAAGCTCACCGTTACCAATGTTAACCTTAAGCTTATCGCCAATACGAATGCCCAATATGAATAACGAAGATAAAAAAAAGTTAGAGTTAAGCTACGTTCCTGGGTTTATTAACAAGAAAAAAAAAAGAAAACAAAAACCTTCACTCTTTTTTTCTTTTCCTCTCTTTTTCCTTCTTTTTTATCTTCAAAACTTTTCAAAATGAGAGGATGAAAATAAGACTACCTTTTTCTTTATTTCCCTCCTTTTTTTTCCTTCTTTAAAATAACTCTAGAACACTCATCATCCTATTTCTTTCTTTTCCCTCTAAAAAAAAACTATGGAAAATGGTAATTTTCATTTCCCTTTCTTTTCTCTTCTTTTCCTTTCTTAAGTGAGACTCGGGAACACAACGTTAGGTAGGGGTTCATGTTAGCGGCAACATTGTCGTCACCCTTAGGCAAAGTTGTAGATTTCATTCGTATAATAGTATGTTGCCGAGAAGAGAGAATGAGGCTTTGTGTGTTATGACCATTTAATGCTAGTTTTAATGCTAGTGCTTTTTGACCATTTGACCACTTCTCTTTTAATCAAAAACTTTTAATCAATTTGAAAATATTTCTGTTGAGGAGGGTGGGCCTAACGGGTTTGTTCAAAATAAAAGAAAGAAAAAGTCCTTATTGGGCTCTGTGGGCCGGCCCAACCCGGCATATTCAAGCAGCTTGGAAAAGACCAAAATACTCAAAAAGCCCAAAAATGTTTTGGATATTTTCGGCCTGGATCCTTTGTTGGGCCTGGATGGGGATGGTAATATTGGGCCGAGTATGGCCTATGTTGATAATGAAGAATTTGACCTTAATGACCAACCTGCTGTTTTGGACACTGATGTGCAAGACCAAACGGAGGTTGATACTAGGGTCCTTGCCAATGACTTAGAGATATCGGCTACTATAAATTTGGGTGCTCAATTGGGGGCGGATCTATTTGATGCAGAAGAGTTGATTATGGATTCTTTGGTTAATGAAGGTTTACAAGAGGTGAATAAATGAATTGCCTCTCTAGTAACATTAGAGGGGTTGGGGTTGATGGAAAACTAAACAAGATTAATAAAATTAAAATGGATTTTGGATTATCGTTTTTGGGTCTTCAGGAGACCATGTGCAGTAACATACAACCGGGATTGGTGTCTAGTATTTGGGGCGGTTTGGGATACGAATACGAATTTGTCAACGCGAATGGGAATTCGGGTGGTTTGCTTAGTATTTGGGACCCCAAGGTTTTTGTTAAAGATTTGGTGACTAAAGATTCTCATTTTTTGCATGTGGCGGGCTCCGTTTTGGCTAACTCGACTCGTTTCAATCTTATTAACATTTATGCGCCACATAATAATGTTGATAAGAGAATGTTGTGGGATAAGATTCATAATCTCATGATTTCGAGTGAAGGTTGGTGGATCCTTTTCGGCGATTTTAATGCCGTTAGGGATCGGGATGAGAGAAAGAATTCGTCTTTTGACCCGGTTTGCACCCGAGATTTTAATAATTTTATTGATGAAGCTGGGTTGTTCGATTATAATTTGAAAGGATTACAATACACGTACATGTCTAATCGTAAAGGTATGTGTACTTGGAGTCGCCTTGATAGGTTTTTAGTTTGTGAAAACGTCTACAACAAGTGGCCCAACGCTTGTGTCCGAGCTTTATCTAGAAGTTATTCGGATCACTCGCCGGTAATTTTTTCGGTGATTGATTCAAATTTTGGCCCAAAGCCGTTTAGATTGTTTGATTCTTGGTTGGATCGTCCGGGGTGTCTCGAGGTGATTAACACGACTCTTAACGATTGGACTAATGATGGGGCGGCTGATACAAATTTGTTAAGCAAATTAAAGTTATTAAGAGACAAATTGAGAATGTGGCTTAAAGAATACAGTATTATCGAGCATGAAGATGTGACACGCTTGCAAAGAGAAAAAGAAGAGTTTGAGAAACAAATGGAAGAAGGTGATCTCGATGAAACTAATTTGTGGATTTGGTCCGAGTGCAAAAAAGCGGTCGAGGAGATTGAAGCCCATAAGGCGCGGGATCTTCGTCAAAAATCCCGTGTTAAATGGGCTGCTTTGGGTGACGAGAATTCAAAATTTTTTCATGTTGTCGTTAATGGTAGGAAGGCGAGAAATGCGATCCCGGGTATTCAAATAAATGACGAGTGGGTTACAAAGCCTTCTTTGGTCAAAAAAGAAGTTCTAAAATTTTTTAGAAACCATTTTCAAGAAAAATATAAAAATCGGCCTTCCTTGTTGTGCGCGGGTATTAATCAGGTTTCTATGGCGGATAAATCATTCTTGATAGCTCCATTTTCTAGACAAGAGATAAAAGACGCGGTGTTTGAGTGTGGCTCTAATAAAGCCCCGGGCCCGGATGGTTTCAACTTTCGGTTTGTTAAGCGTTTTTGGAATATGTTGGAGGATGATTTTTACAACATCTTGTCAGAATTTCATGAATCTTGTTCTTTTAGCGCGGGGTGTGGGACATCTTTTATAACTTTAATTCCTAAAGTCAAAACGCCTTTGGGTCTTAAAGATTATAGGCCTATTACTCTTATTGGGGTGGTTAGTAAGGTTGTCTCTAAAGTCCTTGCTAATCGCCTCAAAAGGGTTATGGGTCAACTTATTTCGGAGTCTCAATCGGCTTTCCTATCAGATCGATTTATTCTTGATGGTCCCCTTATGGTGAATGAAATCTTGGAGTGGGTTAAAAAAAGAAACCGAAAGGCGTTTATGTTAAAAATAGATTTTGAAAAGGCTTATGATAACGTTAATTGGAACTTTTTAATTTCTATTTTGTCTCAGATGGGTTTCCCTCCTCGGTGGTGTGATTGGGTGAAAGGCATTTGTACCTCCTCTAGGGCTGCAGTGCTGGTTAACGGTTCTCCTACTTTTGATTTTAGTTGCGAGAAGGGCCTACGTCAAGGAGATCCTCTATCGCCGTTCTTATTTCTTATAGTTATGGAAGCCCTCTCTTGGTTATTACACAAAGCCAAGGACATTGGGGTTTTCAAGGGGGTTAGTTTTTCTAATGAAGGAGATGTTTTGACACATCTTTTTTATGCGGACGACACCTTGATTTTAGGAGAATGGTCGCAAGATAATCTTTTGAGTATAGCAAGGGTTCTTCGCATATTTTATCTATGTTCAGGGCTTCGGATAAATCTTCATAAATCTAATATCTTTGGTATTGGGACCGATGACATTGAGGTTGATAACATGATAGACATCTTGGGTTGCAAAAGGGGTTCTATCCCTTTCACTTATCTTGGTATTCAAGTTGGAGCAAAGATGACCCGTATTTGTCATTGGGAACCGATTATTGAAGTTATTAGGAATCGCTTAGCATCTTGGAAGGCGAAACATCTTTCTATAGGTGGGCGATTAGTACTTATTAAATCAGTACTAGAAAGCTTACCTGTATACCACTTATCTCTTTATAAAGCTCCGAAAGCCGTGATACAATCCATGGAAGCGATTATGAGACGATTCCTTTGGGCGGGTTCTAGTGATGAAAAAAAGATCCCGTGGGTGTCATGGGATATTGTCACTTTGCCGAAAAAGAATGGTGGTTTGGGTGTGTCTAGGCTCCAAGAGGTGAATGAGGCCCTTTTATTAAAATGGTCTTGGCGATTTAAAAGCGAAAAGGATAGTCTTCGGAAGAAGGTCATCGTGGGTTGTCACGGGGATAGTAGACCATGGACATTGCTCCCTTGTAACAATACTTCGAGTACCTGTTGGAAATGGATCGCAAAAATTGGCACCCGGATGACTAGCAGTGGTCAAACCCTCAACTCTTTGTTTCGGCTAATGTTGGTGACGGCTCTTCGGTTTACTTTTGGGGAGATTCATGGTTACTCGATTCGCCTCTAAGGGTGGTTTATCCAAACCTTTTTAGACTTGAAACATCGAAATGGGTTAAGGTCTCGGATCGTATTACCTATAGTAATGGCACTAAAAGGTTGTCATGGAATTGGCGAAGCACTCCTCAAACGTATGCAGAGATAACAGAATTGTTTCAGCTGTTGAATGACATCCACGACTTCACGTGGACAGGAGGCGAAGACTCTTGGAAGTGGACTCCGGAAGCTAGTGGTCTGTTTACTGTTTCCTCGGCAAAAAAGGTGATCGCTAATAACAGTTTAAATGCATCTGCTGTGATCAAATGGAAGGGTTGGGTTCCTCTAAAGTGCAAAATATTGGTGTGGAGAGCCGCTTTAAATCGCCTACCGACTGTTGCGGAGTTGCTTAATCGGGGGATTTTCATTCAACATTCTGGATGCTCCTTTTGTAACGAAGACACGGAGACCGCACTGCACCTTTTTACCGGCTGTTTGTACTCCCAACAGGTGTGGTTCAGGCTGGAAACTTGGTGTCGTCTGCCGCATAGTTTCGCGTTTGATCTCAAAGACCTAATCCGTATGCCAGAATCTCATAACCTCTCTAAAGATAAGAAGATCGTGGTTCGTGGTATTATTTACACCGCGTTTTGGGTCTTATGGACGGAAAGGAACAATCGTATTTTTAATAACAAACAACGATCCCCGAGCGTGTTAATGGAGCTTATCAAGTCTACGACTTACTTCTGGATTAGAAATAGGTCTAGATGGAAGTCTATCGATTGGAAAAATTGGTGTTTGTACCCTTTGGATTGAGTTTGTTTTTTGTTGTTTTGGCTCGTAGGCCCTTGCTTTGAGGTCCTTCGGAGTCGTTTTTTGAATGAAGTTCACTTTTCAAAAAAAAAAAAAAGTACACTAGAGTGACGCCAATATTTTGGTGGTTATAGAATACTTTGGATCAGTTTTGACATGACAAAGTAGAAGTGATCAGGGGTAGGATAGTTGTCCGTTCCCCGAAGGCGAGATTAACCCTTTTATAAAGAGTGAGATTATGTGATGAGCCCAAGAGGGCCAATAAAAGTTGGGCCTAAGCTTATTGGATCAAGTCTAATATATGGTAACCTTTACACTTCGAAGTTTCATATCTATTATATAATTGAAAACAATAAATCCTACATGACATTTAAAGAGGACATCCTTCCCCTTGAGTGTGCAATGTGACATTAATTAATTTTAGGGAAAAAAAATTTAAAAACAAAATTGGATTTTTCTCTCTCATGTTTCCTCCCATAATTTTAAACGTTAATATCTTTTATATACGAGATTTTTTAAAGAAAAAAATTACACCAAATTAACGAGCGTTTTTTATCTTTCCAACGAGTATCATAGTGCTATATAAAAACGGAGAAAAAAATGACCATTTTTTGTGAGGTTTTGTTCATACGGAAAAAAACACAAAGTGTTCAGGTAATTCACTAATCATGTATAGGCAAGTCACTAATTATGTTCAAATCAGTAAATATGAATTCTATTTTCAACATGTGTTAGCATTGGAGTTGTACATTGTTTTAGGTTAGGTATTAATATTAGAGTTATACACTGTTTAAGGTTAGGCGTTAACATTGGAGATACATTGTTAATTGTTTTAGGTTAGGTGCTACCCGAAGCTTTATGTTGGTGCAAGTTTGTGACAGATACTCAAACGGATAAACAAACGCTCGGGATTATTGACAGAAGACTTTTTATTGTCGTGTCGTTAGAAGAACTTGTCTAAGTTAGTTCGTGAATATGTAATTAAGCTTGCATTGTAAAAGCCCAACAGAAGCCCATGAGGATGCATGTATATAAGCAAATGATGCATGAGGTTTTAAGGGTTGGTTAGTTGGTGGGTCTTGTGTGGTAGAGAGAGATTGAGAGAGTTCTTGTGCAAGCTAGTTTATAAGATTCATAGTTAGGTCTTATTGTATGTTATCAGTGATTCGTGCAATAAGATAAAACATTAAAAGTAATCTTGTGATTGTTCTTTGTGTGATATCCACGGATCAAAGATATTCCACATCTAGGATTCGTGTTTGGTTTGATTGCAGAGAATATCACAAGGGAAAGGGACCTACAAGTGGTATCAGAGCCATTCGGGCTAGATATCATTCAAGGAACAAGTTCGTGGTGATTGATAAAACCCGGTTTGCACATCTTGATTTGTTTTAGCTTTTGATTTATTTTTTCTAAAACTTTTGATTTAAGTTACGTTTTTTTTAAGGTTTTAAAAAAGTATCAATTCTTGTTTGGGATTTGATTTAAGTTACGTTTTTGTTTTAAGAACAAAAAGTTTGGGATTCAATTCTTGTTTGATTTCTTCTTGTGTTTTAATAAAAAAATATTATTACTGTTTTGATATCGAAAAAAAAAGAATCAAAAGTTTTAGTTGCTTTGCAATAATGTTTGTGTGTTGAGTTTTGCTTATTTACGGTTCTTATTTAAAAAAAAATATTTCGGTTCCTTTTTTTTGTTTATAAAGTTTCCGTGTGATTATTATTTTGGTTAGTTTATGTGTTTTGTTTAGGTTCTTAAAATTTTGGTTATTAATATTTGGTTGTTTTATATCTCACGATCTTTTCAAGTTTGCAGGTTTTAAAAATTTTCGGGTTTGAAGGTTCATTCAAGTTTATGAAGAACATCAAGAACTTGGATGAACATCATTAATATTTGTTTAAATCTTAGTTTTTGATCTTGTTTTAGTTGTTTGTGATTGTGTTTACAGGAGATAAGGAAAGAATTTGAAAAAGGAAATAAGGAAAGAGATTAGGAAGATTTAAAATTCAAATCAAGACTCAATCCTTTCCATAATTTTCGGGATCTCTATCTTGTTGACCAAGGAGTTCATAATTGTCGGACATTTCACTTGGATCTTGGTTCTCGGTCTAAGGAGTTCTCGGACACAATCATCTTGAGAAACAAGTCTTGTTCTCGAAAAGGTTCTTGGACAAGCATTGGTTCTCGGACAAACATTGAGGATCTCGATCCCAAGTTCTCAGCTACACAACCACAAAGATCTCGGACTCAAGAACAAACTCTTTAGTTCTCGAGTTCACTCTAGTTCTCGGATCACATTCTAGTTCTCAGACAAGACTTTGGTTCTCGGATAGATTGTGGTTCTTGGAAATTGTTCTCGGTTTTTGGACTTGGACTATAATTTGGGCCTCGAAAACATTTGGACCCAATTTGTCTTGAACTTGGACTTTGTACAATATCTTGGACATTTAAAATTAATTTAAATCCTATCAAACAACAATTAAAATGTTGACTCTAAACAAGATGTTGGAAATGGACCATGAAGTAGGCAAGTCAAACTCACCACCTAAAATGATTTCAGTTAATGATTATTATTGGTGG
Organism: Ambrosia x helenae; assembly: GCA_030844895.1. Taxonomy (NCBI): domain Eukaryota; kingdom Viridiplantae; phylum Streptophyta; class Magnoliopsida; order Asterales; family Asteraceae; genus Ambrosia; species Ambrosia x helenae. Next base: position 133,043,627 of record CM061232.1, read on the forward strand.
AAGGACAGGTTTGAAGAATGGGCTAGGTTCTATATGATGAGAGGATGGATTTGCATAAGAGATGGTTACATACAACCATTCAGAGATGTTGATGGTCAAATTGTTAAGGTTGACTTCAAAAATATGGATGTAGAAGAGAAGCTTATGTTCGAAGCTGAGAACAAGGCACATGCTGCTATCACAATGAGCATGCCATAAAAGATATTGCACACATTTAGAAAATTTCAAAATGCACTAGATTTGTGGGTAGCTCTTGAGAAACGTTTTCAGGGAAATGACAATGTTAAGAAAAATAGAATTGACTTACTCAAGAAACAATTTGCTGTCTTTAGGGCATTCACAGGTGAAACCCTAGAAGAAATCATCACGAGATACTACCATCTTGTTACGGAACTAGAGAACTACAAGATTGAGCACACCACTGTAGAGATGACCACCAAGATTCTGGATGCCTTGCCTTCAAAATGGGAAGTCTATACTCTTCTCATTAAAGAGAATCTAGAATTCGCCACCTACACGCTTGATGATGTTATAGGAAAGCTAAGAGGATATGATTTGGCTATGAAGAAGAAGGATGAAGGTTCTGATTAGGTTCAAGATCCGGGAGTGTATTATGGGAAATCATCATCCAAATCCTCATCTGTTGGCACTTCAAGCGCAGTGGGAATGCAACTGCATTCTTCTCAGGAGATAATTCTGGTAACATTGTGTTAGATTCTGATGGTGAAGTTTGTTTTGTGTCTGTTTTAGGTGAGTCAACAAAAGTGAAGGACATTCCCCCAGGAAAAGCCAAGGGAAAGAGCACTACCGAGTCCAACAAATTTGACTCCACATGCGACCACAAGTCATGCAAGTCAATGCCCATGAGTGTAAAATTAGCAGAAGAGCAGCTTGCTGTTTTGTCTTCCTTTGTAGCATCTTATGAGAACTATATACAAGGGAAGATAAACGATCCAGCAATGTTCGATGATGACTACGATCCGATAGATCCGAATGACTTGGAGGAATGGATCTTCAGTGGAATCTTGCTATGATTGCGAGAAGAGCAAGAAAGTTCATGGAGAGGACAGGAAAGAAGCTTGTTGGAGGCAGACCTAGTTTTGATAAGTCAAAGGTCAAGTGTTACAATTGCTATGGGTATGGGCACTATTCCAGAGAATGTGCAAGACCAAAGAGCCAAAATCAGGGAAACACCACAAGGCAAAGCTCATCAGTGGCGCCTTATTAGGGTAACTTTAGCTCTAAGGCACTAATAGTGGCTAAGCCTGACGGTACATATGACTGGAGCAGTGGTTTAGATGGAGCTGATGGATCAGGAAATCAAGCTCTCATGGCAGAAATTATTGAAGAGGGATCTGAGAATGCTGGGAAACCTGTTGAGCAAGTGACTGAGGAACATGTTAATGAGACAGAAACTGTTGGATCAGTATTGCTCTTTTGTATGAACTTGCTAGTGTACACTTAAGTGTCTAGCAAGTTCTTTATGAGTGATAGCACAGCGGAATGATATGAGTTTAAAGCTACACTTATCAACAGGAGTTATTACTCCCCGTGGATGTTTGAGAAACTAATAAATGATAAGTATTTATTGAGAATCTAAGTATTGAATGAGAATGAAACACTTAGACAGATTCTCAATAAATATGAAATGGTAATAACAATGATATGCTTTGAAGGATTTATGTATTAAAAATCAATGTATAAAACAGAGGGATGAACCCATCTATTTATAGACTTTACAAATACATGAACCTTGCCAAAAAGCAAGTTCAGAGACAAGTTGCAACAAGTTGCAATCTTGGAACTTGTACATAAAGTAAAAGTAATACTAAACTAATAAACTACTGATACAAAAGGCGGTGGAAAAGATCTTCTCATAAGTACTGATGAATGACAAACTACTAATGAGTAGTTTGTCTTCAGTAGTTCTTCAGTAGAAATGTCTGGTTTGGACTTCAGAACTTCTGATGACTTTTCTTCTTCAGTACTTGTGTAATCTCTTCTTCAGCAGTTTGATCTTCATTCTTCAGTAGTTCTATACTTAGAATATTTTGACAGAAGTGAATTAGACTACGGTTTGCAAAAGTGGTTTCACCAATCCTTTTTGTCCTAACAATCTCCCCTTGGATTGATGAAGCCAAAACCTTTCTAATTCCTTATTGTTTTCTTCTGTCATTCATGATCTTCCATATTCCTTTGAACATGGAATTCTTCAGCTGGTTCAGCTGTTCATCAGTGAGAGATCCTTTTTGTGGTTCTAGATGCTGGATTGTAAGCAGGTCTTGAGTTGATAGCTTCTTCAAATCATTCATTGACTTATAGGCTCTGCTTGTCTGGTCTCTTCTTGTCACTTGTACTGAGTTGTTATCAGTAAAGGACCATCTGATGATAGGTACTTTAGACTTGTCAAAGTCTAAAGTGTAGGGAACCATAGTGGTACCCTGGGATGCTCCTGAGTGTTGGATGTTTTCAACTTTAGTGACTCTCAGGTGGGATTCTCTTCCTTATTCTTGTTGCATCACATTAGGTAGTTGAAAAGTTGGCAAATGATGCTCAGTAACTACCTTAGTGTGCAGTTTGTCTTTGATGGTTTTCTGGATTTGATAGGCAAAGGTGGAAGGATCCCTGAATTGTGTGATCAGAGGTTTTTCTTCAATGTCAAAGTCAGAATGGACTACTGTACTTCCTTCTAGTAGTACCATTCTGAAATCAGTCTTCACATTCTCCTCTGATTTCTTCTTTTGAGTAGCTGGTCTTCTTTGAACACCAGAAGTTCTAACTACTGAAGTTGATACTTCAGCAGTTTCAAACTTCTCTGGATTTGCAGCCCTTGCAGCCTTGTATTTTCTGTAAGTGTCCACTAATCTTTCTTCTTTCCATTTGGACACATAGGCTTTTGAACCATAACCATTAGCTACTAGTTCTTCTATCATTTGGGCTCTCTTGGCTTTTCCATCTTTACTTGTTGCAAGTTTGTCTGCAATAAGTTGAGCTCTTCTTGTCAGCTCTTCCATGGAGAGTCCCTTTAATGTATGGGCTTTGGTCTTGCTGTTCTTGGTAATGTAAGACATCAGTTGTTGTCTTTTGTCTTCCTCAGCAATTCTTTCTAGGTTAGCCTGCCTTTGAAGTTCTGCTTCATAAGCCTGTAGTTTTTCATTTAGGCTTAAGTCATCCCTTGTTTCCAGAGCATTCCAGATCTCATCTTCCTTGGCCTTTCTTTCAGCTGCAATTAAACTCTTCTCTAGTAATTCTTTGGACATTGATAGAGGAGAAGGGTTTAGCACAGTCATTGTGGTAATTTTAGTAGGCTTTGGAATAGGAGTTGGTTGAGTAGGTTCAGTTGATCTGGAAGGCTGTTCAGTAGTTTTAGGTTTGGAAGTGTTGACTCCTGATGGGTTGATAACTACTGAAGGATTGTCTTCAGTATTTTCTGAGTCTTCATCAGAACTTTCACCATCAGAAGTTTCTTCATTGTGGCCTTGGGATTCAACAGGTTTTTCAGAATCTTCTATTTCTTGAATGGAGACACCAAACTGTTGGGGCAGCTTTTCTTTTCTGGCTTGGTCTCTCTGATCTCTTTCTTGGATAGCCACTCTTGCCTTTTTCCTGGCTTCAAGTGACTCCATAGGTTCCTTAGTTTTCTCCCCCTTTTTGGCTTCATCAGGTTTTGAGGGTGTAGAGAAATGACCTGTAAGAGAAGCAATCTGTTTGGTGTTGAAGTCAATTTTGTTGGACAGATCGTTCATCTTAGTCTGTATCACTCCAAATTGGTTCTTGATGGACAGCTCCAAGTTAGCTGTGTAGGTTTGGAAGTGATTTTTGATGAGGGTGTTCATCATGTGATATAAGGGACCATCTGGGCTGCATAGCTGGTTCATGTCTATGCTAGATTGCCCAGGGAATTGGGTAGGCATTTGTAGTGAGGGGTGTGTTTTTGGTTGATCTTCTTGTTATACAGAAGATGCCACTTTAGGGGAATCAGGGATTAAGTGGACTTTAACCTGATCTGGTGTGACTAGCTTCTTAAGCATAGATACACCAGGTGCAGGACCTTCACTTGTAGCCGTCAATTCAGTAGTTTTGTGTTGTGAAACATCATCCAAGTTAATGGAATCATCTGTATCCCTGATTACATCCTCAATGAGGACTGTATCAGTTACATCATGAGCTGAGCCCAACTCAGTTGTCTCATGTACCTCTTTTTCTTGGTTCAAAGGATTTCCTACCTCAGGCATTAAGCCTTCATCAGTAGTTGCCACAGTTGAGGTCTTAGCTATGTTGCTTCTTTCCTCAGATCCACCACTGGGGGGTAAATGAGTAGTAGCAGCCTCAAAAGTACCAAGAGTTTCTAAGTTTGGGCTTAGAGACCCTGGTTCATCCTCATCTCTTTGGTTATGGCTTTGAGTGTCCACATCCATGTCAAGTTCTGAGGCTATGTCCCCTGTTTGATGTGGTTGTTGGGGACTGACATGTTTAGATGGGACTTTCTCTTTTAGCCCAGAGAGAAGTTTGGCTATTTCAATATCAGGTTCAGAAATCTGGGGTGCTGGTTCAGTAGTTTGGTCAATGGGTTCAGCAGTTTCAAAAGAAGAGTTAATAGGAATAGTTTTCTTTAGTCTTTTTCTTTTGAAAAGTATAGTGATTGGTTCTCTTGTTGGGATTTGAGATGGATGAGACTGAGAGGATGTTTCAGTCACATCTTTATCAAGTGCAGATTGCACAGTAGTCAGTTCAGGCATCTCAGCCTCCTGAACTGCTTTTCTTTTTGGTTTGGTGGGTTTTTGTTTTTGTTGCTTGAGTTTCTTGGCCTTTGGGGGTGTAGGTTTGAAAGATGTGGGTTCCATGGGGACTGGTTCTGGTTCCCCTTGGTCATCTTCTGGCCAGGCAGCCGGTTTGTTGTGCCTAGAGTATGCTTGTGAGGTTAAGGGTTTCAAAATTGTAGTTTTACCCACAAGCACCTCATCACCCAGTTCTTTGATTATGCATTGCATAATGAACCTTGGGTATAACAAAAACTTCTTTTTAGTGTTATTATGATGTAACACCAACTCATTAAAGAAAAGTTTTGATGCCCTGTATTTTGTTTCATTCACTATGGAATGAAAAATTGGTTGAAAGGTTGAGGGCATCTGGTCATAAGACCCTGTTTTAGGACTCAAACACATAATGATATAATGAAACAAAAGTTTGTATTTTGGTTCAAAATACTTTTTAAAGATTGTAGCTTGTGAGAGAGTACCTTGATAACCACACTCTGTCAAGGTTAGGTGGATTTCAGAGTTTTCAACCTTTTCAGGGGCATTCACATCATTCAACCCCAGTCTGATTGCAAGTGTGGCCGGTGTGATGGCCATTCGTCTCCCTTTGATTGTTGAGTTGAGAGAGATAACCTCATTATCCACCGTTACTGTCTCAGCGTTAGCCCAGAACTCATTGAGAGTTTCAGGATGTATTGGTGGGTCTATTGTGAGAGCGGTGATATATTGGGATTTGACGACGAGATCAATGATCTCATCGTATTGGGACCAGCCTTCTTGTTTCTCTAAGTAGGCTCTACGATTGTGTCCCTGTTTTAGAACTAGAGCCATGTGGTTTTGTATGTGTTTGGATCGAATAGTGTTTTTTGCAGGTTCAGGGTTTGAGAGCTTTTTGAGAGAGAAGGAGGGAATTTTTGCTTTTTGAATGGATAAGTGTTGGAAAAGGTATTTATCAGAAGTTTTAAACCGCCTAGGTCAAACTTCTGATTGTGGGAAAAGTCTGATTTGCCCTTTTTGACTAAACCGCTGATGAAGAATTGTTTTCATCAGTAGTTCCCACTTTCTCTTCAGTAGTTTTGAACAACTGATGAGAATGCTTTTATAAATACTTTATTCATAACTTCTGATGGTTGTTTTATCAGAAGTTAATCATTTTTCAGAAAATATTCCCATACTAATGTTTTGTTCATCAGTAGTTTCTCTCTTGTTTGTTTTTCAGAAGTTTTCAAATTTGAAAACAGATGTAAGTGAAAAAAAATGAAAAATATGTGCAGAAAAGTAAAGAGAAACACTTATAAATTTAGCATCCCACGCATGGATACTAACTTCTGAAATGTTGATGTGTCAAGGGGTTTAGTGAATATGTCAGCAATTTGATTAGCTGTTGCTACATGTTTCACTTCAATCTTGCCTTTTTCATAGCAATCTCTTATGAAATGATACTTGATTTCAATATGTTTGGTTTTTGAAAACTGAACAGGATTTTGAATGATGCTAATGGTAGATTTGCTATCTACAAGCAATGGTGTCTTGGTTTCTTTGATTCCATAATCAAGAAGTTGATACTGGAGCCATTGTATCTGTGATGTACAACTTGCAGCTGCAATGTATTCAGCTTCAGCAGTTGAAGTTGCAACAGATGTTTGTTTCTTTGATTGCCAGGACACTAGACAGTTTCCTAAGAATTGACAACCACCATATGTTGATTTTCTTGACATTTTACACCCTGCATAGTCACTATCTGAAAAAGCTGATAACTTGGTATTGCTTGAAGCAGGATACCAAATTCCAAGTGTTGGAGTTCCTTTCAGATATCTGAAGATTCTTTAGACTGCAATAAGGTGTGATTCCCTAGGAGCTGATTGATATCTAGCACAGACACATGTAGAAAACATAATATCTGGTCTAGAAGCAGTTAGATATAAAAGGGAACCTATCATACATCTATACATGGTTTGATCAACCTGTTTTCCTTGATCATCTGGTTCAACTTGTGTGGTTGGTGTCATGGGAGTGGAACATGATTTACAGTCTTGTAAAGGAAATTTGTTTAATAATTCTTTAACATATTTTGATTGATGTATAAAAGTTCCATTTATTTGTTGTTTAATCTGCAGTCCCAGAAAGTACTGCAGTTCTCCCATTGTACTCATCTCAAATTTTGATTGCATGAGTTTCTTAAATTTATCACACAGTTTTGTGTTTGTTGAACCAAATATGATGTCATCAACATATATTTGAACAAGTAAGATATGATTTCCAACATGTTTTATGAAAAGAGTTTTATCAATGGCACCTCTTGTGAAGTTATTTTTGAGTAAAAAGGTTGAAAGTGTTTCATACCAGGCTCTTGGAGCCTGTTTGAGCCCATAAAGAGCTTTGTCTAGTTTGTACACCCACTCAGGATGAGAAGGATCCTCAAACCCAGGTGGTTGACAGACATACACTTCCTCTTTTATCTTTCCATACAAAAATGCACTCTTAACATCCATTTGATAAACTTTTATTTTGTTGGAAATGGCATAGGCCAGAAATAACCTGATGGCTTCAAGCCTTGCAACTGGAGAAAAGGTTTCATCATAATCAATTCCTTCTTCTTGAGAGTAACCTTGTACTACCAGTCTTGCCTTGTTCTTTATAATCATACCAACTTCATCTTGTTTGTTCCTGAAAACCCATATTGTGCCAATTGGTTGCTTGTTTGGTGGTAAGGGACAGATTTCCCAAACCTGTTGCTTGTTGAATTGAAGCAATTCATCTTGCATTACTTGTACCCAATTGTTGTCTTTGAGGGCTTCCTGGTACTTCTTTGGTTCCAACTGTGAAATAAATGCTGAGAAGAGACAAAAGTTGGAAAGCTGGTTTCTTGTAAGAACACCTGATGCAATATCACTCATGATTTGATCAAGTGGATGATCTTTGTGTTCGATCAGTTGTTGTAAACCACTGACAGGTGTTGGTGGCTCATGTTCTTCAAACAAACCACTGAGGTCTATTATATCTGGTTCAGCAGTTTCAATGTCTTCAGTAGTTGCAGGTGCTGAAGCAGATGTTTGAGTTTGTTCTTCAGTATTTGTTGAATCAGAAGTTTGTGAAACTTCTGATGGTTTTGAAGTTGACTTAATGACTGTTTGAGGGGTCCATGGTGTGGGATCCTCATCATCAAACCTTTGATCACCATAATAAGTAGGTTTAGATGAAGTAACAGTCTTTTCAGGTCCAAAATGGAAGTTGTCAAGGTCAAAAAGTTCAGCAGGATGTGCTGGAATGAGAGTGTGTTTTGACTCATTGAACTTGACATTCAGTGTTTCTTCTACTATCCTGGTTTTTGAATTAAAAACCTTGTAGGCTTTTCTAGTTGAAAAATAACCAAGAAAGTAACCTGAATCAACTTTGGCAGCAAACTTTGAAATAGATTCCTTAATGTTCAAGATGAAACATTGACACCCAAAAGCCCTGAAAAAGGAGATAAGGGGCTTCATGCCATGAAGAACTTCATAGGCAGTCTTGGAATGCCTCTTGACAACAAGGACTCTATTTTGAACATAACATGATGTGTTAACTGCTTCTGCCCAAAAGTATAATGGTAGGCCAGAATCAGCTAACATTGTTCTTGCTCCTTCAATTAAAGTTATGTTCTTCCTTTCTACTACACCATTTTGTTCAGGAGTTCTGGGAACACTGTATTGTCTAATAATCCCTTTAAACAAGCAGAATTCATCCAGAGTTTTGTTCCTGAACTTTGTTCCATTGTCACTTCTAATGGCTTTGACAGATAGAGAATATTGTTTCTCTACTTGTAGAATGAAGAACTTGATGATTTCAGCAGCCTCATCCTTGGAAAATAAGAAGAATACCCATGTAAATCTTGAGTAGTCATCAATGATGACTAAGCAGTACTTCTTCTTGCCAAGGCTCATGATTTTTACAGGCCCAAATAAGTCCATATGGAGTAGTTGAAGACATGCAGTAGTTTTTGATTCTTCAATAGACTTATAGGAGGACTTATGCTGTTTTCCCTTTAAATAGGATACACAGTGTTCTTGCCACTGGTATACTTTTAAGGGTAGACCTCTGACCAAGCCCATTTTTGTGACTTTATTTATGGTTTTAAAGTTCACATGGCCAAGTCTCCTGTGCCAGAGATCAGTCTCTGAAGTTGATGCCTTTGAGAAGAAACAGGCAGTGTTGTTCAGTACTTTGTCTTTTTCAATGTCGACTGCATAGACATTGCCACATCTTTTGGCTATCAACAAAGTGTGATCTTCAATGATCTTCTCTATCAACTTCTGGCCTTCTGGTGATATGATCTTGCATGCTGTCTTTGTGAAAAAGGAAGAATATCCTTTATCACACATTTGTGACACACTCAGCAAGTTGTACTCAAGGTTTTCAACCAGATTGACCTTGTCAAACTGTATTTTGCCAGAGGAGACATTGCCATGTCCTAGCACATATCCCTTAGCATTGTTCCCAAAGGATACAGATCCTTCTCTTTGACTGATAAAATTGTTTATCAGGTATCTGCATCCTGTCATGTGCATTGAGCCTCCAATGTCTACATACCAAATGCTATTTAAGCCTCTGGAAACTCTCTGCACAAGATAGCAAATTAGTTAGATTTAGGAACCCAAGCCAGTTTGGCTTTGGGTTTGCTCTTGAGAACATTTACAGTTTGTTCTTGACCAAGTTGAGAAATCCATGTCTTTTTGGCAATGGATTTTTCATTAAGAGCAATGGTGGTATCCTTTTGAGGACCACCATCAACTTTGGTCATCAGTAGTTATACCATGTTTATGAGATCTTTAATCTCAGCAGTTTGTGAAACTGCTGATGATTTAGGTCTAACTACTGAAAGAGAATTTTGAGAAAAAGTTTTTTGTTGAGATTTTGTCTTTTTCTGAGAAAAGGTGTTTACTGGTTGTTGTTTCCTGGGAGAAAAAGTTTTTACAAAATCATTTTTGATTTGCTTTCCCACAACCAGTTGTTGAGTTTTCTTGTTGTACTGAATACCTTTTCTGTATCTGCAAAATTCTGTCTTGTGGTTGAACAGACCACAGATTTCACATTCTTTTGTCTTTTCTTTCAAAGACAAGTTTCTGACTGTATTGATTGGTTTTAGGTCATCAGTAGTTTTCAGGTTCTCAACTCCTGATGTAGTTGAAACTACTGATGGCTTAAAGTCAGAATTAATCAGTAGTTCTGAAGAACTTTCTTTGTGAGTTTTTAGAAAGTTTTCATGAAAAGATGTGCATTCTTTCTCTTCAGAAGTTTCATCTGAAACAATTTTTCTCCCATCTTCAGTAGTTTTGGGGGAAAAATTTGTTGGTGTTTCAGTGTGATTGTACCCTATGCCAAACCTAACATTTGAAGCACTTTGTTTGTTTCGCAATAGTTGGTACCCCTTACAAGATTCAACCCATTTTTCACATGTGACCTTGGTGTCAACAAGCTCTTGTCTGACATTTCCTAAGTCATTTATCATGATTTTAATTTGTGCTTGGGTTTCAATAGCAGTGTTAGTTAATTTAGAAACTTCTTTAGTTTTTGCAGAAAGTTTTCTTTCTAAATCACATTTCATCTGAGTGAATTTTCTCTCAGAGTTATTTGCTTTACCTTGTAAGTGCACATTAGTCTCTCTTATAAGAGCAAAAGATTCTTTGCAAGAAGTTGAACAAAGTTTTGTCAAAGATTCTTTAGATACCTGTGACAAGGCAGATTTTGAGGTGCATCCCTCAAATGCCATTAAGGCAAAGTTCTTTCTGCCATTGTCAGGCTCTCCCCAGTTGATGTCAAACATCTTGTTGTCTGCATCAGGATTACACTCAGTAGTGTCAAAAGGAAGACTGCTCCAGTCAACATACCCTGAAGTAAATAAACTTTGTTGTGAGGGTTGTTGAGTTTGTGGAGGAGGTTGAGCAGCTGGAAAGGGAGGGATTGATTGTTGGCTCTGCATCTGTTGAGCAAGCATCTGTACATATTGTACTTGTGGCACATATTGGTGTTGTGGAGCTTGTGCCTGTATAAAATGTGCATTCCCTTGTGTTCCATTATTCCTGTTATAATTGGGGTTAAAATTATTTCCAGACTGAGATTGGTTAAAGCCAGAGCTTCTACACTCTCTAGCAAAGTGTCCCAACTTTTGACACTTGTTACATCTAAGTTTAGATTTGTCAAAACCAATTTTTGTTGAACTGTTGAGTCCTGGAAACTTCTTTCACGACCTTTTGTAAAATTTATTTGTTTTTAAACTTAACATGGCCAGTTGGTGTAGAATATCCATTTCTTCTAAGTCATCACTGCTGAAATTTTTTAAATCATCCATGATAAAACACATGTTATCAGCAGTTTGACTAAAATCATTATTGTCATAACCTGGGAATGATCTTTCAGATGAGATCCCAACAGTTATGTCAATATGGTCAAAAGATCCAAAACTATTTGAACAAGTTGGTGAGTCTTGTCCCAATAGTGCTGTACTACCTGGTAGATAGTCATCAGCAGTTTTGCCAGAACTTTGTAACTTTTTCTTTTGATCAATTTCTCTTTCAAAAGTAAGTAATCTCCCATGAAATTTTGTAAGAGTGAGGGAGCTAAAGTCTGGTGAAGATCTTAAGACTATAAAGTATGTTTCCCATTTTTCAGGTAAAGACCTTAAAAATCTATGAAGCATAGATACAGTTGTGTAGGTCTGACCATTTAATTTTAGCTCAGATATTAATGAGGAGAATCTTTCAAATTGTTGTGTTAAAGTTTCCCCATTAATGTGAGCAAAAGTTTCATATTGTTGAGCCAGGATTTCTCTGGTGTTGGCAATCACCTCTTCAGTTCCTCCAAACTGTTCTTTGAGGCAGTCCCAAAGCTCTTTGGCACTATCACAATGTAATAGGCCAGAGTAGATCTCATTTGGGAGTGCCATTGCCAACATAGAGAAAGCTTTAGCATCAAGCTCAAGTTTTAGGAAATCATCATCTGTATAGTCTTTTGGGTCTTTTGGAATTTCTTCTTTAGTTTCAAGATTGATATTTACTGGTTTATGAGGACCATATATCACAGATTTCCAGCAACCTGTGTTGGTCTGTGATAAGGTATGTGCCATTCTCCTTTGCCATATGTTATATTCATTTCTTACTAGCATAGCAGGTTTATTGGCAGAACCAGTATTATGAGGATCCATTTTAAAGAGTATTGATTTGTCAAATATCTCTTAAAGTGATGGATGTTGATAAAAGTGAACTTTTAATCCTTTATTGAATATCAATAAGAGCCTGTGTCTGATTCTCAATGTGTTAGATTGATATGTGATCAGATAAACCAGAGCTCTGATACTAATTGTTGGATCAGTATTGCTCTTTTGTATGAACTTTCTAGTGTACACTTAAGTGTCTAGCAAGTTCTTTATGAGTGATAGCACAGCGGAATGATATGAGTTTAAAGCTACACTTATCAACAGGAGTTATTACTCCCCCTGGATGTTTGAGAAACTAATAAATGATAAGTATTTATTGAGAATCTAAGTATTGAATGAGAATGAAACACTTAGACAGATTCTCAATAAATATGAAATGGTAATAACAATGATATGCTTTGAAGGATTTCTGTATTAAAAATCAATGTCTAAAATAGAGGGATGAACCCATCTATTTATAGACTTTACAAATACATGAACCTTGCCAAAAAGCAAGTTCAGAGACAAGTTGCAACAAGTTGCAATCTTGGAACTTGTACATAAAGTAAAAGTAATACTAAACTAATAAACTACTGATACAAAAGGCGGTGGAAAAGATCTTCTCATAAGTACTGATGAATGACAAACTACTGATGAGTAGTTTGTCTTCAGTAGTTCTTCAGTAGAAATGTCTGGTTTGGACTTCAGAACTTCTGATGACTTTTCTTCTTCAGTACTTGTGTAATCTCTTCTTCAGCAGTTTGATCTTCATTCTTCAGTAGTTCTATACTTCGAATATTTTGACAGAAGTGAATTAGACTAAGGTTTGCAAAAGTGGTTTCACCAATCCTTTTTGTCCTAACAGAAACATAAGTGAATGAGTGTAAGGAGAATGAAGCTGAAACAGCTGCAACTGAGAGTGAAGCAAACAAGGAGGTATCTACCCAAGTGTTGGATCTGACAGAATCAACTGAAGGGATGTCTGCTAAAGAATTCATGGCATACATGGCAAACGTATCATCCAATGAGAAAAAGGTACTCCTTCCTTTACCTTTTATTGTAGAAGATTGTAATAAGTGTGTCGATTATGCTGAGCGTATTTTGTTACTTGTGAAAGAAAATGATAAAGTAGCTGAGCATAACACTGACTTAGTTGTGCTTCTGGATAAAGAGAAAGAGTTTAACATAGGTAATAAGATTAGAGAAGAGAACTTGAAAACCTCCCTTAATGCTACTAAGAAAGATCTAAAAGAAATTAACTATGCCCTCAGGGAAAAGATAGATTACCTTAGTCTAACACAGTTGGCCTTAGTTGATAAACAAGAAGAGATTGCTAAGAAAAATGTTGAAATAGACCAACTTAAGGTTAAGGTAGCCGATCTAAATAGGCAAACAGATCAAGTTCGCAGCTCTAAGTATCTTATTAATGCCTTAATAGACTCTAGAAATGACACTAAGAAGCATAAAGATGATAATAGTGGATTAGGTTACCAAGATGTGCCTCCTCCTGCGACTGGTAACTATTCGTTTTTACCAACTGAGAAGGAAGTAACTGAGGAAATTTGTAAGCCTAAGTTAGATGAAATGGAAGGTGATGTTAGTGAGAGTGAAGATAGTGTTGAGAATGGTAGTTCATCCAATGTGTCAATGGATGAAGAAACAGGTGAAGTGATCAAGAACACTAAAGGGTCGGGGGTTAATAAAGGTAATACAGTTAAAACTAACCCAACTGAATCAAAGAAAGAAAACCCAGTGATTTCAAAAACTCAAACCAAAAAGGCTGAACCAAAAATTATTTTGAAAAATCCTAAATTTGTTAAACAATGTGAAGCCAAAACTGAAGAAATCAAACAAGGTAATGCTAAATGTTCTGGTAACACTTCACCCAAATCTGCTAGCAATGAGGGATCGACCTCAAGGGGATAGTACAAAAAGCCCCTTGAGAAGCGATCTTGTTTTAAATGTCATAAAAAAGGTCATGTAGCTAGCATGTGTACTGTCAAAAAGAAGGACAACACTACATCAACTGACGCAAAGAAAGGTGAGACTCCTGCTAAGTCTGAAAGTAGGAAAGAGGTAAGTAACTTTTCAAAGAAATCTTTGCAAAGGCAATTAGAAAAAGAATTTGTTGGTTGGTCTAGGGATCCAGGTAAACGACCAATAAACAAAGATTTTGAAAAGCCTGCGTTTGTCCCTAGACAGGTGAGTGTTGGCCAGGCAAGCACTTCTGGTGCTGTTCCTCCAAAGCAGGCACCTCCTGCTAATGCCAACAAATACCAACCACCACATAGGCAACAACGTCACCAAAGTCCACAAGGTGAATAATTTAATTTTGTTAATAATCAAAATGGTTATAGGGATAGACACTATTAAAATAACCAAAATTTTTCTAGAAATAACTACAATCAGGGATACTCCAACAAAGGGAGTTATCCTCAAAGTAACATTAATGGACCAGTGAATCACAGAGGATATTACAATCCTCATAATCAAAGGCCCTATAGATATTATAACCAAATGAACAGAAACAGTCCACCTAGATCCAGGACTCCAGTGGGGAGTGATGGATACTGGAGGGAGTTTACTGTTGTCGATGAAATGGGACGACCCAAGACTTTCACAGCTTGGGTCCCCTACTCTAACTAATCTTCTTTGTGAATGCAGGAGCTACTTAGGAGGGTTATCAACTGGTGGTATGTTGATAGCGGCTGCTCCAGGCATATGACAGGGGAGTTGAGATTGCTGATTGAATTTATGAAATGTGATGGAGGTTATGTGAACTTTGCTGGCGCCAAACGCGGGCACATCTCAGGAAAGGGGAAGGTCACTAATGGAAAGATCACCCTAGAAGGAGTGAACTATGTTGAGGAGCTCAAACACAATCTCATGAGTGTCTCACAAATTTGCGACAAGGGGTATTCGGTTCACTTCACCAAGACTGAAGCTTTAGTGTTGAAACCAGGGGTGGTAATTCCTAAAGAGTGGATAATCATGAGGGCTCCTAGAAGAAACGACACATACATCATGGACATGAGTATACCTGACGATACTTCAGAGGAGACCACATGCCTTCTTTCAAGAGCATCTGAATCAGATTCACTATTATGGCACAGGAAAATGGGGCACATTCACTTCAGAAAGTTGAACTACATTGTGAAAAACGGTTTGGTGACAGGTGTTCCTTTAAAAAACTTTGGGGTTGAGGATAAATGTATCCCTTGTAAAAAGGGAAAGCAACACAAGAAAACTCATCACCCTAAAGCTATCAATACCATCTCTGCTCCTTTTGAACTACTTCACATGGACCTATTCGGTCCAGTGAATGTTAGAAGCGTTGGTGGTAAATTCTATTGCCTTGTGATTACTGATGATTTTTCGAGATTCTCGTGGGTGTTTTTCTTAGGTTCGAAGGATGAGACAGGAGAAGTCTTAACAAACTTCATTATTCAAGCAGAGAATCTATTCAACACCACTCTCAAGAGAATCAGAAGCGACAACAGCTTGGAGTTCAAGAACAACACGTTTTCAATCTTTTGCATTCGCAAGGGAATTGAACATAAATTTAGTGCTCCTTATGAGCCACAACATAATGGAGTCGCGGAGAGGAAAAATAAGACTTTGATTGAATTAGCGCGAACAATGCTAGCTGACTCTAAGCTTCCTGTTCAATTCTGGGGGGCGCCCGTGAATACAGCTTGCTATGATCTGAATAGGGTTTTGACCGTCAAGAAACACAATAAAACGTGTTATGAACTCTTGAACGGTCGAATACCAAATATCAAAGATTTTGAACCATTTAGGACACCTTGCACTATTCTTAAAAATAAAAACCAACTAAAATTTGGTGAGGTTTCCGACGAGGGATTTTTCCTTGGTTATGTACCTGGATCACCAAATAAACGTGTTTTTTTTAATAAATCTAAAGGTGTAGTAGAAATTGCTTTCAACATTGAAATAACTAGTTACTCACCAAAGGATAGTGCACAGGAACCCAGTTGGATGTTCGATTATGATTCTGTTTTTAAATCCTTTAATGTTCCTCACACCTTTAATGCAGAACTAGATGAAGAACTAGTGATTGTTGCTGAGGATGACAACGACTTTGTTTCACCTCGTTCAATAGTCCCAATTTCTGCAGAAAAAGGACAAGACAGATGCTCAAGCCAGCTCTCCGGGAAACAATCAATTTACATCTACCGAACCTGCCACCGAACCTGAAGAAGAACCTTTCACGAACCCATTTGGGACAGATTCTACTGATGAAGAAGTGGCTACAGAAGCAATTGGCTCCAACTTAGATGATGAATTAACAGTTGACACAGTGGCATCAACACGTGCAAATAAAGATCATCCACTTGACTATATACTGGGAGATCCTACTGCGGGAATTCAGACAAGGAGAAGCTTTGCGACTGCCAACTGCATGTACGCAAGAATTAAAGTCTCAGGGATTGTGAACAAATGTATGAAATGCTTTATCTCACAGATCAAACCGAAGACGTATCAACTGGCTCTTCGTGACAACTCGTGGGTAGAGGCAATGCAGGAGGAGCTGGCTCAGTTTAGGAAGCTCAAAGTCTGGGAGTTGGTCGATCTCCCTTGGGGTGCACAGGAAATTGGCACCAAATGGGTTTTTTCGGAACAAGAAAGATGATAATGGTGTTGTGGTTAAAAGCGCCTTTCTGTATGGAAAAGTCCAAGAGCTGGTGTATGTCTCTCAACCACTGGGGTTCACAGATCCAGAATATCCAGATCGGGTCTACAAATTTGACAAGACCCTTTATGGACTTCATCAGGCACCCAGGGCATGGTATGAGACTCTGTCTTCTTACCTCTTGAACAGGCTTTGAGAGAGGAAAGATTGACAGTACACTTTTCATTCGGAGAAAAGGAGAAGATTTTCTGCTGGTACAGGTGTACGTTGATGACATCATCTTTGGGTCACCAAATGACGACTTATGCAAGGAATTCGAGCAGGTCATGAAAAGGAAGCTCGAAATGAGTGCTATGGGGGAGTTAAAGTTTTTCCTTGGTCTACAAGTGGATCAGAAGGCAGATGGAATGTTTATCCATCAAACCAAGTATGTGCATGACATCCTGACTTGTTTCAAGATGAATGATTGCACCCCTTATCATACTCCTCTACCGTTCAACCATGGTCTCGGTCCAGATACCGAAAGCAACAAATATGTCGACCCACAGAGTACTGGGCAATGATTGGTTCACTCATGTACTTAACTGCTTCTAGACCTGACATTATGTTTCCAGTTTGTCTTTGTGCCAGGTTTCAGGCGGATCCAAAGGAGTCACATATGATTGCGGTCAAACAAATTCTTAGATACCTAAAGGGGAAACCCAAATTGGGAATCTGGTATCCAGCTGATGGCGAATTGGATCTTGTAGCGTATACAGATTCGGACTACGGCAGATGTAACCAGAATCGGAAGTCTACTACTGGTGGATGTCAATTTTTAGGAGGAAGACTCGTTTCCTGGCAGTGCAAAAAGCAGACTTCGGTGGCTGTTTCCACTTGTGAAGCAGAATATGTTGCTGCTGGTATCTGTTGTTCACAGGTTATGTGGATACAACAATAGATGCGGGATTACGGTTTGAATTTCACTCATACTCCTATTCTTATTGATAATCAAGCCACCATTTCAATCACAGAGAATCCTAAAAACTTTTCCAAAACAAAACATATAGACATAAGGCATTATTTCATAAGGGATTGTTTTGAGAAAAAATGATTTATTTGAAAAAGGTTGATACTTTGGATAACCCAACTGATTTATTCACAAAAGCTTTCGATAGAGCTCGGTTTGAACTGTTAGTGCAACTGAACGGGATGAGAAACCCGGAATAACTTTTCGTTTTCTCATAAGTGCTGAAGCTTTTAGTTTTTAAGTTTTTAGTTAGTTTTTACTTTGTGTTTTATTTGCTTCTGCTTGGTTTCGCAAAAAAAAAAAAAAACACTATAGCAAATCTGGTACCTAATTGGAAATGATAGCACATTAGCTGTTGATTTTGTTACACTTAATAAAATTGAGCAGAAAAATTAAAGCTAAGTGTGGCTGCATCTTCATTATATGATGTACTGGTAGGCAATTGACACACAAATCTGGTCTATTGATTGAAATAGAAATCTTAATGACTGTTGATTATGTGGGATACATGTCATTGGCGTATGATTTTATACTCTTAAATCTTGCGTTGATAGCGTGTTACAAAATTCTGAGGTTTCAGGTGTTTAAATTGTTAAATTTATCCAGGGATGATCTGACTGGTCTTTTGCTGCATCCAGATACATGCTGACCTAGACTTTGTCAGAACATCTTAAAAGAGCATACGATAAATGCCAAAACCCTCAAAGGCTAAAAGACAATCAATCAAAAATGCCTAAAGCTGAAAATTCGTACCGCATAAAATGGTATTTGTCTTAACCCTGGTTGAGTACACGTTTGGTCACTTTGTTGCATCCAGAAATATGCAGACCTGTACACCATCGTGTCTCGTGCCTTGTAAACAACATGGATAATGGTAATTTACTCACCTGTTACGATGAACCTTTGTGCATGACTTGATCACGGGGGTATGTCATGTCGTGGGTAACATAGATGATTCAGTTTAATACACTTAAATGCTAATTTGGATTTGGAATCGTTAAGTGTTACATTGTTTATGTGGATACATAATACTGGTAATCGTCTTGGAATGCAGTCTTACACATTAAGAAATTATTAAGAACATTAACTTAGTGTGAGATCTCAATCTAGCTGATATGATCCTTTTTACCAGTGTCTGCTATAACTAAAAATAAAGTGTTTTTATGTTTGTACATAGTTTACTTGAATTGTCTTTACGTTCATTTATTTTACTTGTCAAAAAAAAAAAATCCAAAAATCCAAAAAGATTTTATTTTGCTTCAGGATTTGACGCACGAGAAACGGTTGTTCTGTGATGGATCTGACTGTTTAGAAAATTTTGAAAGTTGTTTTTTCTAAAACACTTAGAAAATTTTGCAAAACAGCATATCTTTTGAAAGCTTATGAATTTTAACCGCAAAACAATTTTTGTCACATGTGGTTTATAGACTTTGTAAGTTTATATGTGTGATGATGGTTTACTTACAAGTTGGTTGAGTGTGACAGGTATTTTGATGATAATGATGGACGTGATGAGGTCTGAACCTCCTTTTGGACAAATTCATGTGATTCAAGAAATTTTTTGAAAAAACAGAGACAAGAAGACGACAAAACACTGAAGTTCTAAACAACAGTTGCTGATTTTAGAAGACTTAGCAGCTCAGGGGGAGAAATATACATATAGGAAGAAACATTCTGTGTTTCAGGGGGGGAGTAAAAAGACTACAGATCGAGTAATGCATTCGTGTAGAGCTCAATTGGAAGTTTTTACAATCCAAGCTTATTCTCAAGGGGAGTTACTTAATTCTCAAGAGATGCTGAACATAAGAGAGCTGTTAAAGACTCAAGATCACAAGTTGAAGAAAAGAAGAGAAGTGATCTGCCAAGTTCTTCTAAATTACTTTGGTAGACAATCTCAAGATCAAGCTGTTGAAGATTAAAGACTTCAAGTGGAAGACAATTGAATATACTTTGAGATTTGAAAAATAATCTTAAAGAGCATCTGTCAAGGGGGAGTTTGTTGGTGCAAGTTTGTGACAGATACTCAAACGGATAAACAAACGCTCGGGATTATTGACAGAAGACTTTTTATTGTTCGTGTCGTTAGAAGAACTTGTCTAAGTTAGTTCGTGAATATGTAATTAAGCTTGCATTGTAAAAGCCCAATAGAAGCCCAGTTAAAAGCCCATGAGGATGCATGTATATAAGCAAATGATCCATGGGGTTTTATGGGTTGGTTAGTTGGTGGGTCTTGTGTGGTAGAGAAAGATTGAGAGAGTTCTTGTGCAAGCTAGTTTACAAGATTCATAGTTAGGTCTTATTGTATGTTATCAGTGATTCGTGCAATAAGATAAAACATTAAAAGTAATCTTGTGATTGTTCTTTGTGTGATATCCACGGATCAAAGATATTCCGCGTCTAGGATTTGTGTTTGGTTTGATTGCAGAGAAGATCTCAAGGGAAATGGAACTACACTTTCCTGTATGTAATTGTAAAGCGCATCAGTCTATTTCATATGTAAAATTGATATGTCATATTAGATTTCTCAACCACGGGACGTTCCCGGGGTATAATCTAGTTTATTATAAAATTAGGATGTTACGTTATACTCACATACATCTTTCCTTACACTGTGTTCCAGAGTTTATTTTAAGAGGAGAAAGGGAAGGATTTGAGAGGAAATAAAAAAAATTGGTGTTCCAGAGTTTTTTTTATGGAGAGAAGAGAAGAGGGGAGAAGAGAAGGGAGATGATTTATAGTGTATATCTCAATCTCTCCAAATTGGAAAGATTAGGAGAGAAAGGAAGAATGAATATCATGTTCTTGGTTTCATTCCGGATTTGCCCTCATAATAAAATTGGCGGTATATCTCCTATCCATAACCCGCCATTGTATAAAGATCATCGTATTCGATTCTCTAGAAGCTCCAGTAGATTGTCTCGCAAACAAAAATCCAATATCAAATATTCTAGACAAGTTTGGTACTGAAGTGCAGTTCTTATTTGGAGCGCGCATAATCGAAATCGAACTGTAATTTTTTTATTTTTAAAGGAAAAGCATAACCGAACCGTTGGTCATTAGTGTTGGTAGGTTATTTTGGCGCATTAGATCCCAAGTTTACGAGGGCGTGAATCACATAACAGATGCATATATAATCAATAATCAAAGTAAAATTTTGGCAGTAGATTGTTATTACCGTTTTTAATTGTTATTTCATGATTTGATAAAATGGATAATCATAATCTGGTCGTGATTATTTTTGTTATGTTGTGCATTCCAGTACTACACTGATCTTGTCACTGTATACATATTCCATTCACTTAAGTGATGTGTATTTGCTATATTTAATTATTTATTTAATTGACCAATGTAAGAGTTAAAGGAGCTAAAGAACTAAAGTCTCCTTGGATCGATACTTACAAATTTTGTGACTATTTTATTTTGAGATAGGAATCTGTTATGAATGGAAATTTTGGCTGCTCAAATTATGTTTGTTTTTTTTTTTTTTTTTTTTTTTTTTTTTTTTTTTTACGATTAGGAGGTTTGGAGCATCCTACCATAGTGGTTATAAGTATCACATATAATTTTCCTCCTTTTATCTTAATTTTACATAAGGGGTATAATAGTAAAATTATAATCTTCCTTTCTTTTCCTCTCAACTAGGGAACACATAAAATGTTTATTTTCTTTTCCTTTCCTTTCTCTTAATGAAACTTGGGAACACGAAGTAAAATTACACCCTTCTTTTTCTTTCCCTCCTAATCTCCTTTCCTTTCTCTTCTTTCCTTTAATAAATCTCTGAAACATAGTGTTAGGTTTACTCTTTCCGCTATTTTTTCAAGCTTAGGACAAATCTCAATTCTCAACATATTAGGATGTTACGTTATACTCACATACATCTTTCCTTAGGTTTACTCTTTTTGCTATTTTTTCAAGCTTAGGACAAATCTCAATTCTCAACATTCCGTAGGCCTACATTTCGAACTATAGAGTGTTCGTTAAATACATGTAATGTATATAGTTTATTTCTTCACTATAGGTGTGGGGATGGCAATGGGTTGGGTTTGAGACGGGTTTAGGTAATCCCAACCCCATACCCAATAAGGTATGATTGTCCCAAACCCGTCCCAAAACCCGCCGGGTTTGTATCGGGTAATTACCCGTCGGGTATCGGGTATACCCGCGGGTTTCGGGTAAACCCGTTAATTTTAAAAACTTATCCGTTGGGTATATCTGACTAAAAACCTGTCGGGTATCTATTGCGTGACAACTAACCAATACATTTAGCATTATCAAATATGTATGTAAATGATTACAATGTATAAATATAAAATAGTTAAATCATATAAAAACACTAAAATGCATAGTAACAGATATTATACACAAATAATTGGTGTTTTTTTTTTTTTTTTAAGAAGATGACAATCTAGATGGACAATTAGATATATTATGAATACATATTTTAAAAGATATATAGGAAATTACATCGGGTATCTAATCGGGTAAACAGGTATACTTTATCGGGTAAATGGGTATATCATAAAATCTCAAACCCGTCCCAAACCCGCGAAAAAAAATAAAAACTAATCCCATACCCGGACCCATACCCGATTACCTGACCCCAAACCCGTCCCAAATGTGTCGGGTTTCAGGTTTACCCATCGGGTTCGGGTTTGATTGCCATCCCTATATATAGGTGATTGACTAAATGTCGATATACACGCGTGCCATATCATATCATCGCTATCTTATTTTTTGTATTCATAGTAACTAGTGATACCTACCGCGAACGGGATTTTATGTCGGTATTGGTTCGACATGTATCACCACTGAAATTGATCGTTATCGGTTGGGTTTGGTTTGTTTAGATACAACACTCGTTCTTATGATCGGAAAAAAAGATGTATGAAAATTTAGTCTAAACGCTTTATAATTTTTTATTTAGTTTCCCTATATATTTTTTATAAACTTTCAAGTCCACTAATTGTTGCTTACTTTGTTTAAGAAAGAAATAAAAATCATACAATAATTTTCAACCATCAAAATACACTTTCATGCACTCTATCCGCCTCTTTATACTATCCAACGTATAAAAATTGTTTTCATTAGTACAAATATTTTTTATCATTTATTTTAGCTATTTCCATTCTTAATGCATATTCACGTTAAGAATAGCAAAAGCAGCCCACAAAGTTTCTTTACACTGTCTTCCCAACTTTCTGAATTCTCTTTCCAAGTCTACATCACCACCGCACTCACCTTCTATGTCCAACACTCCCCCATCTCTTTAAACCCAGCCACACTATCCCTTTCCAAAAACCCAAACATCACCCCCCCCATCTCTTCTTCTCTACAAACCCACTCAAGAGAAAACCTAGCCATTAAATCCAGCCGCAAAAATCATCATCGTCGCAAACACAAAGGCTCAGATGTTGCAACGGCTGCAACCGGAGTTGCCGTGCCAGGTAGCAGAACACCATCATCGCCACGACAGATTTCAAAATGAAAAACGTTGAGGATTCAGGAAAGAAATCATATTTTGAAGCCTTTAAAGGCCCCTAAAACTCCATTTTATTTTTCATGATGGTTACGACTTTATTACCGGAGACAACTTCATGCGATGGGGATCAAAACCCTCGCAATAAACAAATGTCACACCGCCACCGGGAGAACCACCAGAAATGGCAGTAATACCCATCTTTAACCATCGTTTTAGTTACATGCTCAATGTATATAGATTGAAGGCTCAGATCGTATTTATGGCTGCAAATCTGGTTGCGTGCTTGGAAGCATCACAGTTGCCTCGCCAAAAATACTTTATCATCATCATCATCATCATCGCCCAAGCTAAAGCGAATGCAGGCACAAAGTCGTCGGAAAGGATGGCAAAAACATACACGAAGTGGGTTTTACCAAAGAGTACAACCCACTGAAGCACAATACACTTGCTAAGCATGGGGTACAACTACACGGCGCACACATAGGCTAACAAAAACCGACACATATGAAGTTGAAACCCACAACCAAGGCTTAGGATAACGCCACAACCTCTTATAAGGTTCAAGCATCACAAAGCCATCAAAACAACAAAGCTATTGACATCACAGATGGTGACACGTACTCGGACTACCAAATGACACCAGTTATTAACGAAAATGGTATGAAATTGTTCATCTTTTATTGTCAATTATACATAGTATAATATAATATAATGGTAGAGATTTTCCCCAGTAAAGAAAAACATTCGGTTTTACACCGACCATGAACTCCGTAACCCAAAAATATAAAGCATTAAAAATAAATCAGTAACATCTCAGATGAGAGTAATCTCAGCTTCATCGATTTTTCAAGGCCTCAATAAACCAGCAAAAACAACCCAAAAAAAAACAAACCATCGCCGCCGTTGACGGCAAGCCGACAACACCCCTCTTTCTATTTCTCTCTCTCTAGATACCTAGATGTTTCTCTCTCTCGAAAACAACCGGCGGTCGAACAAATCTTAAGCAAATCACAAAG
This sequence comes from Ambrosia x helenae, assembly GCA_030844895.1. Taxonomy (NCBI): domain Eukaryota; kingdom Viridiplantae; phylum Streptophyta; class Magnoliopsida; order Asterales; family Asteraceae; genus Ambrosia; species Ambrosia x helenae. The sequence goes on from CM061232.1 coordinate 133,067,710, forward strand.
AAATTTGATGTGAGAGAGAGAGAGAGAGAGAGAGAGAGAGAGAGAGAGAGAGCTTTGAAGTCTGAGAAAGAGAATGTGAAGAAATAGTGAGATGAAACACTTTAAACAATAACCAAACCATAGTTAACTATGTGTAACCTAACCCAAGTTAATGGAAATGTGGCATTATCTCAGCATTAACACACACGTGGGGATGGGTAGCAAGAAGAAGTCACATATGGTGACACGTACTTAGACTACCAAATGACCAACATACCCATGTCTCACCAGTTATTAACTAAAATGGTATGGAACTGTTCATCTTTGGTTGTCAATTATACATAGTAGTATAACTAGTGGTATTAATGATCGCGCGTTGCGCGATTTCGAATCTCTTTGTACCAACATTCAAGACCAGGTTTGCAAAATATAGCTTCATTCACAGCATTAACGACGTGATGTTACACACTATAACTAATAATGAGGTGATAATGTAATCGAAATGACAATAACATTAAGCTAACTGTGTACCACTCTTAAGTGCAGCGTTCGTGGAACTCATAACGTGAGCGTACATGTGTTATATACAATACACACGATTCGATCACAATCCGAACAACGCGTTTGTAGACTGCCACCGGGCGGGAAATTGACCAGTATTGTTTCGTTACGGTACGGTATCGGCACTCTTTCCAGAAATAAACATGCTCCTAAGATGATTAAAAGAGAATCTGCACGTCATTAGCATTGATCGTTAGGAATCGGTTCGGTAGAAATCCGTTGTTTCAAATGCACAAACTAAATAACATTTCTAAGCTATAACATGATAAGATAAAGTCTTAAAGTCTTCATTAGAACGCCATACATTTTACCTTGTTTGTTACTAACATACCAAGAGTACTACCATAACAAAATAGGTTTTGTAAGTGGGATGTTCCTTTATTTAGATATCTCTTGTGGCATTTCAAAGCCGACACATTCAACTTCTAAACGTCAAACATACCAAACACAGAGCTCAATTTGTAACATCCACATAAAACAAATCATATTTATCCTTATTACCAACAACTAAAAGCAACAATAAGCATACAACCGTAAACAACCCTCTTAAAAAGATCGAAAGAACCCATTATATGCAAATCAAAGAGAACTTCAATGATTATTTAAGCAAATTGAATGGCAAAGAAACAAATTCTAATAGTTAAACCTAAAAACAACCATATAAGATTCGAATGGCATGATTCAACATGTGCAACGTCGATTTCACTTTCTTATGTCAACTTGATAAGTGCTACGATATCAAAAGCAAAAATAACCTTCAATCCATCAACAGTCGTCCGTAGTGCAAAAACATGATGCAGACAACATGTTTGACGAAATGTCAAGTTAAAAAAGAAGGCACCACAGCCATGCAACACTAACACTCAATAAAACAAAAACAACAATCAAAACACAGGAAACCAAGCAAAGAATAAAGTCAGAGCGAACTATACTGTCATTTGAGTGGGTATTTATACCTCACGCCTTCTCTCTTTTCCTCATGCTACACCCCCGTCTCTCTATGCCGGTTACTCTCGCCGCCTTACCCATCTCCAACCGCCTCCGCCGCTGGCGACCCCACTACACATATAAGAAATCAACATATACCAGAGAAAAAAATACAACTACCAAGCTACAATTGTCAACAACACAAGAAACCTATAAGTTGTGTAAATGGTAAAATATCTATGAAAAAACTGAAGTTGTGCAGCTGGCAGCCATATGCGTTTGGTTTTCTGCTTCTCTTATCAGATGCAAATGCTCGTAAATTAAAATTGCTACGTTGCCATAAACTTTTTCACCCTAACAATTCACAGCAACAAAATTTACTTTCTTTTTTCATTTTTGAAGGAAATGATCACTTCTTTAACCTCTCTTGAAATTAGCTATGTATAAAAAAGTAATGACCTTTAATCTAGCTTCAAATTTTGGTTTCAAACATAAGTTACAGTTTGTTGTGCCACCCAAACATACAGATTGCTTGCATTTTAAAAATGACTTAAGTATTTATGTTTTCAAACATACAGATAGCTATGTATAAAATAATTAACATTTTTTTTTAACATGAGTCAAGGTTTACCTGTGACGGAAAAGAAGAATCCCAAATCAAATTGCGTATTGAAAACTCAATTTTCAGCGGATAACCAACTGGAAAACCGATTGTTGTTATAACATCCCCAACAGATAACCAATCCATGAAACCAGGATCCGGAAGCAACAATTAGCCAGTGATGGTATCGACATGAACCGCCGCTAAAGAAGCAAAGATAGGACAGAGCATGCACCGCAAACCTGTCGCCGCCATGGACCGTCGGATAGCCGCCGGCAACGACCGAAGAACACCTCAAACTTCCGCCAGTAGCATTAGCTGAGGACCAGAAACCCCAAGATTGGGAAAACCTAAAAAGACACAAACACAAATCAATCCATGCCAGCAATGAAATACGGGTAAACGAAAGCGTCGGAGGGAGATGACACAACTCCATCTCTGACCCCGATTGCCCCAGGTGGGATCCAGTCAAACCTTTACACGTTGAAGATTAGCCCTACCACACCACATATTTACCGAAACGCCAGCAGATTCACTGTTTAATCTCTTCAACTATAAATATAAACTATGTTTTTCAATAAATCAACAGATCCAAAACTACCATGTAATAATATCTAGATAACAGCAATGGAGTTTCAACGCTTCCCACCACCACCACCAAGCTTGGGTCCCTTACCTTTGGGCACATTCCCACCTTTGGCTTGAACCTTCTGTTTTGACGCCACTTCTGCTTTCTTTGCTTTCTTCTCGTCCTTGGTTTTCTTGATTCTTTCCTTTATTTCGCTGCAATTTGGTTACAAAACGTTCAAGGTCAAGAACCCGGACCAATAGTTACATGTTTGACCCAAACCTGTTTGTAAAATCCCATTTTTTATATGCAGCAACCACAAACAAAAGAAAACATAACAACTTTACCCAAGGGCGGCCTCCCTAGCGGCATCACGGACTTCTGGTTTCTCACTTCTTTTCTTCTGAATGACTTCCAAAGTTTCTCCCACAATAGCCCTGGAGTAAGGCTTCTTGGTGGCACGGCGTCTTTTCTTCACAGCCTCTTGAGCAAGATCCTGTCAAAAATCATTAAAGCTCATTAAAATTTTGGTTTTAAAAAAGCATTTAGCGCTCCGAATTTAGGTTATTATTTTCATAGAGCAAAACCCAAGGCGTTACTGTAACTACAACCAAAAGCTGCATGTGTCTCGTATCTTTTACATGTCAGCCAGTTTATCAAGTAAATTATTCCATATTCTCTTCATCCATATGGTTTTTTCACACATCACTCTATTAAAAGATCCCAATTTTAACCCAGGTGTGCACTTTAAACTAATACCAACATAATAACCAAAAGCATTGCTTAACATTAATAAAACTCATGTAGTTTAGCCGAAAACTTTTTCTTACCTTCTTGTGCTGCTTTCGGTACATGGCCGTCTATGTGAGCTTCGAGGGCTTAAGCTTGTTATGTAAATACCTCTTACATTTGGAGTTTGCAAATAGGAAGACCTAAATTGGTACGACAATCGTCTAATAATTAGAAGCCAGATAGATACCTAAAAGTATGCAAATTACAAACCAAACATGCATCACAAAAATTACAAACATTATATACCTGCGAGTCATATCAGATGAATCTAATACCCCTTCCCGGGAAAATTTTCTGGCCACCGAAACAGCATAGCTCAGTCCTATCAACAGAAGAAAATTAGAACCAACTCATATAAGGAATAACTTCAAAATAAACCTGCAATTGCAAATTCACAGCGTATACTTTTATAATCAAACAAACAATCGCAATTTGGGTCTCGTAGCCTCGTGCATACCAGAATCCATTTTAGCGAGAAGAGAGCAGGCATGGTGGTGCCCCCCGGACCAGCTGTATCCCACAAGTGAATCGCCATCGGTTACTGCGCATAGTATTCTGCTGACCAAAACCAGCAAAGTTGCATACAATATTACAATCAAATTCAAAGTTCAATTAAATCGATTAAAATATTTAGTAAATTGATACCTGAGATCAAACATTTTCTTTGTATGTTCCCGGTTCTTCCAAAACAACTGCAAATTTGATCATGCAGGGCCTGTGAACATAAGAAAAACATACGGAATCTGCAGTTAAAAACAATAAACAGTGTAAAAACAGAAATTAGTTCTTTTTACCTTCGACACACCAAAAGGACCAACAATAGTATCACGAGAACTTCACTGAACCCGCCACATGTCAGAGGTGTAAAGCTATACGTAGCACTTTCATACACCTAAAATAAGAATCTGGGAAAACCCCCTACATAAATTCCTTTCCTCTTATCAACAACCGTCATCGTTGTAATCAACCCAAAACTCATCCAAACCCCAAATCCGACCCGAAAACACTACATGCGACCACAAATCGAAACCCTAAATAAGTGAAACTTACCTTAGTTGTTGGACTTACAAAGGGGCTCTTTTTATCGCTGATCGGAGCTGCTATTCTATCACCGGAACCCTAAGCTCGTAGCAGGAGTTGGAGGAGAAGCAAAACCCTAACCATCACCCCCAACACTGCAACTCTGAAACGTGGTGTCGGAGGCAACGCGAGGCGACGAAGGTGGAGCAACTGCGACATATACTTGACGGTTCGTCAGAGGTAGATTTGTCGCTGGAAATCAGTGGCTGAAACAGGGGAGACTTATGGCTTAGCTGATGGAGTGGTGTTAATGTGGTGTCGACAGAGGAAATGGTGGTGTCATCAAGATGTAAAGCCACGGAAGTAGGTAGATGACTAATCAAATGATCAAAACACTGTTCATTGTAAAACACTGTTCAAATGGTTTCCTTTATTAATATAGTGTAATATGAAGTGTACACAGTCCTCAACGGGTCATCACATGCAAATTCATGACGGACTGGGTGTATGGTTTTGAGACAGCTATATCTTTTATAAGATCTGATTTGAAATATTAACTAGGGTTATATTACCCCACGCTTCGCAGCGGGTGCTCCTGTTGTATTGAGGGTTTGGTGGACGTTAAAGATCGTGTGTCGTTGTGGGAGTTCCTGTTACGTGAGGGGTTTCGTGGAGCTAAAAGATAATATTAAGTGTATCAGAGCGTATTTTCTCTATTTCAAATACAAATAGGGCATAACAGTAATTTACTGAGTGAGTTTTCTTTGTATACCTATCCTATCCTATATTATGTATATAAAAGTTCCTTTCTAATACACCACAATTTGCCGACAATGGCCTAATGTTTATATATGTTAGGTTACAGTTTATGTATATTATTAATTCGTTATATAATATCATATAAAATTACTGATAAGACAAAAAATTTGTGGGACCAATCATTTTATGTCATCCCTATTAACTCTTTCTCTTTGACAATAACAACAACAGTATTGCAGTCACTTTCTCAGATCCACACATTGAGTGCGGCAAGTGGAAGTGGATACGGCCGGTGATAGGCAGGAGGGTTTGGGTCGGACGTTGGAAGGTGGTGATGGGTTGAGGTTTATGGTTTCCGACCGAATGTGGGGTTACCGGTCACAGATTTTGATGTTTGGATGTTTGGGGTGGTTTCCGATTATGACAACTTTTTTCCGGTCAGAAATTGGGTGTCTAGACGGTAGTTTCCGAGCAGCGGTTGGGTTCCTCTCCTTCTCTGTCTGATTAACCGTTTCCCTTTCTTTTAGATCGTTGGCTTCAAGTGAGGTTCTGGCTTGCGAGTACTGTCACTGGTAGCTTATTAGCTAGCATACAGCGGCGGAGACGGAGGTGTAGACGTAGCGCCGCCGTACACAGTGGCCGGGGAACCCGCCGGTTCTGTCTCCTTGTCTCTGTAATTTTCCATTACCCTTTGTTTTAGATCGGTGGGTTCAAGCAAAAGAATCGTGTCAAAGGTCAGGTTGTGGCTTGTGAGAGGTTTCTGTTGAAGACGGTTTGTTGAGGGTTATCGGTTTTGTGTTCTGCCCAAGCAGGAGGTGGCATATGACAGATGCTACGCGTGGACAAGACTCACCTGTTGTACTCTGTGTTTTGAATCTTGTACGACACTGTAGAAGTGTCGTACGATTAATAGATATATATAATTTGGAAAATTGGATTTTAATTATCCTACATTTTTGTTGTTGGCCAATAATAATCCTACGTGAGTGTATTCTTCCCATCAATCTCACCTTTTAATTTATTTTTTCTCATTGCACCCTTGTTAACTCACACTAACGTCGTTAGCTGAAACTCACAATTCTAGGCGATTATTCACCGGATTTGAAAGAGGGAATCAAGACGATGATATTGGTATGTTCAATTGCAGAAATGAGCATGGTTTGATAGTTTAATTGTAGGTTCTGGTCATTCCCTCTGACGAGAACATCAATTTGAAACCTATCGGATTTGACATCGGATCGCTCATGAGAGGCTCTGTTGGTAATGGTAATACATTAATGTTCTGGCTGGATAATTGGTCGGGCAGCGGTCCTCTGGCAGAATCTTTCCCAGCACTTTTCACAGCTGCTGTGGATAAGCTTGCTGTTGTCGCTGACCGGGTGTTGGTTAATGGGGTGGGCTGGGTCTGGGACTGGCGAAACGCAGCGCTGAATGGGGCGGAACAGGTGGAACTGGGCTTACTGGGGACTGCTCTGCAGCCGCCTGTCCTCGCAGATTCTGCAGACGGCTGGCTGTGGATGGTCGAAGGGTTGGGATCATTTAATGTTAAAGAGGTTAAAAGACTGCTGCAGATTCAGAAACCGGATCCATTTACGTGGGTCTTTAAGCGTAACAACTGGGTCCAAGAAAAGTAGAAATAATGGCGTGGCGCGCGGGCCTCAACAGGCTCCCTACAAAAGAGGCGTTGGGGAGAAGGAACATAAACGTGGGCTTGGGACTGTGTCCGATGTGTGGAGATGAAGCTGAAACGAGGGATCACCTTTTCATTGCGTGCGCATTCGCGGATACGGTTTGGCAAATAATTTCCCAGTGGTGCAAAGTGGGTGGCATCTACGCGTTTGATATCCGAGACATCCTTTCACTCCATAACTTCACGGCTGGCTCGGAAAAGCTGAAGAAAATCTTCTATGCAGTGTGTTTGACTACGCTATGGTGCATATGGGGCTGCAGAAATGACCTCGTTTTTAAACAGATACAACCTTCAATACATAAGGTGATCGACGATATTAAAACACTCAGTTTTCTTTGGGTCAAGGCGAGAGCAAAGTTGTCCAACCTGGAATGGGACAAATGGCGGGGTTTCAATTTGGCGAATATCGTTTAGTTAGTTGTTTATCTTGTTTTTTGTATATGGGCGAATTGTGATGTTAATATGGTGATGCATGCCGGGTGATATGATGCTAGTTTCCCGCTAGCCTGGGTGTTTAATAAAATTTGTTGGCCGTTCAAAAAAAAAAAAGAGAAGCTTCCTGCCTGTCTCTTTTGATCATGTTCATTTTCTAAAACACTTGTTATAATTATTAATTCTTTTTAATCTTTATATATGGGGAGCTTAAAACTTATCAAGCATAGAGCCACCCATGTCTTGAGATTAAACTCGGCGAGGCTAAAATGCCGAGTAGCGGCGAAGTTTGAAAATTCGGACCGGGGGTCGGAAGTATATAACTAAACTTCTTAAAAAAAGGGTCATTTACATATTTCCCCATGCTAAGATCATTTATTACATATTTACCCAACTTAAAAAGTCAATTACATATTTCCCCCTCCTAAGGCATACACAAGTTGCAAGTCAATTACATATTCCCCCCTCACAGGGGGAAATATGTAATTGATTTTTAGGGCTGGGTAAATATGTAATTAGGAGTCTTAGCAGGGGGAAATATGTAAATGACCCTTAAAAAAAATGGGGGGTCGAAACCGTATGTATCAAAAATTTTTATATGGATATTATATAATTGAAACTTCTGAGCAAAAAATTAGGGGCGCCCCTTAAAACCTGCGCTACTGATGCCAAGGCATCAAGAACAATGAGTAGCCGCAGAGAAAAAAAGCGTGCAAGATCGTTTTTTCTTAATTTACGGTAAATCAAGGACATATGCTGCGAGTAAAAAGCTTGCAAGATCGGTTTTTTATATGAAGTTTGCACTTGAAATCTCTATTCCCAAAGAAAACATGAAAACTGAGTAAAAGTTAACTAAACATGTCACAAGATATATAGCACACAAAGATACACTTCCAAACCGTATCAAACCCTTATTGTACTAAAAATGTGCACCATGACAAGCTAGATCAACTGATCTAGATATCAATATTGCGAATCAACGCAATTCGGGCCCTTGTCTCAAGATCGGACTGATCCTCTTCTTCAGCCAAATAAGAGAAATATGCTTTGTTATCAGGGTTCCTAATCGAACAATGTGCACGAATTTCACCCTTTTCGCCAGTCAAAACTTCCATTTGTCCCATTTTGATCATGGCTTTCACAAATGCCTCAAAGAACAACTTCTCATCATGTGCAAAGCTTTCCACAATTGGTTTAGTCACTTCATGAGTATACAAATCTTGATCTGAGGTAAAAAGCCCTTGTCGGTTCATCAAATCGACAAAATACTTGTTGTCAAACTTTATCGGAGAGTAAATGTCCATAGCGGTGGTAGCATCAGTCGTGTTGGTGGGACAAACCTCTTTAGCCCATGAGCAAAGGTTTTCTCCATGGTGGGGTCTTGGGTGGGGTAGAGACGCGAGGCGAAGGAGGAGCAGTGGCTCACCCCGATGGTGTGGCCCCCAGAGAGGGCCACAACGTCTGTCGGGGTGAGCTTCTTGGCTGCGAGCGCGGAAAGGATGGTGGAGGCGTTGCTTGTGGGTGCTGGAAGATTGGCTAGTGTAGCGTTTTGTGTGGCGAATGAGAGACCATCTTTTCTACCCAATGGAACATCATAGTCCGGTCCACCTGACTTTAGAAACGTAAAAAAAAAAAAAAAAAAAAAAAAAAAAAAAGATTATTATTTATTTTAGTTAGTAAATAGTTAAATACTTTTCTTAATATACGTGGTAAAAAAATTAATGGAAAATCAAAAAGTATTCATCTTGACTGGAGAAGTTGACAAATGACTGTTGCTATTTTTGTTTTCCAATTTTTCATTTTTTTTTAATTCGGAAAATTGTTACTTTTGAGTTTTGTCCATGTAACAAATCAATTTATATAATACACTAAATTTGTATTTGTTATGTTTTTATGTATTCACCTTTATATCTTTGTCAATTTATTATATATTATTATAAAATAATAAATAAATTTCAAAAGAAAAAGAAAAAGAAAAAGAAAAAAAAAAGAAAACCAGAAATAAAATAAAGCCAATCTTTAGAGAGAAAAAAAAGAAGAAGAAGAAGCAAACGATAATAGGAAAACAAAAAAGTTTTACTTCTTCAATTCAATTTTTGAGATGTTTTCGCACAATTTTTTCGACTTTGTGACATGTTTTGTGGATAAAGTGGCATAACAATATGGATCTCTTACTCCACATCTGCTTACTGCTATGCCAGAGAACACATGTTAGACACTAATGGATTTGTAATATTTAAAAGTTATGGTCATTTAGTCAACTTCTACCATCAAACATGACTATTTTGGTAACTTTCTCTATATATTGTGATGGATATATTTTGTATTCATATCATATGTACCAAATGAACCGCATCACGAGCTGCAAGAGCAACAATATCCGAACAAGACACAACTCTCCCACATTCTCTATGGACCAAATTCCTTAGATCTTCGACGATGTCGAACGCCTTTTTTCTTAGACTTTGGTTAGGAGGCGCGGTTTGTTCACTCGGGCCACCATGTGACCCATCAAGCAAAACCGAGCCATCACATCCCTACATGCATAATTATAATAAGTACATATTCCTTTAATCATAACAACTAACCATAATGCGAATAATTAAGTGGTACCTGAACAAAACAATCGTGAAAGTGAAGTCTAAGCAAGCCCGCGGCTTGTTCAATATCCTCCTTGAACACTTTCTTGAGATGTTTTCGCACAATTTTTTCGACTTTGTGACATGTTTTGTGGTGATAATCCCATGATAATCCTTTTGTAATGGGAGCGGAGTAGTCGGCTTCGGATACGTAAAGGAGAGAGGAGAAGATCAAGAGAGAGGAGAATAAGAGAAACAAAGAGGTTATAGAAGAAGAAGAAGCCATATGGATGAATGAGTTTGGGTTCAAAAAGAAGGTGGTGTGGTTGAAAAGCAAAGGTTGGAAGAATATTTATAGGGACATTGTGCATTGACCCAAGAAATATGTTGTAAATTAGAATAAATTTTAGGGAAGCTTCTTAGTAATTTTGAAAACTTTACAGGACAGTGAAAATTCTTAAGCTATAAGAGTTAGCTACATGAATCATAAATTGTTATATTATAAAAACACACTTCACCAAATAACACACTTATGATTCCAGTGGATTACCTTTCATCAAGTAAGTTTTTTTTGACTGTGACGGCTAAGACATAGTCCCCGCTTTTGAACACCGTCTAACATTAGCCCGCTTTTGATGATTTTCCCATATGTTAAAAGATATATTTGGATCAATGTTGGGAAACTTGTTAATCTTTTAATATAGAATTTAAAAAATGTTTTATAGTTATCAAATATTTTATGTTTTTACTTGAAGCAAACATATAGTTTTATAAATCTGAATTTTAAATAAATATTACTATTAGTGAGTAGAGAGAAATTATAAACGAATGGAAAATATTCCAATTCTAATTAATCTCAAAGAATTACTTGAACCAAACGAGACCTTAATTAGGGTTAAAAACCGTTCAAAAAAAAAAATTAGGGTTAAAAAAAATTTCCGGCTTTTTTTTAATTAATGAAAGGGACACATATATAAAATCCAAACCGAAAAGACATTTACTATTAATAAGGGGGACAATTATATAAAATCCAATTGGAAATGAAATGAAAGTTCAGAGATAACGTTTGATCCTTAGATTATCTGTGATGTGAACAAAGTGCTATAAATATTTATATAAAATATCATATAGTAAATATTAACAAATAGATATTGGGCATTAAGCAAAAAAAAAAAAAAAAAAAAAAAAAAAAAATAGTAAACTTATTACAAATATCAAAGCCTGAGGAACCAACGGTTTGTATTTAGTAGAATAGGGTTTGAGATTTAAAAAGGGATAGCGGCGCAGCTTGTTGCTTGCTTACCCATTATTCAGATGTAACTTGGTTTTTATCGTGAAATAAAATAACAAAGTGTAAATTATACGAATTAATTGTAAACGTGGCAATGTTAAGTTTTAAGACATTAAATTTCTAGTCTTCCAACTTTTCATTCATACCAACATGTCCTCGCAGTAGATGTTTGTTTTTTTACATCAAGTTTTTGAAATATAAGAATGTATTCATTAATATAAAAAATAAAAAAAAAATATGATAAAGAATGTAACTCCACTCTGACTACACTATGCTATATGATCATCTGAAAATAGTCGACACAGATTTATTTCAATGAATCAAACAGAGTACAAAATCTATCAAAGATTACAAAGAAAACCTCACTACAAATCTCCCAAACCCTCAAAGATTATCCTTATGATAATCTGTCACAAAATACACAAGAACTAACAGGGTTGTTAGATCAAGATGATCAAACAACAACAAACCCTAATATGTGAATGTGAACGAGTGAAACGAGAGAACAATGGATAATAGATAGAGAGGCAAAAGTGAATATGGGACGAGACAAGCAGCTATATATAGCTGCAAAGATGTGTTTCTCCCAAAAGATCAACAGCTATCAAGGCCTCCATCCAACGGCTGAAGATCCGTGTGTTTTCTCACACGGATTGCCACATCACCAGCCCAACTAAACAAACTGAATCGGGCCAAGACTAAGCCCAAACTCCAAACACTGCATGAGCCCATACCAAACACAGCTACAGCCCAAACCTCCAAACTTTATAACACAATAAAAGGTTGTATTGGACCTGCACAAAAAAGGTTATGCAAAACGTTCAAAGATTTTATAAAACAAACTATATAAAAAACTTACCTTAGTGTTAAAACTGAAAAATATAAAAAAAGTCAACAAGAGTCAACTTTATTTTTAACACCCCCTTAGTTTTAACACTTAAAGGGATCAAACATTGCTAAAGAATTGCACAATTGCACATGTTGACCAAGATTTAAACCTTTAGTAAAAATGTCAGCAATTTGATCAACAGATTTAACATTTTGTGTTTTGATAACTCCACTTGATACTAAGTCTCTGAGAAAGAACAAGTCTAACTAAAAGTGTTTAGTTTTTTCAAAGAAAACTGAGAGAATTGCAGTTTTCGTCCCTGTGGTTTGCCTAAACTAACAGGTTCAGCCCAGGTTTAACACCCTGAGTACCTGTGGTTTCTTTTTCTAACACTTTACGTCCCTGAGACTAACGGCCATTAGTTGTTCCGTTAGTTTGTGGTGAAATGACTATTATACCCTTAATTTTTTGGGTGAAATGACTCTTATACCCTCTCTTCCTTCTTCTCCAACCAACCCACCCACCCACCCACCACCACCTGTAACACCCACCACCACCACCACCACCTCCTCTCTCCTCCACCATCTCCACTCCACCCGCAACCCACACCACACATCGTTATTCCCGTCAAACATCCCAAATCTCACCTTCATCTCCATCAAACAAACCCAATTCACAACAATGGAGTTCGAATCAAACTACAACACCACCACCACCATCTCCACCGCCACCCTCCCTTTCCTCACCATCTCATCTCTCCTCCACCATCTCCAATATCATTAACTAATTAACTAATAAGATAAAGCAGATAGAAACCACAAAATTAATAAGAGATTTAAATGGGATTCCCTTACGGCAAAATGTCCCCTTTCTGTTACTCCAATTGCCTCAAATCCTACTCAATGCTCGTAATCTTCTTGCTGGAAATAAGGCTGCTCTTTTTGCTGTTCCATGGCTGGTAATCTATCTCATTCATTATTTATTTATTTATTAATTAATTTTAGCTTATTACCCTTCCTATCTTTTCAATGCTTACTCCACAACCCGCCTTAATATCATTCAAATGCTTCCAGGGAATGTTTACCAGACTTTTTGGAAACCTTTCATTACTATCATATTTCGCAAAAATAGGGGAAACCGAAGCAATGCTGGTTCAAACTTTGGGTGTTATATCCACATACGCCGTTATCACTCAGCTAGCCATGGCTGGATCCATGCCTGTACCACAGTGGAGGATAGAGGAGATGGTGGTGGTGGGTGTTGCAGGTGGTGGTGATGGTGGTGGTGGGTGGGTGGGTTGGCTGGAGAAGAAGGAAGAGAGGGTATAAGAGTCATTTCACCCAAAAAATTAAGGGTATAATAGTCATTTCACCTTAGACTAACGGAACAACTAACGGCCGTTAGTCTTAGGGACGTAAAGTGTTAGAAAAAGAAACCACAGGTACTCAGGGTGTTAAGCCTGAGCTGAACCTGTTAGTTTAGGCAAACCACAGGGACGAAAACTGCAATTTTCTCAAGAAAACTGGATTAGATGCAATTGCCAAAGCAGAGATGCTATCACAATATAAAGGAACAGGTAATGTTACCTGTATATTTAGTTAAGATAAGTGACTAACAATCCACAAAACTTCACAAGCAGCTGAACACATAGATCTGTATTCTGCTTGAGCAGAAGATCTAGAAATAGTTGATTGTTTTTTGCTTTTCCATGAAACAAGATTGTTTCCCAAAAAAACACAATATCCTATAACCGACTTTCTAGTTATAGGACGCTTTGCCCAATCAGAATAAGAATAAGCAATAAGACGAAAATTGTCTGACCTTTTAAAAACTATTCCCTTTCCTGGAGCCCTTTCAAATATCTCAATAGCCTCATAGCTATTTTTAAATGACCCTCCGTGGGTTTATGCATATATTGACTAAGGTAATGAACATCATATGATATATCTGGCCTAGTATGAGATAGGTAAATTAATTTACCTATCAGTTTTTGATAGCCAATTATATTTGTTAAAATAGATGTATGCTCATTACATAAAGTAGTCAAAACATGATTAGGCTCTAAGGGATTAGTAACAGGTTTGCATCCAAGCATGCCATACTCTGTTAAAAGGTCAAGACAGTACTTTCTTTGGGACAAACAAAGATCATCATCTTGTGACACAACTTCAATCCCTAAAAAGTACTTTAGTTCACCCAAGTCTTTGATCTTAAAGCAACTTCTAAGAATTTCTTTGGTGCTTTCAATGTCAACTATACTAGAATCAGTTAAGATAATATCATCCACATAGACCAATAAAATAGTAATATGAAAATCACACTGTTTTATAAACAAAGAATAATCACATCTACTTCGGTTAAACCCTAAGCCTTTCAAGACCCCAACAAGCTTCTCATTCCACATTCTTGGAGCTTGTTTAAGACCATAGAAAGACTTTTTAAGTTTACATACTTTATTTTCTTTAACAGAAAAATATCCTTCAGGAAGACTCATGTAAACTTCTTCATTTAGATCACCATATAAGAAAGCATTATTAATGTCTAACTGAAATAATTTCCAATTATTCTTAACAGCAAGAGAAATAACACATTTGACAGTAACAAATTTAACCACAGAAGAGAAGGTTTCATTAAAGTCTATACCTTCCTTTTGGCTATAATCTTTGGCAACAAGTCTATCTTCAAATCTATCTATGTCACCATTAGACTTATATTTAATTCTATAAACCCACTTACAGCCAACAATACTCCTGCCACGAGGCATGCCAACAATATCCCAAGTATTGTTGCTATTTAAAGCCTCTATTTCATCATTCATAGCAACAATCCAATTAGGATTAGAAGTTGCTTCCCTAAAGTTTCTAGGTTCAACACTTTTGTTTATCATGCAAGCAAATACTTGATTATTTATAGACAAGTTAGAATAATTAACAACTCTTTCTATGCCATATTCGACCTTACCTTCAATAACAAAGTCCTCTAACCTCCTAGGCATAGTAGAACTCCTACTAGATCTCCTAACTGAAGTTGACTCAAAAACATTCTCATTTGAATCAATAGAATCATTGCCCTCAGAATTGGAATTTTCTACATTGTTATATATCACATGTTTAGCCCTGTCATCCATCTAATCATCCTATTGTTGAATAATACTTTCAGGAATTTTAGGATGGGACTGCTGAATCCTATGTGTTTCTAACTCATTCTCACTTTGTACCCTTCCTTCATCATATGGCTCTTCATAAGATTTGGGTGTTTCATAAAGATTAAAAAAATTCAATGAGTTGATCTCATCATGTGTGTTTTCATCATACTTAGAAAAAGTTGTTTTTTCTTTAAAAGGAAAAATGGTTTCATAGAATTTTACATCTCTAGAATAAAAAAAAAATGTTTTTATTTTCTAAACTTAAAACCTTGTATCCCTTTTTTTATTTGAATACCCTATGAAAACACACTTATCAGCACTACTGTTTAATTTGTTTGAATCATTTAAAATTGTAGCAAAACACCAACACCCAAAGATTTTCAAATGACTTAGGAAGGGTTTGAATCCAAAAATGAGTTCATAGGGAGTTCTACCATTCAGCACAGAGGAGGGAGTCCTATTAATGAGATAAGAAGTAGTTAAGAGACATCCAGTTCAATAACAAACAGGCAAATTACTTTGAAACAAAAGAGCTCTAGTAACATTTAGTAAATGCCTATGCTTTCTTTCAGCTATCCCATTCTGTTGGGGTGTATAGGCACAAATGGTTTGTTGAATAATTCCATTGGTTCTACAAAAGGAATTCATTTGATGATTAACAAAATCTGTTATATTTTCAAACACTTCACCCTTGTGCTTCATTAGACACACCCAAACAACCCTAGAATAGTTATCCACAATAGTAAGAAAGTATCTGAACCCTTCCTTACTTTGTACCCTATAAGGTCCCCAAACATCTAAGTGAATTAGATCACCAATACTGGTGCTCTTATATTCACTTAAAGGGAATGGCTCCCTATGCTGTTTGGCTTTGTGACAAATGTCACAAGGACAATTATTAGGGCTAAACTTGATTCCTAATGTAGGTTCAAGTTTCTGCATGGCAATGTCAGAGGGATGACCAAACCTAGCATGCCACAGATCAGATAGTTTACTAGAATTAAAACCTACCTGATGACTAACTATGGAACCCCCACAAAAATACAGTCTTTCATACTGATTACCAGTCACAAGGACTTTCTTGGTTGATAAGTCCTGAATATAACAATTGTTCTCATCAAAACCAACATACAACCTATTATCTTTAACTAGTTTATGCACAGAAATAAGGTTTATAGAATATCCAGGTACTACAAACACATCATGTAAAATGACACCATTCCCCAACTTAAGTGTTCCAATTTTAGATACAAAAGCCTTAGTGCCATTAGGATGATTTACATATATCTTTAAATCAGAAACATCAACGAAATCAGTTAATAGGTGTTCACTAGTGACAATGTGTTGATTAGCCCCTGAATCTATAATCCATCCCATTTGACCTTATTTCTTCCAGCATTAAAGCAGAAAATAGGTTTTATGAAAACATTAGCACAAAAAAGATGATCAAAGACACTACCTGAAACATTATGACTTTGAGGTTCATCAATATTTATTTCTTTAATCAGACTTAGCAGTTTAGCAATTTGATCACTAGTCAAAGATGTAATAGAAGTATCAGGTTTCTCTCTAACACAACTATTATTAAAACTAGCTTTTTTCTTAGAAATTCCCTTTGCTTTTGCCCAAGGAGGATACCCAATTAATTCAAAACACTTTTCAACAAATGTCCATTTTTATTACAATGTGAACACTTAATCACCTGTCCAGTAACCTTATTATCCTTCTTAATTGAGTCTATAGTTTGATTAGTTTTAACAAAAAAACCAACATTGTTTTGAATCCTTTTTGAAGAATTAATTGAATTTCTATGGGATTCCTCCCTAGAGACAACAGAAAAGGACTCCTTGACAGAAGGTAGAACATCTTTGATTAAAAGACTAGTCCTAATACTTTGATAAACACTGTCAAGACCCATAAGAAACTACATCAATTTGATCATATTATTAAAGTTATTGAACTCTCTTGATGCATCACAAGTACAAGCAGGCAATTGAACAATTTGATCTATCTATTTCCACATAATGTTCAGTTTATGATAATATTCAGACACAGACATGCCATTTTGAGTAAATTGATTAATCTTCTGATATAAATCAAACATGACAGACCCATCAATTTAATCATATGTTTCTTTTAATTCAGTCCACACATCACTAGCAAGCCTAGAGAAAATATGACCCATATATAACTCTGCACTGATAGAATTAAGTATCCAGGTTAAGACAATAGAATTACATTTGTCCCATTGTTTAGCAAGAACTACATCAGTTTGAGACTTAACACATGACTTATTAAAAAAAACCCCATTTATTTTTAACTTGTAAAGCCAAGGTTAATGCATTAGCCTAAACAGAGTAATTTTTAGAACCTTTCAACTTAATAGTTATAATGGTCAAGTTACTAGAATTAGATGGATGCAAGTATAAAGGGTCACTAACATCAAGTTTACTAATGAGTGTTTCATTAACAACAACAACATGACCCCCATCAGCAGGATCTTGGTTGTCAGCCATGATGCAAGCAGACAGAAAACAGTAATATCAACAAGATCAACAAGTAGTCAAACACAAACAAACAGATGCACACAAGAGTGAATTAGAGAATAAACAAGAACACAAAAAACAACAATCACAGTCCTACACACAGGCGAAGCTGAGCCAGTGATCCAGTTCAGTGGGTTCTCACAAGGATCCCACCGTAGGTCTTAACTCAGGAGCCTCTAAACCTAGAAAAGAGACGCAAGCTTAAATCTAACCACAGGCACAAGCCTAGAACAATGATTCCTTAGAACAAACCCTAAAGAATCAGAAAGATCTCACCAGAAAGACCCAAGTTAAGGTTTCTCCAAAAAACTCATAGTTTGTAACCTTCACTTAGGATTACAAACCAGAGAGCAAGAGAATATGCAATCCAGTCCAACAAGGAAACAGATCCACAGGATCAAAAGCAAACCTCCGAATCCAGTAACCACAAAACCCTAATCAGAAACAACATGGGAAATACAACCAGAATCAAGAGCCTAGGGCTCTGATACCATGTCAAAATAGTCGACACAGATTCAGCTGACGCAGATTTATTTCAATGAATCAAACAGAGTACAAAATCTCTCATAGATTACAAAAAAAACCTCACTACATATATCTGAAACCCTCAAAGATTATCCTTATGATAATCTGTCACAAAATACACAAGAACTAACAGGGTTGTTAGATCAAGATGATCAAACAACAACAAACCTTAATCTGTGAATGTGAACGAGTGAAACGAGAGAACAATGAACAATAGACAGAGAGGCAAAAGTGAATAAGGGACAAGACAAGCAGTTATATATAGTTGCAAAGATGTGTTTCTCCCAAAAGATCAACATCTAACAAGGCCTCCATCCAACGGCTGAAGATCCGTGTGTTTTCTCACACGGATTGCCACATCACCATCCCAACTAAACAAACTGAACCGGGCCAAGACTAAGCCTAAACTCCAAACACTGCATGAGCCTACACCAAACACAACTACAGCCCAAGGATTTTATAACACAATAAAAGGTTGTATTGGACCTTCACAAAAAAGCTTGTGCAAAATGTTCAAGGATTTTATAAAACAAATTATATAAAACCTTACCATAGTGTTAAAACTGAAAAATATAAAAAAAGTCAACAAGAGTCAACTTTATTTTTAACAGATCATCCTCTTTGGTCACTCTAAATACTTTATCCTTAACAATGCCACCAGTCCACCACACACCTCCGATTATACAATGCTTAACGATCCTAAGAGATATATTCAGAATTTTACGATGTCTTTCTCCTTCCCCACTACCACTACTGACACAACCTTCGCCTAAATCATGGACGAAGCTTATTGAGGGTCGGGGGTGTCCCGACCCTCACCGATTTTTTTGCTCAGTAGTGTAAATTTCTCCGGTTTTATCCAAAAAAAATGTATATTTTGAGTCCGCCCCACCAATTTGATATACAAATTTGGATCCCATGACTCTCGGCCCTCTCCATATTGAAGTTCAAGCTCTGCCACTGGCATCAATCCAACATTGGTCACTCCGGCTCAACACCACAAGTTATCAACACATGCATTCTTCGAATCCTGCCAAATCGGCAATGCTCCTCCACCATCCATTGCTTAGTCCGCTCTAATGACCTAATATACTTCTCTTACAAATCGTGAATCGAATAGATTTGGTTGCCGATTGAAAAATATTTTGTTTTTGATTGCTTTGCTTTTTTCCCCAATCATGAGCTCAACAATACTCTTATATGCTGGTAATCGACACGAAACCACAATTAAAACCATGTTTTTTTAGGGCTTTTGAGTTGAATGGCCCAGACTAGAATTAATCATTTGGATCAAGATTAATTACATAGGGTCAATTCAAAATTCCCCAATCTCCCAAAGTGCCACATCAGCTTTTCTTCCCAAGTTCCCAACTTTACATATATGCATAAAAACATAGATAAAAATATAAGATAGTAGATACAACATAGTTTGTTATGAACCTTATATCAAAACATAGATAAAAATTTGTGATTTACATCGAAATATTCAATATTGTATAAAACATGATACATTAAAAGTTATAAAAAAATATTTCTTTTTAAAATCTAAAAAATAAAATAAAAAAGTGTCACCTCAAATACCTACTTCACAAGATGTAAATAGATTTACCCATTGGGCTAATCCAATATATTTTGCTAAGGTTTGGGATTTATTCCTAAAGTTTCCTGATGCCTAAAATCATTTTTTTTTTCATATTCCCTGAAGGTAAGAATGGTTCAAGAAAAGTGGACATGCATGCATGCCTTGGTTTGAATAGCTTTTCTCAATACGACTATTATTACATATTTGGTGGGTGAGAATATGACCAATGGAAAGGTGGACTTAAACAAATAAACTATACTTTTATAGATTAAAATATCAAATATTGTGTAAGCAAAGCAAACTACTCCATTCAAGTTGTTTTAGGTCTTCTTAATGAATTCAACCAAATTAAAAGATGTCACTACTTTTATAAATAATATAATTTCCAAAAGGGTTAAAGATATTGAAATGATCAAAAGCAATAAAAATGTAATAAAACGCATCACACCTATACAATTTTTTAGGAATAAGATTACTAATATTATTATTAATTTGGATCTTACCAACTCTCATAATTATCTGGACACATCATTCACAAATTCTGTTATAAGGTAAAATGATTGGTACAGTTATAACACAAAGACCAATGTTTTAGAGGATCATTTGATGTATGGTAATTAATTTAACATCACAAACTATTACATAGTATCATTATATTATTAGTGTTTATTAGTAGGAGGCTACGAACTTATTAGATCATTATTGGACCCGTAGGCTCTTACTATTAAACCCTAATATCTGATACAATGGAATTTTATTTACTTATCCGATGATGGTTTTTTCACATATGAATGTTTATCTTCTAGTAGTGGATTACATTAACTAACCTAGTGACTTAAATATTCAGGACACGATTTAGATATATTCACGTATCATGATAATTACTTGTTGCTACAAGACATAATGAGTATATTATACATTAATCTACATAAATAAACATCAAATTAAAGAACTTTTGTATTTAGCGTCTCCTTTACTTTTTCTAGGACCTAAGACACACTAAAAAGAAAAAGGTGTCGAAATTACAATTGCATATGTGAGATTAGTTATATACAAGTGGAAACAAAATAAACAAAAGAATGAGAGAGATGAAGTATTACATCTCAACTTGAATAAAACTTTAAAGGTTGGCATATCCTAGTTAAGATCTATTCACTCAGTCTCATATTGTTATCTCTCGATTAGAAGTTACCAACATCCCATAACTTGTTAGTATATATGTATTTTCAATTTTATTTGAACGGATAAATGTTGCTATTAAGAGGGATTGAACCCACCACCTCCAAGTTAGAAAGTTAGAGCGTTAGACACCAAAGTTAGTACCATCACACCAAGGTTAGTGCCACCACTTGACAAGGGGTGAGGTCATATAGGTATTTTGATTATTTTACTATGTACAACTATTTGAAGAGAATATTTATGTGTGCACCAATAGGGTAACTCTTGGCACATTCTTGCAAGTGATCGCCATATTACCATTGAGTGACTTCCCGCACATCACGATCTTGTAAACTAACATTTAGATCATCTTTGTTAGGAACTGAAAACTTCTATTCAATTAAAACATGAACAAAGGGATAGTCGGCCCGATTCGAGATTGGAAATCTTCGATTACAAGGTATAAAACCCTAATTTTGATTAACGTAAACATCAACCCAATAGAACAAGAAACCTGCTACTAATACTAGTCCTGATTGACGGTTACCAACTTAACTTCCCCACTACATGCGTCATGAGAACTTTGTGGACTATTTCCAATTTGGGATGGAATCTAGAGCGGGAATATAAATCAATTTGGGTTGGGTTGGATCCTCCATTATGAGTTGTGATAGATTGGGAAGGCTTTGCAATTTCCCTGTAGTTTTCATCTAGACCCCACCTTGATGACTATTTGATAGCCACCTTGGTCTCAAGACCGGGATAATGATTACCATTCCCTATCTGAATACTGAAAGGAGAAACCAATTGGGTGGTCAATTTCAAATCTTGTACAAAAGTGAAAGAGATCAGATTGTGATTGGACCCACTGTCAACCAAATTGAGATCTTCGGTAGAATTAAGAGTTCCATAAAGCTTTGTAATTGTAGTTTATGACATCCCAATGATGGCATGAAAAATACTTTCAACAAATTTTGTGTTATCGGGGGTGTTTTGTCACAGTGCTAGGTTAGGTTCGTCGTTCAATGCCTTTTTTCCCGACTCTAATAGCTTGAAGATACACACTTTGCAACAATGACCTGAACCATATTTATCTCCAAACTTAAAGCATTCCACATGGAGATATCGACCAGGTTTCTCAGTTATGCATGTAGAGGTTCTAGGCGGGAAGTGCGAAGACTGACTACCGGATGGTAGATCAGGGTTATGGGCATGGGTCGACGAGAATGCTTTATTAGGCTGGCTTCTGATTTTGGACTCAAATTCAAAGGCCAAGATCATGGCTTTATAAACGGTATAAGGCTTATGGATCCTCACATTAGCCTATAACTCTTCTTTGAGCCCATTTAAAAACACACCCAATGAACAGTTACATGGATAATTAGAAACCCTAGCTGATCGACGTGCAAATTCTTGGCGATATTCTTGAATTGTTCCCGTCTACTTGATACTACACAAGTATTCGTCCAAATTTTGAAACTCGCCATCTTTTTATCTTTTGGAACCACCGCTGGACTTTTTCTTAAACATACCGTGTATCTTGGGAGTTGCTAAATCATTCTTGACAGACTCCATTAAAATTCAAGAATAGCTACAACTACAGCCAATTAACTGCAATCAGATCTGGGTTAGAACCGCCTTCAGGGTTACTTCAGGTAGAGGGTGCCATCGATTATCGGCAATGGAACCCAATGTTAGGAACTGAAAACTTCTATTAGATTAAAAGACAAACAAAGGGATAGTCAGCCCGATTCTAGATGGGTCTAGATGGGTAACTGGAAACCACTTGGGGAAGGACCTCGCTTGTTTACTGTAACCATTAATTCAGGGATATGAAACCGAAGGAATATTTGGATAGTACTATTGGTTCCTGACGAGACCCACCTCTGGTTGATAGCGTCAACCTGGTAAAGACAAGAGGTGCACGTATTCTGAACTGAGTTGTTGTCCAAGAAACAACTCGCGGGGCAATTTGTTGTATAGTCTTGGTTTGGTTATGGGCCCGGGATAGGTCGCCGTCTCCTTGTAGGAACTTGCAACTCCTTATATAAGACACTACTTATGTTATACTTCCGTTACATGCTTGTTTTGAAATGTTGTTGTGATGTGTAACCAAAACCTGTGAACTCACCAATATGTATATATTGACGTCTTTTTAAACATATCTTTCAGGTAACTAACTACTGAATATATATGAGGCTAGTGCGGTGGAATATGGGATGTCGGATACTTGTCAGGGTTTCATCAATACTTTCCATTGGGTTGGGACTTAGATGGAAAAACCCCCACGTATGAAACTAGTTATTTGTTCTTTTGTAAAAGGTTGTAACAATGTACTTATTTTTGAAATCTTAATAAATTAATCTTTTCTAATCAATTATGGTTTGTGTTAATGTTGACTTTGATATGCATTCGAGCGTTGCGCCACGTGTTTCCACCGTTGGCCTGGTGTGACAGAAGTGGTATCAGAGCCAAGGTTATAGCGAACTAGCATTTTTTTTTTAAAATCTAGACTATAACTGGTTTCGGCTCGAAAACAAGGTTTTCAAAACTAAAACACAACAAAATATTTTTACAAAATAAAAAAATTTGTACATGGGATGTACAAGGGGAAGTTCCGACCGACTAGCCACGTGTGTCAATATATGAAGTATTAGACAATACGGATAAGAATGTTTATGTTGTGTAGGAATTCGATTTTCTAAGATTAGTTAATACATATACGTAGTACGGAGATTTTGCTAGTAAGGATGTCGTGTCACGCTTCACCTTAGTCCACACTCTTGCATTGATCACCGGTACCAGCAAGTGGAAAGGACGTTGTGGTCTACGATAAACTCACTCGCTTACCTGTGGACGGGATGATCCGAAGGACTAATCTCTATCGCGCTAATGGATGTTGCCGGGTTGTTTATGATGTGGAGGCGAAACTAAACTAAGTCAATTTGGTTGTGAGAATCCTATGTTTTTGGATCAGGAAGCTCGAAACTAGCGGGCACCGACATTACCTGGCAACGCAAATTATCATTACGGGTGCACACGTAATAATAATCTGGGGTGCACGGTAACCTTGGTGGGCGCTAGGGCCAGGGTTGGTGATCACTCCTTGTTGTGTTTGGTCTTGTTCCATAGGTTCAGACTTGGCTTCTGATTGGCCAACGGGTAAAAATGGGAGTCTTGTCGATATCCCTTGATTTTGATCCTAGAAAACCCATTGAGCCTTCTTCAATATTACCTCTAGGGTTCAAACACGGAAGAGCTCGAACGTCTATTTATATGAATATGCGGACGTAAACCTTCGTATCGGATAGGGACAGGAGATGAAAGCTTCCTTGTGTAGGAGTTGAATGCCTTCACCACACAGTGTTCCAAAGGAGCAGACGTATGAGGATGCACTGCCTACCGAAGAGATGAATGTCTGGTTGATGTGCTATGTATGGTCTAAAAATATAAACTAACCTAGACACCTAGTAATATAAAACAGACTCAACTAAACTAGACCACACGACAGGCAAGTGTACATATCAATGCAGTACAAACTAAGTAAGTCCGAGTATCGAACCCACAGGACACAACTAGAAAACAAAACTAGACTCGACTATGACTTAACAAAATTGGTTTTAAATATGATTTTTGGTTTTTTTTAATAATTAAATAAACTAAATAAAGTAAATAAACAAGATAAACTGACAGCAAGGATAACTGAGGAAAATATCAGGATAGGAAGGCAACTACCTAGGTCAAGAATCCTACATGAAAACTCACAACTCTCGGTAATGGAAAACTGAATGGCTACCAGATTCTAAGGATAACTCAAGAAACCCTAAGACGTGCTAGATCTCCTCCCGGTCTCACCAACAAACCCCAAAGAATCCTGTTAGGATCTGAGTTTGTTTGTTTTGATTGTTTAACTAAATGATGATAATAATGAAATGAAAATAGAATGAAAGTGCAGCGGAATAATAAACTGTAAAATCAAAACAAGAGAGTAAATGTTTTTAGATCGAATGCTCTCATTAATTCAAAGATTACAATCGTACAAGTTACTCCCCCTCAGCCTGATCACACAGTTGTTTGTCAGAGAGAATGTTTTGTGTGTGATGCAATAGAACAGTACATGCACTGTTCTATTTATAGACTGACTCAAACCACTGATGACCTGGGCTGACGTCACCTAAGACAGTGACCTCTAACAGAATAACAAACTTAAACATCTGCTATACAAACTACTGTTACATTGAAAGCACTGATAATAAACAGCTGTTAAAGATAAACTCTGATGGTCTTGTATCCACTGCTGGAGCCTAAGTGCTGCTGGTTCCAGCAGTGCTTTGGTCTTCAGTACTTGTATCAGCTGTTGCTCTTCATCAGACCTTTGGTCAGCAGTTGTTCTTCATCAGTTGTTTCCTCAGCAGTTCTTTATATCAGCAGTTGTTGAGCAGTTGTTTGGATAGAACAGTAGTTAGGGTCAGCAGTCTTTTGGGAGAAGCAAGTTGTAAAGACTGTTTATACAAGGATCAAATAGATAGCATATTTTGGCTTTCCAATCATCTGTTCTTCTCCAGGTCAGCAGACCCAACAATCTCCCCCTAGAACAGATGATGCCAAAACTCAGCTTTATTCATTGATCTTTATTTCTCATCAGACTTTCTCTGATTTGACCTTTGAATTGTAATTCAAAGTTCAAAGCAAATAGGTCTTCTTCATCTCTTTCTAGATCCAGATTTAGCAGTGCTTGGTGATCTTCTGCACATAGGCTGTAAGCATCATCCATGCTGATCTTCTGAACCTTTCCATCTGACCTGAGCAATGTCAATTCGTGGTTGTCTTTGTTGACCTTCCACTTTAGAATTTTTGAGTCAGTGGATTTGCTGAGATGAACCTTTATTCTTGATGAGTTGGGTGAAGGTGGTCTTCCAATGAGTTCTCTGAGTTTCTCTGTTGTAGGATCAGAGAAATAATGGATTTGATTGAAGAGCCCTTCCTTGATAAATGTGTCAGCAAACTTTCTTTGATCTTCCTCTGACATCTCCTTCTGCTTTTTGAACTGTCTACTTGCAGCAGCTGTGAGATCAGAGGTTTCAAGTAAGCTGTCTAGATTAAAAGTCTGTTGGGGTCTCTTCATCATTGGCTCATCATTGTAGATTGGTTTTCTTGGAAGGCTGGGATCCTTCTTTCTATTCTCTTCCAGACTTTTATAGGTTTCAACCAATCTTAGCTCTGACCATCTGGAAACAGACCTCATCTCCCCATAATTGGCAGCTACAATCTCCTGCCTCATTCTTTTGAACTTCAAGGCTCTGACTGGGTCTCTGCCTTTGCTAAAATTGGGAGTGGAGACTTTAGCTTTGGGATCTTTGGCCATTTCTTCAATTCTGATCAGTTCTTCCCTCAAAGCATGAGTAGTCCAGCCATTGAACTGCTTTTTGTTTGCTTTGTAAGGCTTGGTTGCCATTATTTGTTCAAGAAGGGATTCCCTTACCTCCTTCTCCAAATCTACACTGAGAGGCATGGTGGACATGGAATTGCTCAGGGTCTTAGCAAAGTCTTCAATCCTTCTGAGTTTGCTAAGCTCTGCTGAATGGATGCCCTGAGCAGTCCTGTCATCCTTCCCTTTGCATTTCTCCCTGATGATGGCATCCACCTGTTCACCTTTGTATTTTAGATAGGTATCAATGTTGAGGGGAACAGGGAAGTTTGGGAGAGATGGGAAGGATCTTTCAGATGGCTGTTCAGTATTGTAGAAGGATTGTAATTCCCCCTTGAGTAGATCAAGTTCAAGGGGATACTGAACAACCAATGGTGTAAGGGTTGGTGGTGGTCTATGGGATTTGAATTTGGATGTATGTGGTGAGAATGATGTGAGTGGAATGGCTGTGATGGGAGGAGTGGATTGGGCAGTTGAAATGGTGGTTGGTGATGTGTGTATGTTTTCATCATGCACAACAAAGGTTGATTTTCTCTTCCTTGTGTACATGATTTTTGGTGAAGGTGATTTGGTAGCAGTGGTTGGATTAACATCTGTTGGCCTTTTAGAAGAACCAGCAGATGTTGGGGTTTTGGCTGGTGATGTAGGTTTGGTGGTTGTTTGTTCAGGAGTGTGTGTTGGTTTGGGTATAGTGGTTTCAGTGGTTTGGGTAGCAGTGGTTTCAGTGTTTTGGGTGGCAGTGGTTTCAGTAGCAGTGGTTTTATCAACAGAGGTTTTCAACTTAGATGGTGGTTTTCTAACATGCTTGGCAGGTCTTTTCATCCTTTTAGAGGATCCCACATCTTCAGTTTCCCTTTGTTGTTTCTTCTTGAGTTCAATTAATGACTCTGCTTTTACTTCCAAGGTGTCAGCCCTCTGTTGTTTGGCCTGAGCAGCCTTTTCAGCTTCTATGTTTGCAGAGTCATCTACTGCCTTATTCTTTTCAGTGGTTTGTGGTGGTGGTACTGTTGGTGTTGCTTGTTGTTGTTGTTGTGGAGCTGATTTGGTAGACTCTGGTTTCTTGGCAGACTTGGCTTGACCTTTTTGAGAAGGAGGACAACCAAAAGGATCTAATTTTGGTAGCCTATCTCTGCCACTCTCCCCCTTTTTGGCATCATCAGCTGTGAAAACATCATCAGTTTCATCCCTGAGGATGGTGGTAGGGGCAGAGCCAGTAGTCTTCAGCAGATGGTCCTTGATGGCTTTGATGTCAGCATGGGTATCTTTGTACCTTGCATCAACCATATTCCTGATCTCAGCCATGTAGGTTTCATGTGTCTGATCAGCCAATTTTCTGTGAGCTATGATGATGGGGGAAACTGATTTCCATAACTCATTGGCTATATCAGCAGTGGATGGTTGACTCTTGGAGAGATCTGCAATTGAGCTCAGGAGAAGCTTGACATCAGATTTGATGTCAGCAACAGAGGTTTCAATAACAGAAACTCTGGCCGTCAATTCTTGGTATTTTGACTCATCTCCTAAATGAATAGGATCATCTGAGTCCCTACCAGTGGTAGTTTTACCTGATTCAGGCCTAATAGGTGAATCAGATGCCCCTTTGTCTTGGTACTGGGGACTTCCAACTGTGTTTGGAGACACTATAGTGGCTTCAACAGTTGTTGCCTTCAAGGGAGTCTTAGCTATGAAATCACTGTCCTGATGTGAGACAGTGGTCTCTACATCAGTAGTGGCTGCTCCACTTGAAAACTCACCTAGAGTTTCATTGAACCTAGGTGGTGTAACCTCCTCTTCTGTTTGTGGGATAGCAGATTGAATATTCTCAGGGCCAGTCACTTGTTGGAGTAGACTCTCAGTGACAGGTGGAAGAGAGGAACTGGGATCTTCCTGAGATTTTTCAATTGCTTCAAACAGAGGTTGCATTGTTTGTGGGACATGTGATGGTGAGAGTGGTGGAGTAAGAAGAGAATTAGCCCTGGGAGAGGGGCTTGTGAACATATGGTCAAGTGACTCATATGCATCATGATGTGTGTCCCCTTGGCTTACAACATGATCCTTTTGAGAGGATTCATGAGGAGTTTGGTCAGGTGGAGGTATGTCCAACTGTTGTGAGGAAGTAACAACAGTGGTTTCAGGTTGCTTTTGTTGTGCAACAGAGGTTTCTTCTGGTACCTCAACATCCAGAAGCCTCATTTGTGGTTGAGTGGTGGTTTTTGTGGATGGATGTTTCTTTTTGGAAGTGGCTGGTGTGGGTTTCACAGCACTGGATGTAGTGCCATGATCACCAGGAGCAGTGGGCTCAACAACAGAGGTTTTGACAACAGTTGTTGCCTTTGTCCTCTTTGTTTGTGTTTTAGAAACTTTTGACACTTTAGACACTTTTTCTTGGGTGCTTCCACCCAGCATTCTTGTGAAAGTTTCATCAGTTAAGCTTTTCATTTGCATAGCAGCACCCTTTTTGAAAACTTTTTCTGGTAATAATTTTTGTAAAATTACACTAAGAATTCGTGGGTAAATAAGAAAAGCATTGTTTGACCTAGACTTGACTGCTTTCACATTTGATACCAAGTCCATGAACAATCCCTGGGATAGATTGAAGTCAGAGTTTGACAACATAGCATATCCCAGATATTGCATCCTCAATGGAATTTCATTAAAGGATGTGGACTTAGCAGAGACACACAGAAGAAGAGTATGGAAGAAAAATTTCATGACTGGAGGGAAAAACTTTTTGAAAAGAGTTGATCCAGTCATCTGACCATCGTACCCTCTTTCTTGGAACTCAGTGTGAAGCTCTGTTTTAGTGAAGGAATCCTTACCTGCCAGGTCATTCAGTGTGAAGGTTGTGGATATGATATCAGGGGTGATGACAATACTGGTTTCTCCAATTTTGGAAATAATGGATGTAGGCTTTTTGTCTTATAGTAGAAACTCAGCATTCAACCAAAATTCTTGGAGTGTATCCAGATAAATGGGGGCGTTGGCGGTTAGGATGGGTAAGTATTTGGAATTAAGGAAAATGTCGATGGTGGAATGAAATGGAGTATTGTCATCTGTTTTAATCAGATAGGGGAGACAGTTGTGTGTAGCTTTGGCTTGAAGATCCATTGTAATGGATTTCGAAGGTGAAAATGATTGAAGATTGATGAAGGGTTTGAGAGTGAAGAAGGCGGTTTACAGTATTTTGAATACAATGAGACAGTGTAACATCTGTTGTGGTAAAACAGGGTTTTTATAGGCTCAATGAAACCGCTGATGTGGCCAAACATCTGCTTATATGAGCAGACGTGGCAATCATCTGATGGATGTAACATCTGGTGGAGAACAGCTGTTTTGGTAAACAACTGATACAAACAGCTGATGGATCCAACCGTTGGTTTTTTTTTTTTTTTTTTTTTGATATAGTATATATATATATATAGGTGGACAGTTGTTTTATCTGAACAGATGTTCTGAAACAGATTTTTCAACTAACAGTTGTTTTATCTGATCAGATGTTTGGAAACAGACTTTTCAACCAACAATGGAAATGAATGAAACAGTGGTTGTTTTATCTGATCAGATGTTAT
Source organism: Ambrosia x helenae (assembly GCA_030844895.1). Lineage (NCBI taxonomy): Eukaryota > Viridiplantae > Streptophyta > Magnoliopsida > Asterales > Asteraceae > Ambrosia > Ambrosia x helenae. The sequence goes on from CM061232.1 coordinate 133,097,691, forward strand.
AAACAGATTTTTCAACCAAACAGCAATTTTAAGAAAATATTTAATTTCTGAACAATTTTATTTGAAAAAATTTATTTGTTTAATCCATGTTTAACATGCCAATTCTGGAAATCAGATTTGTAAAGGTAGATGTGTCTAAAGCTTTTGTTAACACATCTGCCAACTGATCCTCTGTTGGAACATGGTGTAAAGAAATCAAACCTTTTTCATAGCTGTCTCTGACAAAATGATGTCTTATGTCAATGTGCTTGGTAGTGGAATGAGAGACTGGATTCTTGATGATATTTTCAGCAGCTTGGCTGTCCAACATGAGTGGAGTCCTAAGTGCAGTTATCCCAAAATCCAGTAGTTGATTTTGAAGCCACATGAGTTGGGCTGTACAGCTTGCAGCAGCAATGTATTCAGCTTCAGCTGTTGAAGTTGAAACAGCTGCCTGCTTTTTGCTTTGCCATGAAACTAAGGCATTCCCTAGAAATTGGCACCCTCCTAAAGTGGATTTTCTTGTGGTGTGACAGCCAGCAAAGTCACTATCTGAATAACCTGAAAGCTCAATGTTTCCATTAGCAGGATACCAGATACCAAGTGTGGGAGCACCTTTGAGGTATCTGAATATCCTTTTCACAGCAATAAGGTTTGACTTTCTGGGTGAAGCCTGGGATCTGGCACAGACACAGGTAGCAAACATAATGTCTGGCCTAGATGCAGTTAGGTACAATAAAGACCCAATCATACATCTATAATGTGTTTGATCAACCAGTTCATCCTTGTCATCAATAGTGAGCAGCTTGACTGTACTCATGGGTGTGCTACATGGCTTACAATCATTCATCTCAAATCTGGTTAATAAGTTCTTTACATATTTGTTTTGGTGAATGAATGTGCCATTTTGCAGTTGTTTCACTTGAAGACCAAGGAAACACTGAAGTTCACCCATGGCACTCATCTCAAACTCTGCTGTCATGAGTTTTCTGAACTCTTCACACATTTGGTTACATGTGGATCCAAAAATGATGTCATCCACATATATTTGAACAATCATTAAGTGTTTCCCTTTCCATTTAAGAAATAAGGTTTTGTCAATTTTACCCCTTGTGAAGCCAATGGATAAGAGAAATGTGGAAAGAGTTTCATACCAGGCCCTTGGTGCTTGTTTGAGTCCATACAGAGCTTTGTTGAGCTTGTAGACATAGTCAGGATGGAATGTGTCTTCAAAACCAGGTGGCTGACATACATAGACCTCCTCCTGAATTTTGCCATAAAGGAAAGCACATTTGATGTCCATCTGATACACCTTTATATTGTGGTTGACAGCAAAGGCTAAAAAGAGTCTGATGGCCTCTAGTCTAGCTACAGGAGCAAAGGTCTCATCATAATCTATTCCTTCTTCTTGTCTGAAGCCTTGAACCACAAGCCTGGCTTTATTCTTGACAACAATACCCCTTTCATCAGTCTTGTTTTTGAAGACCCACTTTGTTCCTATAGGACAAACATCCTTAGGAAGTGGTACAAGCTCCCATACTTGTTGTCTTTTGAACTGAAGGAGTTCTTCTTGCATGGCTTCTACCCAACTGTTGTCTTTCAGTGCCTCTTGGTACTTGACAGGTTGTGTGAGGGATAAGAAACCTGCAAAAAGACAGATATTTGAGGATTGGCTTCTTGTGAGCACACCCTCTCTGATGTTGCCAATGATCTGGTCTGGTGGATGAGCTCTTAAGTAAATAAGATCTCCTTGATATGGAACAATGGCATTTTGAGGTGATGGACAGAGGTTTGGTGACTCTGTTGGTGTAACATCTGTTGGTACTTCTGTAGTGCCATCAGATGTTTGAAATGGTAATGGAGGAATGGGGCCAAGTGGTGTGAAACTTGACTGACTTTTGTCAACAGATGATTGACTTTTGTCAACAGATGATAGGTCAGTGGTTGTGAGGGGTGAAGCAGAGGTTTGAGGATAGGACTGGCCAACAGTGGTTGACACAGCTGTGGCAGAGTTTTGACAATTGTTTTGAACAGCTGCTTCCTCTGATGCAGAATAGACTTTGTAGTGACTGGGAATCACAACATCTGTTCTGTAATCTTGCTGTGGAGACTGTGGAATACCTGCATTGTTAGTTTTAACAGTGATATCTTCAAATTTGAATTTATCTAAATCAAATAATTCAGCAGGGTTTGCAGGGATTTTCAGAGATGAAAGTTCATTGAACTTAACATTCAAGGTTTCTTCTATTGTCTTAGTCCTTGTGTTAAACACTTTGTAGGCCTTAGCAGTAGAAGAATATCCCAGAAAATAACCACAGTCTACTTTGGCTGCAAATTTTGAAATGGAATCTTTAAGATTTAAAATGAAACATGGGCAGCCAAAGATTTTGAAGAATGAGATTAATGGTTTGATTTTGAACAAAATTTCATAAGCAGTTTTTTGATGTCTGGGGTTGATCAAAACTCTGTTTTGAACATAGCAAGCAGTGTTTACAGCTTCTGCCCAAAAGGACAGTGGCAAACCAGAATCTGCTAGCATGGTTCTTGCAGCTTCTATAAGAGTTCTATTTTTCCTCTCAACTACCCCATTTTGTTCTGGTGTTCTTGGGATGCTGAACTGCCTCACAATCCCTTTTGACACACAGAAGTCATCTAACTCCTTATTTTTAAACTCTGTTCCATTGTCACTCCTGAAGACTTTTACTGGCAAGTCATACTGCTTTTCAACCTTGGTGACAAAGTCCTTCAATATACCTGCAGTCTCATCTTTAGAGTGTAAAAAGTAAGTCCATGTAAACCTAGAAAAATCATCAACTATGACAAGACAAAATCTTTTTCTTCTTAGACTCATGATTTTAACAGGGCCAAACAAGTCCATATGCAACAGTTGTAAGCACTGACTAGTTTTGGACTCATCAATGGATTTGTAAGAGCTTTTATGTTGTTTCCCTTTTAAGCAAGAAACACAATGCTCATCACATTTAAATTCTTTTGATGGTAAACCTCTGACAAGGCTTTGTTTTGAGAGTGTGTTGATAGTATTAAGGTTGGTATGACCCAGTCTCCTATGCCACAATTCTGTCTCCTTAGTGGAGGCAGCAGAAAACAGACAGACATTTGCCATAGGATTGTCCTTTAACATATCAACAACATACACATTGCCACTTCTATGAGCAACAAGCTGTGCTTTGCTCTCAGCAATAATGGTATCAATCTTTTTCACCACTTCTGGCCCAATAATCTTACAAGTTTTCTTTGTGAAAAATGAGCCATAACCTTTGTCACTCATTTGTGAAACACTCAGAAGATTAAACTTGAGATTATCAATAAGATTGACATTTTCAAACTTGAGTTTTCCTGCCTGTACAGTCCCTGAACCCAACACCTTACCTTTAGAATCATTACCAAAAGATATATCACCCCCTCCATGAGCCAAGAAGTCCAGAAGTAGGGCTCTACATCCTGTCATGTGCCTGGAACCTCCACTATCTACATACCAAAGACTATCTAAACAAGCAGAAGCTCCCTGCACATCAGTAAATGATTAGTTTTGGTGAGTGTCCAAAGCCAAATTGGCTTTGGATGGGTCCTCAGACCTTTCAGACTCAAGTTTTGGAAAGTGATCAGTGGTTTGGACCAATTTTTGAATTAAGGTCAACAACTGCTGCTGACCATTTGCCAGTGCTTGTATGTCAACACTTGGGGCAGCAGTTGTTTGATCACTTCCTGACAGATGATAATACCCATATGGATTTCTGTTCACTCTTGGTTTAGAGGGTCTTTTTGGCTCCTCATAAACATGTGGCAGACTGTGACATGGAGGTTGACCATAACCTCTTGGGTATTTGCTTGTGGGTGGAGCATCTGTTACTTGGACATCTCTAGAAGCAGATGTTTCAAGCCTTTTTGTAACAGATGTTTGGGCAGGTGTGAAGGTCTGTTTGGGCTTTCCTTTTGGAGTACTAACCACAGGGTTTGCAAGAGTTTTTGCTTTGTATTCTTGTATTTTTACATCAAAATTTTTGAGATACAAGCACTCTTTAGTCTTATGATTCTTTTTCCCACATATTGAGCATGTGGCTTTTGAATCACATTCACTTGTTCCTTTGTTGATATCATATGCTTTTAGAAGAAAACAGTTTTTGGTGACATGATTCTTCTTTTCACAGAAATCACAAAACAAGTTAACAGTCTTTTCTTTCTTCTTCCCCTTTTCAGTCTTCTTTTCAGCAGATGTTTGAGCATCTGCTGGAGAATCTTTCAGGGGAATGACTTTTGCCAAGGGAATGACCCTTGCCTGAGGAGCTGTCTTTCCCTCAGGAGTTTTAAAATCAACAGGTTTATAATTCTCAAGAGTATCACACTCATCAGACCAAGTAGGTTTAAATTCATACTTTTCAAGTTCAGCAAAAGATGAGGAACCTTCTGGTTTTTCAAGAACAATTTTCTTACCATTTGGTTCAGTGATTTTAATCTCTTGACCCTGCAGATTTGTTGGTACTATCTCAACAGACTTTTGACTCTTTGTGTCAGTGTTTTCAAAAGCTGGAGCAGTGGTTGCAAAACCAAAGCCAAACTTCACATGACTTTTGGTTTGTTTGTTGAGTAGCATCTCAAAACCTCTACATGATTCCACCCATTTTTTACATTCAACTTGGGTGGACTCAAGCTCACTTTTACAACTTTGATATTTTGTTATCATAGTTTGGAGCTGGTCTTTGGTTATAGTTGCTTCATGTTTTAGACTGCTAATTTCAGATTCTTTTGCAGTTAAACTTGTTTTCAAATCTTTTGTGAGTTTTTCAAATTTAACTTCATCATCCAAAATTTTCTTTCTAAGGTTTTCATTCACCTCTTTGATGTTAGCAAATGCTATTACACATTTGTCAGAACACAATTCTTTAAGAATTTGAGGAGATACCTTAGCAGCAGCCATCAAGGCACAATCACACTTGCACTCACATTCATCAGATGCACCCCAGGGATCTGAGAGATTCACAACCTCTTCTTCAGGTTTTTCACCTGCAACAACTTCACTAGCAATATCATCAGTCACAACATCAGATTCAGTTACCACTTCCTCAGATTCAATCTCATCAACCATAGCCATGAAACAAAAATTTTCTGGTTCATTTTCAGCTTTGGCAACTAGTGCAAAATTCTCATCTGTTAGCTCATCAGGTAGACTGCTCCAATCAACAAAGCCTTGTGTAAAGAAGCTCTGTTGACTAGTCTCTGCAGGAGCAGAAGATGGAGCAGCAGTCGTTTGTATAGGTGGTTGAGCAACAGGTGTTTGCACATAATGAATCTGAGGAACAGTGGTTTGGACATACTGGACAGGAACAGTGTTTGAGGACTGTGCAAAATGAGCAGTGTTTTGCACATTTGGTCCAGGGGTATTATAGGAATTCTGATAAGTGTTGGTCTGTGGTCTTTGATTGGGATAGGTTATCATAGGTGTACCATGTTGACCCCTACATTCCCTAGCAAAATGACCAAACCTATGACATTTATAACACTTGATCTTTGATTTATCCAACCCAACCTTAGATCTGCCAGTCAACCCTGGAAACCTTCTCCCAGTTTTCTTGTAAAAATTATTAGTTCTTACACTGAGAAGGGCCAATTGGTGCATAATGTCCATTTCTTCCAAATCATCAGGGTCAAAGTATTTCAGGTCATCATACTCAAAGGATATGTTGTCAGATGCCTGTATATCACCACCACTTGCTGTGAAAGCATAGTTTGGTGAATAAGAATCAGAGTTAAAACCTGAGTTAAAACCTGAAGTTATGTCAATAAAATGATCATAACTCTGATCCTTTGTGTTTCCAGGCACCTCATCATGACCCAAAAGTGCTGTATTCCCAAACACATAGTCATCAGACACTTTTCCAGAGTCCTGGAGCTTCTTTTTCTGGTTAAGCTCTCTTTCATAGGTCAAGAGCTTACCATGAAGCTGGGTCAGTGATAGGTCTTTAAATCCTATTGAGTTTCTCATAACAATAGCAATAGTGTCCCATTTGTCTGGTAATGATCTTAAAAACCTATGGTTCAAAGTTGAATGAGGGTAAGTAAGACCAACCAATTTTAGTTCACTAATTAAGCAGTTAAATCTCTCAAACTGTTGAGTTAATGACTCTCCTTTGACATGACTGAATGTTTCATATTGTTGGTTAAGTATTTCACGGTTGTTTTCAATAACCTCCTCAGTCCCACCAAACTGCTCTTTCAGTGCATCCCACAACTCCTTTGCACTGTTACAGTGTAACAACCCAGCATATATATCATTGGGTAGAGCCATGGCCACAATACTGAAGGCCTTAGCATCTAGCTCAATTTTCTGAAAATCCTGGTCGGAGTAGTTTTCAAGTTTCTTTGGCTCAAACACTTTGGGATATTCAGTACTCGGCACAGTCGGAACATGTGGTCCGAAGATAACCGACTTCCAACACCCAGTGTTTTGTTGAGCTAGAACATGGCTCATCCGACGTTGCCAGATATTGTATTCAGATCTGACAAGCATCGGTGGCTTGTTGTTCGTGCCAGTGTTATGTGGATCGTGATTGATAGAAGCCATTCTCTGATTTTTCAAAAAACAAGGTCTGTTTAACAACGGTTGAAACGAAATTAAACTATTACTCTGTTTTCAATCAAACTGACAAACGATATCAATAATTGTGAGCTGATTATTAAATTGATTTGTTAGATCGAATTTAATTGACCAAGCTCTGATACCAATTGTTAGGATCTGAGTTTGTTTGTTTTGATTGTTTAACTAAATGATGATAATAATGAAATGAAAATAGAATGAAAGTGCAGCGGAATAATAAACTGTAAAATCAAAACAAGAGAGTAAATGTTTTTAGATCGAATGCTTTCATTAATTCAAAGATTACAATCGTACAAGTTACTCCCCCTCAGCCTGATCACACAGTTGTTTGTCAGAGAGAATGTTTTGTGTGTGATGCAATAGAACAGTACATGCACTGTTCTATTTATAGACTGACTCAAACCACTGATGACCTGGGCTGACGTCACCTAAGACAGTGACCTCTAACAGAATAAAAAACTTAAACATCTGCTATACAAACTACTGTTACATTGAAAGCACTGATAATAAACAGCTGTTAAAGATAAACTCTGATGGTCTTGTATCCACTGCTGGAGCCTAAGTGCTGCTGGTTCCAGCAGTGCTTTGGTCTTCAGTACTTGTATCAGCTGTTGCTCTTCATCAGACCTTTGGTCAGCAGTTGTTCTTCATCAGTTGTTTCCTCAGCAGTTCTTTATATCAGCAGTTGTTGAGCAGTTGTTTGGATAGAACAGTAGTTAGGGTCAGCAGTCTTTTGGGAGAAGCAAGTTGTAAAGACTGTTTATACAAGGATCAAATAGATAGCATATTTTGGCTTTCCAATCATCTGTTCTTCTCCAGGTCAGCAGACCCAACAAATCCTAAAGAATAAAACACTGGCTATCTACCTCGGATCACCTCCCGGTCTCACCTAACTAAGAATATAAAGGTACTCTCATGACTCGATCACCTCCCAGTCTCTCTAATCACAATACACCCGAAGATGTAAAGGAGTAATTTAATTGGATTAACTATGACTTGAAATTACAAGGAACTAAAGACAACTAGGATAGGATCACCTCCCGATCTCACCCAAAACCTAACACCTAAAGCTCTAGACAACCCAACATTCCATCACCTCCCGGTCTCAAGAATGGAAGAATACTTAAGTCCTCTAAATTCTCTAATCAAGTTCCTATGGCTTTCGTGCACAAAACCATAAAATAAGCTACAAGCACCTAGCAAGCAACCCTAATAATCATCCAAGCATGAAAGACATTCACTAAGACGATTATGGAACTCTCAAAAATAATAAATTAGACTTAAGCACGCACACACATCATAATAAACACCAACCAAATCGTTACCAAAACATTAACCACTCAAAAATAAATCGAAAACCGAGAACTATAAATTTAACATGCAGTCATCATACAACCTAGGTAGTGGTTCAATATTTAGCTACTCATAATAATGAAAAACAATAAAAACAATGGTTCAACATAAAAATTAATCATGGTCTCAATATTCATAAACATGAAGTAAATAAATATAAAAACTAAAACTTTTAATGATCGAACTCGTAGCTTCACTCTTGAACCCGAGCCTTCCTGACCTTCACTTCCTCTTTATTTCTTTTCCTTAGAGCTGCTGTCGATGTGTTTCCTCTTGGCGGCTGCTATTCTTTTCTACGAAAATAATAATATTGATGTTCTGTGCTTTGATAGTAATATTCTCCTATCAATAATGTGCCCTCCAAAGAAATAATGTGTCGCCCCTTAGAAGAATATTGTTTGGGCCGCGGGCCCGTAACTTTCAAAGTCAAGTTTTTGTTTATTTTATTATTATTATTATTATTATTATTATTATTATTATTATTATTATTATATATCTAGTATTATAATTCCGTGTTTTTGATTCGGGTGTTCTTGACTTGACCAAAGTTGCTCGTTTACACTCCAACGTCATGAACACCTGTTCTCAAGTGTTCGTGTCTCAATTAAAATTCTTTCGTTTTGAGCTCATTTTCCACGAACACCTATAAAATAATAAAATAAATAAATAGATAATAAAAATGACATGAAACGAATAAAAACATGACCAAATAATATACAAAATACATAGGAAAAGAGATGTGTTTTGCAACACATCAAACATCCCCACACTTAAACCTTTTTCGTCCCCGAAAAAGACTGCAATGGAATCATAATCAGGACTCTTGGTTTCAAAAACTTTTAGGTTCATTAATTAAGATTTAATCACGCATCAACCATAACTGTCGGTATTGTTGTCCACCTAAACCCAACCACTAGCTAATCAGGTGTCACACCCTCAAATTTCCACTGCGGGGTTTATACCGCGAGGCGCGTGACATACCAGGATCCCATAGCCATAAGCCATAAGAACGACTCTAAATGCCCAAACCATTTAGTTCGTTATTGAAAATCATGTTTAGCGTTTACCAAAAAGTTCAATTAAGTTGCGGAAGCGTAAATCAAACATAACCATTTAAGTTCATGCGCAAAACAATGCGCCCAAAATAAAACCGTTGAATGTAAAGTAAAGTATAAGTTAAATCATGTTCACAACCCATGACACAATGATGCATGTCCTATCGTGCTCCGAACCTAGAGACCTGCAAAAGCATGCTATCGTGTGTCAACATAAAGTTGGTGAGTTCACAAAGTAAGGTAAGTAAAAGTGTAGGTTTCACAAACCAAGAAACAGTAGTTAGGTTTTCCCAAACCCAAAAGTAGTAATCAACAACCAAAACCAAGAACCAAGTACCACTAGTTCAGCGTATGCCAAGGGTAGCTAACCCATTCATGATAACTAAACAAAGATATACCGAATTGCTATTTGAACGATGCACTCGCCCCGCGAGCTGGTTTTTGCCTCCCATCATTGCCTATCAACAATGATAAAATCTAAGGTCGTAGTTCACGCCCGGCTCCCAGCACGGTGTGAGGTTTGTCAAACCTAATAGCGCTATCAACTAGTAACCCGCTTGCCACCCGGCAACTCATTCGGTAAATAGTGAAGGACTTCCATGATAGAGTGTAGTTTAGTTCATCAAGGACACAGAGTGTGAAACTAGCAAGGTCCGATTCCTCCCAGGAATCAACCCATCCAAAAACCCGAGATAAAAATAGTAGTCCCAAACATGGACTAGTACAGTAAGTAAGTTGTCTCCCCGAGACGCATGCTTTTGAGAAAAAGAGTAGTGAAACTCACCTTAGTATGCAAGCAAGTAAAATCCAAATCCCAAAGTAGGGTGTGCTACCGACTCCCTATTACATATATCACTAAGTAAGTATATGTGTAATACCATTACACCATATAACCCGTTTGTCCAAGGCGTTTAAACGTTCAAAAGTGTGTAGGTTACACCTAGCGATTCTACATGCAATAGTAAACCCTACGGACTCGTTGGTGAATGTGTTGGTTACAATTAGTTTCTACATTCCGTATGTGTCTCAGACAAGTGTACTTCAGTTACATGTCAATTCCATACCACCCAAGACCTCAATTAATCACATAAGCACATAATACACAATCTGTGTTTTCAGGACAGATTGTGCGCCATCAAAACGAATTTATTTAAAATAGTAAATCAGTGAGTTAACCTCCCAAATGTTTTTACTGAATTTTCTTTGGGATTCACTCAACAATACCTATTTTTGTTTTGTCTTAAATCCAAACACAAAAATAATTAAAATTCATCTAATTCAGCTATGTTCAGAAAACCTTCCTAACAGGTCAGTTTGGTAGATAAATTCCCAAAAATTGTGTATTCATCCAAACGGGATGAATCCACTTGGAAAACTCATATTACTCCAATATTAACCTTCTGTAAAAATTTCACAATCCAACTCTTTATAAAACTTGAGTTATGATGTTTCAAAATTGACTCAGTTTGATACCCGAAATTCTGACCTGACCTATTTTCAATGAAAATTCCAAAAACGACTCAACCGACGTCCAAAATACTTGATTTTACACATTATGAAAAGCTAAGACCAAGTGTGACTCAATCATGCCAAGAAAATACCACAATCATCATGTTAAGGTCGTGTTACAGCTCTTACAAGTTCGTCAAATCATTCTGTCCAGATTTTAGTTTCGCCTAAATCATACTTTAATCGACTACCGTGTGCATAAAAACAATCAACAAACATCAATCATCATTACCAAACATCCCTAATACTTATTTTGATCAGATTCTACTACCAATCATGCAAAGATCACAACTTTAAAGACCAAAACATCAATAACTTGCGCAACAAGTATCCTATGATGTTACTAATTGTTTATTATCATGTTTAATCCGTTTAATCTTCAAAAGCTTCATGTTTTAATGATTATTAAAAACTTTCAGACCTGGACAAACTTTGTTACATGATTTTTATAACAAAAACATAAGATAAAAGTGTAAGGAATCAAAGGTTATACCCTTAGCCCTTCGATTCGATCAACCGTGCGCCTTTGGAGCTTCCCAATTGATGATCTTGAGCCTTAGCAGGAGTTTTAGGGTTAATATTTCGTGTGGGGCAGTAAGGGGGCGATTAGGGTTGAGTTTAGGGGTTGCATGGGGGTTAAGGATGCTTAAATAGGTGTGTAAGTCGGTTAAGACTCGTCAGGCTTTTTCGAGCGCCCGCTCGGACTCTGTGAGCGCCCGCTCGGACTCTGTGAGCGCCCGCTCACAGGCCCTCGGCGCGCGCGGGTGGCCCGTTTCGTCTCCTGACGTGTTTTCCTTTGACGCTTTCGTTATTTCGGACCGTAACAAGTGCAACCCCATGTGTTAAGACCCTAATCAACCTAGTGGTCCACCTTTAACGATTTTTATTAACGTATTCGGTTTAGGTTCACATAATCACTTATGGTTTTCACATATTTTCACAGCGTATCACAGAAGCACGTAATTGCAATCAATCTCAATCAGTTAACTCACAATTATTAAACTTCATTGTTCACCAACGTCCGAGGTTCACTAATCATGTGTACAGTATGGTAATTCCCCGAATTACCACTTCATGCAGTTATTAACCTATAACTGTGCAACGTGTGTCCTATCTAGCTAACCCTAGTTAAGTATAATGCAAGGAACGTAACTAGAGTTTAGTTAAAGTGAGAACCTGAAATTGCGGAGTATCACATCATCCCCAAGTTGAAAAGAATTTCGTCCCGAAATTCAGTAAGCAGTAAAGTTGGCGTCAAGTGAGTGTCAAGTTGGAGAAAATTCCAAAAAAAATTTCTGGGCGTCACATCATCCCCAAGTTGAAAAGAATTTCGTCCCGAAATTCAGATCAAGTTTTCGGTTACGTGCTCTGAGTTCTCCTAAAAGAGAGGTGCCAATGCTGGCGTTGTGTTCGATGTCGCTAGCCAGATAAGATTTCCCCCTACCAGACCGAGGGATTCCAATCACTATCTCGTGCCAAGGATTTCCATACATGGCTGGACAACCCGTCCACGCCCATGATGACGACAGAGTTACTAAGGACAGTTGGGATGATGAGATCGATACCTAAAGGTTAGTTAAACCGTACAGGTTTCTACTCGTGATAGAGTTATGTAATGTCAACAAGCTTACCATCAGTTAGTTCTACAGTGTGTTTGGGTTCAAGGTGAGTTGGGTTTCCCCAGAATTTTGCTAAAGTCCAAGGCACGTGTTCAAACAACATCAAAATCAAATAGGACATTAGCATGGTTTATCATTCGTAAAGAACGTACCCGTCAAATATTGTTGTCATCATTGTTCCCATTGTTGTTGTCTCCGTTGCGCTGGGGACAGTCCCTCTTGTAGTGGGTCTCACTTCCACACTTGAAGCACCCTTTTTCAGTGCCCTTATGCTGTGGCCATCCTTCTTGATGTTGAAAATTCCTTGGGAGCTTGGCACGGCAGTCTTTAGCCACATGACCAGCTTTTCCGCAGCGCTCGCATAGTTCCACCTCACAAATACCGGAGTGATGGTGATTGCACCGATTACACTTTGGGTGTTTCCCCTTATAGTGGTGCTGGTTTTTCTCGTAATGAGTCTTGATGTTTCTACTACTTGGGATCTTATCTGCGACTTCTTCCCGCCTTCTTTTGTTGTTACCAGCACTATATGACGGCGTCTCATATGGAGGTACTACTACCCCTTCTTCGCCTTTTTGATTTGTCAGCTCATGAGCCAGGCGGATGGTCTGCTGAGTGTTGCCCAAGTTTATTGGTGTGGCCGTGCTCATGACCTGGGGAGTAAACCCCTCTATATGGAGTTCAAAGCGTCTGAAGAGCAGGCTTATCCGATTAGAGTCCACAGGTGGGTTACGAGTAGGTTGGCCAGTTTGAAAAGCTGCAAGGGCTGCAACTACCCTTTCGTTAATCATTGCGTTCAGTTCCGCCTGTGTCATGTTGATGTTTCCCCGTCCATGTCCATGTCGATGTCCAGCCATAGTGATCCTACATTCACCATAAGCTCATGAGACATAAAAATATGCGGGCCATACGATCGTTCACACGTGGTGTAGGCGAACTGGAATAAAGAACAAACATCAAGAGAATAACTCAATCTCGATTGGGTCTAGAATAAAAGAAAGAAAGATCAAGCGAATGAAGATAGGAATCAATCGTCTCCGTGCTCAGTTAAAATAATAGAGTCTCCATATTCTATCTCTTCGGGTTTGATGGGTTCGGGTTTCTTCTCTTATTCCTCTTCCTCCTCCTCTAGTGGTGTAAGTGTAATCTAGAGTTATTCACGTGTAGTGCTAACGTCCTACTCATTCCTCTTAGTAGCCTTCCTCTCTCACTTGTAATATTGCACCGTGTTCAATGTTTGGTTCTCGCACTGGTACTCGATGGCTAACTCCCCATCCGTGAATCTGGTTAGAATTTTAGTCTCAATGGATGCGCCACATGGCCTAGCCTTCGTCCTTCACCAAGGATGTGCTCAATATCGGATTTAGTGTTAAAGGATTGTGTATCTCCTATAACTAGTTAAGCAAGTATACATAGCCCGAAAGCTAGTTGTGCACTTAAGCTGCGAGTGTACTAATGCAATGCTTATGCTATGACAGTTATAGACTAGACTCACCATGCAGTCCTAGTTCACTATAACCAATGGCTCTGATACCAATCTGTCACACCCTCAAATTTCCACTGCGGGGTTTATACCGCGAGGCGCGTGACATACCAGGATCCCATAGCCATAAGCCATAAGAACGACTCTAAATGCCCAAACCATTTAGTTCGTTATTGAAAATCATGTTTAGCGTTTACCAAAAAGTTCAGTTAAGTTGCGGAAGCGTAAATCAAACATAACCATTTAAGTTCATGCGCAAAACAATGCGCCCAAAATAAAACCGTTGAATGTAAAGTAAAGTATAAGTTAAATCATGTTCACAACCCATGACACAATGATGCATGTCCTATCGTGCTCCGAACCTAGAGACCTGCAAAAGCATGCTATCGTGTGTCAACATAAAGTTGGTGAGTTCACAAAGTAAGGTAGGTAAAAGTGTAGGTTTCCCAAACCAAGAAACAGTAGTTAGGTTTTCCCAAACCCAAAAGTAGTAATCAACAACCAAAACCAAGAACCAAGTACCACTAGTTCAGCGTATGCCAAGGGTAGCTAACCCATTCATGATAACTAAACAAAGATATACCGAATTGCTATTTGAACGATGCACTCGCCCCGCGAGCTGGTTTTTGCCTCCCATCATTGCCTATCAACAATGATAAAATCTAAGGTCGTAGTTCACGCCCGGCTCCCAGCACGGTGTGAGGTTTGTCAAACCTAATAGCGCTATCAACTAGTAACCCGCTTGCCACCCGGCAACTCATTCGGTAAATAGTGATGGACTTCCATGATAGAGTGTAGTTTAGTTCATCAAGGACACAGAGTGTGAAACTAGCAAGGTCCGATTCCTCCCAGGAATCAACCCATCCAAAAACCCGAGATAAAAATAGTAGTCCCAAACATGGACTAGTACAGTAAGTAAGTTGTCTCCCCGAGACGCATGCTTTTGAGAAAAAGAGTAGTGAAACTCACCTTAGTATGCAAGCAAGTAAAATCCAAATCCCAAAGTAGGGTGTGCTACCGACTCCCTATTACATATATCACTAAGTAAGTATATGTGTAATACCATTACACCATATAACCCGTTTGTCCAAGGCGTTTAAACGTTCAAAAGTGTGTAGGTTACACCTAGCGATTCTACATGCAATAGTAAACCCTACGGACTCGTTGGTGAATGTGTTGGTTACAATTAGTTTCTACATTCCGTATGTGTCTCAGACAAGTGTACTTCAGTTACATGTCAATTCCATACCACCCACGACCTCAATTAATCACATAAGCACATAATACACAATCTGTGTTTTCAGGACAGATTGTGCGCCATCAAAACGAATTTATTTAAAATCGTAAATCAGTGAGTTATCCTCCCAAATTTTTTTACTGAATTTTCTTTGGGATTCACTCAACAATACCTATTTTTGTTTTGTCTTAAATCCAAACACAAAAATAATTAAAATTCGTCTAATTCAGCTATGTTCAGAAAACCTTCCTAACAGGTCAGTTTGGTAGATAAATTCCCAAGAATTGTGTATTCATCCAAACGGGATGAATCCACTTGGAAAACTCATATTACTCCAATATTAACCTTCTGTAAAAATTTCACAATCCAACTCTTTATAAAACTTGAGTTATGATGTTTCAAAGTTGACTCAGTTTGATACCCGAGATTCTGACCTGACCTATTTTCAATGAAAATTCCAAAAACGACTCAACCGACGTCCAAAATACTTGATTTTACACATTATGAAAAGCTAAGACCAAGTGTGACTCAATCATGCCAAGAAAATACCACAATCATCATGTTAAGGTCGTGTTACAGCTCCTACAAGTTCGTCAAATCATTCTGTCCAGATTTTAGTTTCGCCTAAATCATACTTTAATCGACTACTGTGTGCATAAAAACAATCAACAAACATCAATCATCATTACCAAACATCCCTAATACTTATTTTGATCAGATTCTACTACCAATCATGCAAAGATCACAACTTTAAAGACCAAAACATCAATAACTTGCGCAACAAGTATCCTATGATGTTACTAATCGTTTATTATCATGTTTAATCCGTTTAATCTTCAAAAGCTTCATGTTTTAATGATTATTAAAAACTTTCAGACCTGGACAAACTTTGTTACATGACTTTTATAACAAAAACATAAGATAAAAGTGTAAGGAATCAAAGGTTATACCCTTAGCCCTTCGATTCGATCAACCGTGCGCCTTTGGAGCTTCCCAATTGATGATCTTGAGCCTTAGCAGGAGTTTTAGGGTTAATATTTCGTGTGGGGCAGTAAGGGGGCGATTAGGGTTGAGTTTAGGGGTTGCATGGGGGTTAAGGATGCTTAAATAGGTGTGTAAGTCGGTTAAGACTCGTCAGGCTTCTTCGAGCGCCCGCTCGGACTCTGTGAGCGCCCGCTCGGACTCTGTGAGCGCCCGCTCACAGGCCCTCGGCGCGCGCGGGTGGCCTGTTTTGTCTCCTGACGTGTTTTCCTTTGACGCTTTTGTTATTTCGGACCGTAACAAGTGCAACCCCATGTGTTAAGACCCTAATCAACCTAGTGTCCACCTTTAATGATTTTTATTAACGTATTCGGTTTAGGTTCACATAATCACTTATGGTTTTCACATATTTTCACAGCGTATCACAGAAGCACGTAATTGCAATCAATCTCAATCAGTTAACTCACAATTATTAAACTTCATTGTTCACCAACGTCCGAGGTTCACTAATCATGTGTACAGTATGGTAATTCCCCGAATTACCACTTCATGCAGTTATTAACCTATAACTGTGCAACGTGTGTCCTATCTAGCTAACCCTAGTTAAGTATAATGCAAGGAACGTAACTAGAGTTTAGTTAAAGTGAGAACCTGAAATTGCGGGGTATCACATCAGGCCCCAATCATGTAAAGCAATTAAGTTCATGTTTACAATCAATCTATGGGTCTCACACTCAATATATCCGGCTTCACCTAATCCCACCTCAAGCTTTCGAAGCAAAAGTTAAACCATATAGATTTACCAACCATTGCAAACTAAACTCCCTAATGTATTATAAATTAAATTTATGAAGGATGATGGATGAAGTGTATGAGCTTAGACACATTTGTTTTTTTTTTTTTTTTTTGCATACCTAACCCAGAGGTTGTCTCAATCAGAGTCACCATCCCCAAGAGCGACAACATGAGCTTCGGTATTTATTTATTTTTTTTCAACTTGACCTTGAAGGAATTTCGATCAGAGGCTTCATTTTTTTTGGTCTAGCTCAATTGATGGACATGTGGATTTTTTGTTCTTTTTTTTTGGTGCCACTTTTCACCGGATTTATTCTCATAAAAAGGATCAAGTGTGCCATTTAATTAATAATACATATGGGCTTTCAACCTACAGTGGTACCTCTAATTACTATCAGCGGTTTCAGTTCTACCGTTTCTCCTAAGATGAGAACCCACAAGATTTCATGATTTATTAAGGTATATTAAGAACAATCATAGGACCTTTCAAAGCTAGCTGGGCCTACCGACACATATTAAGCAAACACGCTTTCAATCTATTTATTTTCTCATATGTATAATATTTTGAAAACCAAAAATCCCAATTTTACTATCATTTTCCATATAAAATGCACAAAAAAATCAGGGACATTTTTCAATTTTTTAACTTTTTTTTTTTTTTTGGATTTTTTAGATTTATGACTCAAACTACCTAAAAATAAAGCGAAGTTTCCATCCCCACACTTGAACAACACATTGTCCTCAATGTGAGAGTGGAATAAATAAAGTAGAAATAAAAAAAATACAACAAAAAGGAACAGACTCCCCTGGTTATAAGCAGTGTGGCTGCAAGCGCTCTGAAGCTGTCGTTCCAAACCAGGCCGTATAGCATTTCATTCGCGGCCTTTGACTCAAACCTGATAAATAAAAACTAAAAAGAAAATATAAAAACAAATGGTTGCCTTAAATGTTTGTTGAATCACCCCCACCCGAATGGAGATTGAGTACGGGTGGCTAGATCCAAACCTGCAATAAAATATATTAGACAAACCAATGACACAAAGTAAAGACCCAAAACTAACTCAAAAAAAAAAATAAAAGACTCCAAAAAAAAAATACAGACACAACCGACTCAATATACAAAAATGCAGGAAACGTACTTGAAAGGCAAGATGGTGGAATGTGGTGGATGATGGTAAAACATGTGGTGAAATGGCAGTGAGTGGTGGTGGAAGAAAATAGGGTGGAAAATAAATCTTTCTAATTAACTCGCGCAACGTGAAGGACACTGGTGATCTCAACGCGCGTCGCGAGCGAATAAAATATAACGTTTCGGGGTAATTACTATTCGTGTATAGCGAACAGGTCAGCCCAGGCTCCTCGCATTACACGAAGAACATTTTTTCACAAAAAGTTAATCAAATTTAATGTTTAGAAAAAATTTCTTTTATTACCCAAACCTCCACCAAAAATCCCAATCCGATCATGGTGTAATTTTCCATGCCTAAACAAACACGAAAACCTGCTAAAAGACTCAAAAACAAAAATAATAACAAAATACAAAGACAATTCAAAAATATTACACACTCTACAACTGGGTTTTCATGCATTTTCGATCAGGTGGCTTATATTTTATTAGTCCCATATC
Organism: Ambrosia x helenae; assembly: GCA_030844895.1. Classification (NCBI taxonomy): domain Eukaryota; kingdom Viridiplantae; phylum Streptophyta; class Magnoliopsida; order Asterales; family Asteraceae; genus Ambrosia; species Ambrosia x helenae. The sequence continues at coordinate 133,115,942 of CM061232.1, forward strand.
CAACCCGTTTAATTCTTTTCGTTCACCATTGTTCATCAAGAAACAACTAGTGAAGTTAGAAAAACGTTTGAAAAATTCAAACGGGTCGGGCCACCTAGTTCTTGACTTACTTGGGCCAAATCTGAATCGTGGCGTGTACTCTTTGCCAATGTAATCACTAGCCTTCTCCCGTGATGGTGGTGGTGGCAGTGTAACATCCAATGCCTGCACGAGCAGGCAATCATCAACCTGATGAGATGGAATGGTTGCTTCAACTACTTGCTCATCTTCCATGGCTACGTCTTCCTCCTCAAGTGGCTCGATGTATTGAAACGGACAAAAATATCTAAGAAAATCCTCTTCACTGATAGCCTCCATCTCTTCTTCCTCTTCAATTTACATAGCTGGTATCGGGGGACCCTCCATCACATCAAAATCCTCTTTGTCCCCCTCATCATTACTCCAATTGTAATTCACTTCTTGCTGAACCAGAGGTGGGACTGAATTGCCCATTAACGTCTCCGGCTTTGGAGTGAGATGTTCAGCTATCTCTTCTTCATCTTGTGTGTCATGAGAGAGACCTGCAAGAAAAAAATTAGTTTGAGTAGTATTATAATTTAATTCACAATTTAACTGTAGCATCTCTTTTCTTTGTGCTTCAGCTTCAGCCCTTTTGCTCTCCTCTCTGATCCTCTGTTCTTCCATCTGAAGAAGAAGTTCCTTCGTCTGTCTTTCAAGAATATCCAGAGTGGACAGCTCCTTCGGCATCTCTTCTTCAATCCTTTGCCATCCATAGTATCGACTACATGTTTCCATCAGTGCTCTATGGCTTTCCAACAAGGCTGCGCTTGAATCTCTCTCATATGAGTGCGGGTGATAACTGTCATAATAATCTGTGGAGTACCCTGATGAATAACAACATAACTGAGTTGGATGGGGTTCTCCACAAATCTCGCACCACACAGTGAAACTTGGGCCGTTCTCTCGAATATGGTCTGCTACAGTCTTTCTTCTAGCTGCCATCACTGCATACAGACACTAAAACAAACACGATCACGGGCACCAGATATATAAAGAAAATAAATATAAAATAAAACACACAAAAACAAAGACACACAAGCACACTAAAAAAAACAAAAAAAAAACAAGAAATGACTCAACACACAAGGACGCAAAGATCAAATAAAAATCTAAGACTCTCTAGACACGCTAAAAACCAAAAAGACTCAAATAAGACCTATTAATCAGTGAAGTCCTAATCAAAGCTAATTTCGCAATCGCCAAGTGTCCCCGGTAACGGCGCCAAAAACTTGATGTTCTATGTATGGTCTAAAAATATAAACTAACCTAGACACCTAGTAATATAAAACAGACTCAACTAAACTAGACCACACGACAGGCAAGTGTACCTATCAATGCAGTACAAACTAAGTAAGTCCGAGTATCGAACCCACAGGACACAACTAGAAAACAAAACTAGACTCAACTAAGACTTAACAAAATTGGTTTTAAATATGATTTTTGTTTTTTTTTAATAATTAAATAAACTAAATAAAGGAAATAAACAAGATAAACTGACAGCAAGGGTAACTGAGGAAAATATCAGGATAGGAAGGCAACTACCTAGGTCAAGAATCCTACATGAAAACTCACAACTCTCGGTAATGGAAAACTGAATGGCTACCAGATTCTAAGGATAACTCAAGAAACCCTAAGACGTGCTAGATCTCCTCCCGGTCTCACCAACAAACCCTAAAGAATCCTAAAGAATAAAACACTGGCTATCTAGCTCGGATCACCTCCCGGTCTCACCTAACTAAGAATGTAAAGGTACTCTAATGACTCGATCACCTCCCGGTCTCTCTAATCACAATACACCCGAAGATGTAAAGGAGTAATTTAATTGGATTAACTATGACTTGGAATTGCAAGGAACTAAAGACAACTAGGATAGGATCACCTCCCGATCTCACCCAAAACCTAACACCTAAAGCTCTAGACAACCCAACATTCCATCACCTCCCGGTCTCAAGAATGGAAGAATACTTAAGTCCTCTAAATTCTCTAATCAAGTTCCTATGGCTTTCGTGCACAAAACCATAAAATAAGCTACAAGCACCTAGCAAGCAACCCTAATAATCATCCAAACATGAAAGACATTCACTAAGACGATTATGGAACTCTCAAAAATAATAAATTAGACTTAAGCACGCACACACATCATAATAAACACCAACCAAATCGTTACTAAAACATTAACCACTCAAAAATAAATCCAAATCCGAGAACTATAAATTTAACATGCAGTCATCATACAACCTAGGTAGTGGTTCAAGATTTAGCTACTCATAATAATGAAAAACAATAAAAACAATGGTTCAACATAAAAATTAATCATGGTCTCAATATTCATAAACACGAAGTAAATAAATATAAAAACTAAAACTTTTAATGATCGAACCCGTAGCTTCACTCTTGAACCCGAGCCTTCCTGGCCTTCACTTCCTCTTTATTTCTTTTCCTTAGAGCTGCTGTCGATGTGTTTCCTCTTGGCGGCTGCTATTCTTTTCTACGAAAATGTGCCCTCCAAAGAAATAATATTAATAATAATAATAATAATATTGATGTTCTGTGCTTCGATAGTAATATTCTCCTATCAATAACGTGCCCTCCAAAGAAATAATGTGTCGCCCCTTAGAAGAATATTGTTTGGGCCGCGGGCCCGTAACTTTCAAAGTCAAGTTTTTGTTTATTTTATTATTATTATTATTATTATTATTATTATTATTAATATATATCTAGTATTATAATTCCGTGTTTTTGATTCGGGTGTTCTTGACTTGACCAAAGTTGCTCGTTTACACTCCAACGTCCATAAACACCTGTTCTCAAGTGTTCGTGTCTCAATTAAAATTTTTTCGTTTTGAGCTCATTTTCCACGAACACCTATAAAATAATAAAATAAATAAATACATAATAAAAATGACATGAAACGAATAAAAACATGACCAAATAATATACAAAATACATAGGAAAAGAGATGTGTTTTGCAACACATCATTGGTATAATGCGTGGAATGCTAAACTTGGAACCCAGTGAAGCCCTAGGGTGTGTCCCTGCAAGACCAGTGGGTTTTGAGTGTTCACGTGTGGTCCAACGCCCCTTGCGATAGCGCTAGATCGTATTTCGAAAGATAATGCGGGGTAGACTTATCAGTTGGTGCTTATGACCTGGCTAATATTTAAAGTCCGAAATTCAAAATTTATGAAACAACATTTCTAAACATATTTAGTTGAAAAATATGGAGAAATAAAATTAGAGTATAAAAATTGTAATCTTAGTCGCAACGCGCGATACCGCGCAATCTGCGCGCCTATACTATAAAAAATTCGCCATTTTTACACTGGATAGCACCTAATATCAACTTGGCTTGTATAATATTATGTCTTGAGTCAAAAATATTATTTTTGGGTGTGTCGAGTATTTAAAACAGTTAAAGGCCTGTACCGCGTTAAATAGTAGTATACCCGCTAATTTACACCTAATACCCACTAAATAATATATTATTAAAATTTTACAAGTAATCTAACCTATTTGTGAGTGTGTGTCGTGCATATGGGATGCCACCTAAAGCCTATATGATTAGTGTAGAATCTATACTTTCCATAATAGGAGAAGCGTGAGTGACGTCAGAAAGCTGATGTGTCAGCCGGAGAGACTGACCAACAATGTCTGTATGATGCAAAAAATGACGTCATTAATCCTATTAAAAAAATTCAAAAAAAGGGGTGGGCCACGTGAAACCACCGCTGTTGCCCTCAACAACGGTTATCAATCCCTGCGTCTGCCAACCAACAACAGACCTTTACTAATATATATTCTCTCAGCTGTTTTAGGCCCTAAGTTTTTGAATTTTGAGGGGGAAAATTTCAATCTACGTAGGGAAATGTGCCTCATCAGCTGCTTATATATAACCACATAACCAATGCACCCATTTCTTTTTTCAGCTTTGAATTTTCTAAAAATTATTTCAAATTTCCCTCTTAAAACTTAAAACAATGTCGACGTCAATGGAAGATGAAGAAACCCATGACAGTTTTATTCGTGATCTCAATCCAGCCAAAGATATGTGACACCTGAAGGCTTGTGTCATAAGAAAATGGATGACAGCCTATAAGTTGGAAGTTATCTTCATTGATGAGCAGGTAAACTTTCTAAGTTGCTTTATTTTGTTATTCTTGCAAACGTGGTTTTTTGTGCATTTTTTTACATTCTGTTTTAAGGAGCCGTAGGGCGATAAGATTCAAGGTTCTGCCATGTCTTCTTTTATGCAACTTTTTGACAGTCAACTTGAAGAAGATGGTGTGGTTTTCTTATCTAAGTTTGGTGTTGGTGAAAACAAGGACATTTACAGAGTTGTAGGACATCAAATATAAAATCATTTTTTATCGTTTTACAATTGGGAAACATGTTAAGGGCTGGGAAGGTGTTGAGTATGGTTTTAACTTCTTACCTTTTAAAGAAATTCTTGACGGAGAAGCCAAGAATCTGCTGAGCGTTGGTTTGTATTTTGTTTTTTATTTTAGAACAAATAACATTCAGTTTACTTGAACATTGTTCCTTTAAACTTAACAGATGTTTGCCAAAACTCTGTGTTTCTTTTTATAGATGTTGCTGGTAGCGTCATTTGGTGTGGTGATTTGGATGTGTATGGACAAGCTCCTAATGAAACCAAACGGATGAATCTTGATCTTCAGGACTTAGAGTAAGGGTTTTTGTTGAAATTGTTATACAACCTTCTTGTAAAGTATATCATCTGCTATTCAGATACCTGACACTTAACAAAAATATTCCGATTTTAAGGTGAGTCTTATGTTTCAATTGTTGAAAACAATCATTGTTAGAATTGCAAATTTAATTTCTGTAATAAATGTTATGATGAGATTGATCTATGATTAACTATTTTGAATCTTATGTGGAACACATTTATTGATGTAATAAATTATCTGTAATTAGTTTTTGTGTACATTCAGGTTTTTTCATTTTTTTACATCTATGGTTCTTTTGTGTTGTTTTAGAGGTACGTCGTTAAAATGTACGTTGTGAAACTCTTATGCAATACAGTTTAAGGAGTTTATTTCCAACGTCACTTAGGAGCATCTACTCGCAATTATCCAGCATGGAAGGGTTAAAAACTGGAAGGGTATGTTTTGTTTCATTTTTGTTATTTTAAAAAAGATTTTATTATAAATGAAGTCATAAAGATATGTGTGTTATGCAATTTATAGAACGAATTATAGTTCAAACTGATAAGTATGGATCTCGCCTCTTTCTGAATCAAGGAATAGATGAGGTTTCTGACTTAAGCAGGAGGTGCTATTTTATTATATTCCTATAAGCAAATTTAAATTTAATTTGCTTTAGCTTTTAGATGTAATTTGTTCCATATTTATGTAGCTTGGTGTTGAAACAAGAACAAGAGTCTGGATGTACTTCTCAAACCGTTCTTTCTTCCCAAACTGTTTATCCAATACGTCAGGAATTCATAGTTGGAACATTGAAGAGGCGTGTTGATGAGCTGATCGACATTCAAGAGGTTTCAATATTTTATACTTGCCTATTACATGTCTTCATTTTACTATGTGTTTCTATTTGTTTAAAAGTGTATGTTGAATATACATTTTGTTTGCAGCCAATGTCTTTTGTTATCGTTGCCACTGTAAAAAGTGTTGAAGAAAGCTGTGGTTGGTTTTATGCTGCCTGCCGGAAGTGTAATAAGAAAGTTTTAAGTAAATCCGAGTATTTGCAAGATGCTGAAATGTTTGCGAAGCAATTCTCAAATTGCCTGCTACTGCGTTGGTTTGTAGGAAATGCGAGTGTGAATGTACTTCCATTACCACAAAGTATGTAAATCAGTACATGTATAAAAATTTTTGGTTTGCAGATTTTTCATTTCATTTCATGCAGATTTTTTAGATAAATTTTGTTTTATTTGTTTTAGGTTCAAGTTGCAGATAAGGGTTCAAGATGAATCTGGTAGTGTATCATTTGTGATGTTTGATAAAGATGTGATGAGGATCATTGGAGCTGCTGCCTACAATATTAGGGAAAGGCAGTTGAGGGAAAGCAATACAAAACGTTTGCCGCATGAGTTATCTCGGATTGTTGAAAAGAAATTTGCTTTCAAGATTGATGTTTCTGATTTCAATCTTACAAATGACTACCATGTGTATACTGTGGTTAAAATTTGTGATGATCCTGTCATAATTGAAGAGTTGGTTTCTGGATATGAGTACACGATAATTCCAGCAAGGTATTTATTCTAATTGTTTTGTAATAAGGATTTATTTTCAGTGGATGTTCAAATCTGTTATGTTTCCATATTATGTGAGAAATCTTTAGGTCACTCAGGAAGTTTCTCAAAACAAACCTGTTAACCTTTCACAATCTTCGCAAGTTGGGTTACAAGTTACTTCTAAGGTATTTAAGAGGGTTTGTCCAAGTATTTGTAATTTGTTTCTGCAACTTGTATTGTTATCTAACCTTTTATTAACCATTTGGTTTTTTCTTTGAAGGATGTTTTATGTGTTGATTTTGTTGTGGATACTGTTACAAGTCCCAATGGAAAAAGAAGTATTGAGGATTTTGAGAATGTAAATGTTGGTGAGCATACTTCTTCAAGCAAAAGATTGAAGAAGAAGCCAGCTGGATTTAAAAGTTAGGAACTTATTATTAATGTATTCTTATGTGTGTCTAGTGTTTTCAGTTGTAAGTTTTTGTTAACATCTTTGAAGTTAACCTTATGTATGTTAATTTTGTACATACTGGTTTAACATTTTCAAATGAATATATTTTAGTTAAAAGCTGTTTGTTAACAACTGTTTTTGCTTTGGATGTTATTGTATTTTAATTTCATCTGTTTAAACTTCTGTTATACAATATCTGTTCAAACAACAGTGTCTCGAGTATATTTATGCTATCTTTACATCTAGAATCTTCATCTGTACAGTGGCCATCAAAGACCTTTAGGGTTGTGTCGACTGTTTGTAATTCTGAATTTTAAAACACTGATGTAATTTAAATATATATAGCTTCGTTAATATCTGTTGTTGCAGTTTATGTTATGTTATTTTAGGGTGAGTCTGTTTGAACTTCTGTTATCTAATATCTGTTTAAACAATAGTGTCTCGATTATTATTTCATAATAAAGAATATTAAATTTTTTAATAGTTATGGGGCCAATTTTATTAGACGTTGATAAACAGTATGTAACATATGGTACCACAACTTTATTTAGTTTTTTCTAAATGCTGAAAATTATAGACTTTTATTGAATTTCAGTAAATATTAGTTACGCTGAGTATATTTTATGTCATTACTTTGTCATTTAAATATTATAATATATTTAAAATATAATTATAAGTTTTCAATAGAAAGTACATAATTACATATCTTCTAGAAGCCAAATCATTTGCAACAATAATAGTTTTAATTGTTTATTTAATATAAAAAGATTAATGTTTAAATTGATGATATCTTTCCATCTAGATCCTTCATTTGTACAGTGACCATTAAAGACTTTTAGGGCTGTGCCGACTGTTTGTAATTATGAATTTGAAAAGACTTGTGTAATTTAAATTTAAACTTATTTCGTTAGATATTGATTACAAGTTAATACGTACAAAGTCTGTTTTAAAACTCTGGTTACATCATATTTCGATCTTCAGTTGAAAATTCTAATGGATCACAGTTGTGTGACAACATCTGTTTACAAGTCATCAAAAAGTGTATATCTTGACGTTAGAATATGTTTCAATAGGAAATTTCATTGTTAGCTCATCGAAACTAATGATTATATTCATACTAATAATTTAAAAAGTAATACATTGTGAATAAAAACTATTATTACAATCTTTAATAATACTGAATTTTTAAGTAATTTTATTTCTAATTTATAACAATTGTTTGACAACATCTGTTGACACGTTTGCAAATATTGTATTCCTTGATGTTAGAATAAAAAGTATTAAATAGATAGTTATAATAAGTTGTAAACAAAAACAGATGTTGAATTTTTATTGTTATTAAATTATGTTCATTTTTTAAATTTATATGAACTATAAAAGGTTAAAATCATTTGTAAGAATAATTTTTTGTAATTCTTTTTTTAAGACCAAAAAGAATAATCTTTAAATTTATGGTAACCTTCCATCTAGATTCTTCAACTGTATAGTGGTCATCACACTTTTTTAGGCCTATGTAGAGTTTTTGTATTTTGTAATTATGAATTTGAAAAGACTATTGTTATTTAAATTTATATAGTTTTTCTTTAGATATCTATTTTGTCATTGAAATATTATTTATTTAAAATATAATAAGTCTTCAATATAAACTAAATAAATACATATCCTAAGGAGAACAATTTTTTTTTTTTGTAGAATAAATGACTTTAAATCATTTGTATCAACAATAGTTTTACTTTTTTAGTTTTAATATAAAAAAATAAATGTTTAAATTGATGGTATCTTTCCATCTAGATCCTTCATTTGTACAATGACCATTAATGACTTTTAGGCCTGTGCTGACTGTTTGTAATTATGAATTTGAAAAGTAATTGATGTGTCGTAAAACACATCTATTCCCCTATGTATTTCAAGTTATAATTAAGTCTTTTGTATATAGTTTTTAGTAGTTTTTGGCGTGTATTCGTTTGTTTGTCTATTTTTATCATTGTATAGTTTTTATTAGTTTTTGGTACTCTTAGTACTCGTTTTTATATTTTTGTAGGTGTTCATAGAATTTGAAGCGTAAACGAGCAACTTTGGTTAAGTCAAGAACACCCGAGTCTAGATCACCGAGTAATAATAATAATAATAAAATAGTGACTAATGTCACTTTTCTCGGCCCATTAGCAAAAAATAAATAAAAAGAAAAAGTAGGGCTCCAAAAGATTAGGAGGAGAGGAAGATTATAAAGGGGGAGCCGCTAATTGTGAGAGAGGAGGATATACAACAACTTCGACGCACCAAAGGGATTTGAAAATCACCCACTCAAACGACAAAACACATTCATTCAATCGAAAAAGCTTCTGTGGGATTTAGAAAAGAAGCTTTGGAGGATAGAAGGTCCCGACATGTTAAAGATTAATATTCAAAGAACCTCGGGTTTGGTTTAGTTTTATTTATTGTTTTTATTTATTTAGAGACATGATGAAATTGTTTTTTATAGACTTTATGACTATGTTTCTGATTTTAATTATGAACTAAAAATTTCCATGGTTGCTTAGGTTTATGAACTAGACACGTAATTTGCAGTATTTAATGATTTTTTGTTTTTAATTTTGATGTGTAGAATTACATGATTTTAATTTTATTGTTGGATTTGATATATGTGTGTTGGTGTTGATTTTATTTGAAGTTTGTTTAATGGTTTTGTGGAACTAGACATGTAGAGATACCCCCTAGGTCTAGAAATTAATCTAGTTCGTCAAACTTAGGTTAGCATGCTAGTATTTGGAGTTGGAGTACGACACAAGTATAACAAACTAATATAATAAATTAACTAAAACGTGCAGTCCATTCTTGAGGGTGAGAAATCTAACTCGAGATTGCTAGGTAAATAACTAGGCATTGTTCGTCAGTTGACAAGCGCTAGAGCAGGAGTCGCTACTTGTCCGTGTTTAGAGTTTTCCTAGGTTTTCTTCAGTAGAGTTTAAGTTTGCTTCATAGTTAGAAGGTTTCGGTCCAGAAGAGATTGTAATCTGATTTCTGTGGGATTTTGGTACGTTAGGGCGATCCGGATCCATCTTAGCATTTCTTCACTTGTCCCGCCTTAAGTCTAGTGAGTCATCCTTGACAGGAGGTTTATTAGATAAGAATAGGGTCTCAAGTTAATTGCTAGATTCAGGATCTATTGCTAGTGTCTAGGGATTTTACCCCTAGTAACCAGCCTTCTTCCTATGTGATTTCTCCAGTTCTTTAAGTTCGTATTGGTTGTCGAGTTAGGTTAATTTTAATCTATTTAGTTTAATTAAGTTTATAATTAGTAGTTAAAAATACCCCCCATTTAAGTATATATTTATTTAGGCTAGTATTCGGTAGAGGTTGTGATCTAGAGTTGCATTCGCGTCTTTGGGTTCGATACTCGGTCTTATCTGTTTACTGCTTTGCGATCGGTACACTTGTCGTGCGTGTGTAGTTTTTAGGTGAGTCGTTTTAATTAAAGCTTGTGTTATTTTTATATATACATTTACACACATCAAGTTTTTGGCGCCGTTTCCGGGGACGCAATTGGCATTCTTGATAACTTCCCAAACCGTTTATCTGGTCTTTTACTTTGTAAATAGTTTTTGCTTTTACCTGTCATTTATTATTTTTTATTTGTTTCTATTCGTAATATATATCTCCTTTTTAACATGTGTGAGATCTGTGGAGGACCCCATTTTACTATAAAATGCCCAAATTCATCGGGGTATTCCGCATGTTACTATGCTAACACGTATTTGCAGCCGCAACCATACCAGTCATACCAGCCTTCATACCCACAGGTTAACCGGTGCTTTAACCCTGCAACATCTGAGTCACTAGATAGAATAAAAAGTCGGCCTGATCGTCTACAAGCTAAGATGTATGAGGAAAGGCATGGTGGTAGCTCGTCAGAGTATCCACCTAGCCAACATTTGTATCCACATCCCGATTATCGGGATGTCTCGTCTCACACTAGGCCTGACTTTGCCGCCCTTCTTGCTAAGCAAGACGCCTTCCTTGCTAATCAACAGCTCATGCTCGAGGATATGCGTTCTTTGTCATCCAAGTGCACCGACTATTTGAGGGAACAAGATGCGGCACTTGAGAGGCTACAGGCTCAGGTGGATGAACTGAAGACCATAATGGACGTTGAAGTCCCACCTCCAGTTCAGCAGGTTTATTTCACATATGATGATCAAGACGAGATGGTAACACTTACATTACCTGATTGTATTCGGCCCATTGCTGAAACTGTTTATCCTTACTCATCTGATTCTGTGCATGATTTAACTGACACGTATGATTCTTTACACTTGTCTTGTGAGGATGGTATTTTGTAGGATTCAGGGTTAGAGCCAGAGACCATAACGGACGCCTTAGTCCCACCTTGGGTTCAGTAGGATGAGCAGCCTTGCCAGATCTCTAGTTCAACAACATATCCTTGGGGGGCAGATGTCTGGAGGAAGGCTGAGGAAGATATGAATTTTTCAGAATCCACAGGCTGGCTGTTTGAGGAAGAAGTGGTGGAAAAGGAAGACACCACTGACCTGCTTGAAGAAGCAGCTGATGGGGAAGCAAAGTTTTGTGATGAGTTGGTTGATTTGTGAGCTCCATAAGTGGACAAAGATTTTGACCAAGTGTCACCAAACAAGGAAGATGAGAAAGAAGCAGTGGTGGAAGAAGAAGAACACCACAGCCGGCCCGTGCAGGCATTGGATATTACACTGCTACTAGTGCCACCACCATGGCCACCACCACGGGAGAAGGCAAGGAGGCACCTGGACCGACACAGGGTGAGGGTCAGGAGTTGCAGAGACAACAAGTCCCCTCATTACATGCCAGGAATCAGGTTTGGTCCAGGTAAATTTAAATATTGGTGGCCCGACCCATTTAAATTTGATAAAATATTTTTCAATTCCACTAATGTAATTTTGCTAAATAATATGGACCGGGTGGAATTAAACGGGTTGGATCGGGTCCAGATAAAAGAGAAGCCCACTGATTAAGTTTAAGTGTGGGGAGGCTCTGTAGAGTTTGTAAATTTATATTTATACCTATTTATTTATTTATTTTTTCTAGCTTTTCATTTTTTTTATTTGTGGTCCGTCCATCGGTAGTGGTTCATAGGTTTTTATCTTTCTTTTTTTATCTTTGTTTTTTTGTGTCTTTGAGTCTGTTTGCAGGTTTGCGTGTTTGCTTAGGTAGAGGAAATTTCACCATGAGCGGATCCTATGTATTATCTTTATATATATTTTATGATTGAGAGTTTAGGTAAAGGTTTGGGTAATAAAAGAATTTTTCTTAAAAAAATTAATTAATTAACTTTCCCTGAAAAAAAGACTTTTCACGTAATGTGAGGAGTCTGGGCTAACTTGTTCGCCTCATGCGACCAGCTATTACCCGGAAAGTTATATATATATATATATATATATATATATATATATATATATATATATATTTCCGCTTGCAACGTGTGTTGTGATCACCAGTGTCCTTCACGTTGAGCGAGAACCCGATTTTTTTTTCTTTTCTACCCATTTGGTTCTACCACCATTCACCGCCATTTTGCCAAGCAGGTGCGTCTTCTTGTTTGTTATATTATGAATCTAAGTTAGTAGTTTGAGTCTTTTTATTTTTGTGTGGTTCGGTATTATGCTTGGGTTTTGTTTGTTTCGTTTTGCGCAGGTTTGGATTGCACCACCCGTACTCAATCTCCATTCGGGTGATTCTAGAGCTGTTATCATTTAGCAAGGCAAACCCAAGAGTATACCATTGTGTCAGAGCCGATCGCGAATGAAATGCTATACGATCGAGCTGGACTGGACTGTAGATACACGAAGTGCGACTAATGCTATTGAATTGCAAATTCTAATATGTTTTGATGATATCGAACGTGGTTTTCATATGGTCGAATGTAGATAGAACGGTTGAAGGGAGAAGCTCAGAGAGGTTGAATGAAGTTTTGTTTATTATATGTGTTGATTCGCCCACTGTAATTGATATCTATCATTGTAAACAACGTTTTAAAGTGATTATCATTATGTTTATCAATGAATTGAAAATGTTTGAGATGATTTGTGTGTTTTGCTAAATATATTATCATTTCTTAATCGATTCAGAGATTCCGCACCTTAATTGAACTTGTTTGACCATAGTCTTTGTTTGACGATCCGATCCTCGACACATACAAAGTGGTATCAGAGCCATAAGGATCAAACAACTACGAATTGATAATATTAGTGTTGATTTGGATCGAATTTTGATCAAAACTTTTCTGTTTTCATTGAACATTTGAAATTGATGAATATTGATTGATTTGAACTAGTTTTCATGGATAAAATTCAAAATTCTCTTTGTTAAACTTGTTCCAAATCCAATCCGAAGCAAAACCTGCATAAGATCATCAAATTTCATCAACATTTGAAAATTTTGGATCAAAATAACTGATTTTCAAAGTATAACCATTTTTCAAAATGAAAGGGTCGAACCTAGGGAGAAACGATTGAGAGTGTGGTTTTTAGGTCGAACCGGGGATTTTTAGGTCGAACGTGGAGGTTAATTTGGCCGAACCTAGAAATTTTTAGTGTGTTGTTGTTCATTCGACCATCAGTTTTACATTCGACCAATCAGGAGGTCGAAAGTGCACTTATTTGGTCGAAAGTGAAAAGTGTTTGTTACATTCTACATTCGAGTCTTTAGAAATGGTCGAATCTGGACTAAATTCCACATTCGACCACACGATCACTTGTAAAAGGTCGAACGTAGAAACTGTTGAAAATTTTTTCTAATCGTTTCGTGTTTTAAACTTTGCAGAAAATATGTGGAACTTTCCAAAAACACCACGACCTAATACAACACCACAATAGCAAACAACAATGGATCCTTGGTCGGTGGCTGCTCAGAAGACTTGTCAACCATCTCAACCAATCAACTATTTGGTGATGACTAGTTCGATGCCCGAACAAGTTGCACAACCACAACAAAAACCTATGGCTGATTACTGGGGAGTTGCAGCAGCTGCAGTACACTCTCAGACTACCAATGCGATTTCGACGCTTATTCATGACTTATCTTCGGGTAGTGGGAGCCGTCCACCAAAGTTGATGGAAATGGTGGATTACAACCAATGGAAGACCAAGTTCAAGATTCAATTATAAGGAATGGGAATGGAAGGCACGGAAGCTTGGCAAATGATTGCTAAGGGGTATGTAGCTCCGATTTTGGAGAACACGGGTGAGCCGATTCCATTAGAGAGTCTAGCTGAGGATGAGAAGAAAAAGTTTGCGGTGGAAAAGAAGGCATTTTCTCAACTGTCCCAGGCCATTAACACTGATCTTTTACATCAGTTTGGGTCGTGCACCACTTCGAAGCAATTATGGGATATGTTAAGGAATCGTCACGATGGGAATGAGAAGACAAGGAAGCTTATAATGGAGGAGTTGAGAAAAGAGTTTGAGAACTTTAGCTATATGGGAAATGAGACACTGAAGGAGTTGATTCTGAGGTATTGCCATTTGTTGACCGAACTTTCAAGTTATTAGATCAATATACCAATGTCTGAGCTGGTGGATAAGTTCGCTGATGCATTACCACCATACTGGAATCAACACATTGAGGTCCTCAAGGAGAAAGACGCGTACCAATACTAGACCATCAATGAATTCATCCAGAAGCTTGAGAACAAAGAGATGGAGGAAAAGAGGAAAGTGAAAAGAGCTCAAGTTCCTCAGAATCCAGAGTTATATCATGGTGGTACATCTTCATCTCTAACTAGTTCAAGTTCCAGTAATACTGTTGCTCCACACATAGCTTGTGTTTCAAGCATTGTTGAACCAACCAAAACCCGCATAAACTATCTTGCTCAAACCTCATCTTATACCCCACCTTCATATCCTACTACTTACATTCCACCATTTTCACCTATGCAACAAGCTGCATGCTATTCAGCTAATCTGAACCAACCTCAACAACAATCCTATATTCCTCAAATGAACCAAACTCAAATGAACCCAAGTCAACCAAATCAAAGCCCAATTGTGTTGGAGACTTCAAACTTGAACAATGTTACTATTGAAGTTGCACAGCAACATGTAGCCTTGGTTTCTGCTATAGTCGCTTCGTATAATGGGTTAGTAGCTAGTCAAATTGGTAACAACAATTTAACCAGTGAGGACTACGCTCAAATTGACAAGGAGGAGATGGAGCTCATTGACATCCAGTGGGCATTTGCCAGTGTCATGAGGCAAGCGACTGAGTTTATAGAGAAGACGGGCAGAACTGATCTTTCTACATCTCCCAACACCACATATGGCTTTAACAAAGCCAAAGTCACATGTTTTAACTGTGGTGGGAAAGGTCACTTCAAAAGAGAATGCACACAGCCAGCACAACAGGGGAACAGAAATCCGTTCAACACTAATTACCAGAACCGTCAATCCCAAAATTAGGTATCATATCAAAGCCAAAACAATTCCAACTTTCAACCACAAAATAATTACCAAAACCGCCAAAACACCTCACCAAACAATTCTGTTAGACAAACCATTACACAAAACCAGAACCAAAACCAAACACCACACAATCCAACCAGAACAATTATTCCAATTTCTACACCAAACAGCCAAACCCAACCAGATAACCAGAACCAGGCTTTGGTAATCCAGAAGGATGAGGGATTTGATTGGACTGGTATGCAACTTGGTGTTGAGGAGATCACTGCTGGTAATGTGGCGTGTGTTGCCCAGAAGATGGATTTGGAGGAACCAGTGTCAGTTGAAGATGATTTGGAGACTGAGAAGATGTCTGAGGTGAAGATTGAGGAGTTGGTTGAAGAAAATGATGTTTGTGTTGAGAAGAAGTCAGGATTGATTCTTGACTCTGTCACTGATGTTCCCGAATAGTGTGATTCAGCTTATTCTGACTCGGAGAGCGAATCTGATTCTGAAGCTAGTGTTAACTCACTAGATGATGATATTGATCAACTTCTAGCCGAAGCTGATTTTCTGATGACGCGCAAATCTTGCATAGTGGATGATGCCTTTTACCAGAATCGACTATTCTAAATTCTTTGCTAGAAAGGAAGCACACTTTGCATTGCTGGCGATGACAGAGCCTCCAAAGCAGGTAAGTTCTGAATCTAATTTAGACATGAACAGTGATAAATATTGTAGTGCATGCAATAGATTGACAGAGGATAATAAGCAACTCAGGGTTCAGCTTGAGAGTGCTAAAATTGTTAGGTATCAGTCGGCGCAGCGGAATCAAACACACAAACGGCACACATGATTATCACGCGATGAACAGAAAATAAACACGACACAAGAATTTTACGTGGTTCGGTCCCAGTGGAGGACCTACGTCCACGGGCTGCAACTAGGTTATTTCATTAAGCTCAAGGCACACAAGATTACAATACATGACTAGGGTATATATATAGAGAACAATTAGGTTAAACAACTTAGGGACCAAGAAAACTAAACCAGGCCTGACCCATGTCTTCTAATGTCAACCCTAAAGCCTAATAAACCAAGGACTTCACCAACCCAACAATCTCCCACTTGAAGGCCTTGCGAGGAACTCCAGACTGCCAACAAGTAAATAACAACCCAATCATCTAGTGCTCAGTAATCTCTAAACACACAGGAATAGAAGTCTTCCAGGTCCAGCTCCCAAAGAACAAACCAAACTCCAAACCTATCCATGTATCCACCTAGCTGCAGCGGCCCTTCTCATCAGTACCCTGAAAGGCCCATTGAAGCTCCCAACAACTCCAATATGGTCATCAAAGACCCAGACATGGCAAAACCCGCCATGGACACATCCTCAATCTCAACCAGCCCCTACTTACTCAAATCGCCGGCTCCAGAGACTCCAGAGGAAAGAACACTCTCCACTAACAGCAACCTCTCAGGAGAGATTTCATTCGGATCCTTGGTCTTCCAAACCTAACGTCGATTTACAGACTGTGTCAGAACACCCCATGTGCTCCCACTGTTACAAAAATCCCGTCCATGCTTAGACCTCCGAATACGCTCAAGCAGATTACCTGGAGTCCCAGAGTCCTTTGCTGTAAACTAGACTCGTTTAACTCTCGAATCAGCGAGCCAAGACTTTACTACACGGAAGTTGGTTCTCTTCTTCCTGTTGCGCAGCAATCTGCACACTTCAAAAGTCTTCAACAATAGATTCACTAATGCTTCATTGAAGTAGGTAACAAGAAATGAAGCCAAATAGAATCTCGAACCCAAGAGTCTCACTACCTTCCACTGAGTCCCAATGTATCAAACCCCAACACATTCTCAGAAGTAGAATTTCCTATCTATGACATCGACTTTAAAAAAAATGTCCACAGCTCCATGCAGCCCTAACAAGTCAACTACGCTCAGCTCCCACTGTCCCTGTTATCCCAACCCATGCCAAACCGATGAGTCAAACCTCCACTCGTACTTCCCCAGCGAAAACCTTCACCTAGTATCAGTACAAAGATCCCCTCAAATGTCAAACCACTAATCACCACCGAACAAGAATTAACATCACAGATCCAGACCAGCTAACAGGCAAATGGTTATAACAGCAGTCGAGCTTTCATGGAAAGCAAGCGGTACCAAGGGTTCTATGACCGTACACACGACCAGTTAACGCAAACCCTAACCGAAAGATCAACCAACTAGCTAGCAATAGTTCACATGACTTGACACTAACCTTTTTTTTTCACTTATGTCGTCACCAACACGCCAGAGCAGGAATACTTAAACCCAGAGTATTCCAAAATAGTTGGTTCCATTTTCTACAGGTTTTACCATCGTTAAGTACCACATCCAAGTTCCCTTGACAAACCAATCAACCGACTCTCAAACCCGTCGAACATTCTGATCATAGCCATCCCGTCTTCAGTTATGACAATAACAAACGAGAACAAATCAGAAACTAGTGAACATACATAGTAATGGCACGGGCCTGAACTTGATGACTGTTCAACTGAACACTGTCAATCAAACCGATTTGCTCCTACAAATAACCATGTAGACAAATTTGGCCCAACCCAACTGTTATCACAAACCCGGTTATATAATCACGATTGATAATAATAATTGTCAAACCCCGAACTTAGAAAACAAATCCTACATAGCCCGCAACCCAAACTCGACCAATAACTGAATAAACTTAATCAGTGGCTCCAATCGAATTCAATAAACTAAACATGCAGCTCAAGAATAAAAATAATTGGCACTTACCTTCGTCACCTCGTCTCGCAATCGTTCGTGCAAATCTCCGTGTGTTAATGAGCCAAAGCTCTGATACCACTTGTTAGGTATCAGTCGGCGCAGCGGAATCAAACACACAAACAGCACACACGATTATCACGCGATGAACAGAAAATAAACACGACACAAGAATTTTACGTGGTTCGGTCCCAGTGGGGGACCTACGTCCACGGGCTGCAACTAGGTTATTTCATTAAGCACACAAGATTACAATACATGACTAGGGTATATATATAGAGAACAATTAGGTTAAACAACTTAGGGACCAAGAAAACTAAACCGGGCCTGACCCATGTCTTCTAATGTCAACCCTAAAGCCTAATAAACCAAGGACTTCACCAACCCAACAAAAATCAACTGTCAATCGTATAAAAAAGAATCACGAGAATTCAATAAGGTTCTTGATGGTTATAAGAAAGATATTTCAGATCTTAAGAAAACTTTATCTTTAAAACAACCGGCCATTAACAGTTACATTAATGAATTGGAAGAAACAAAACTTGAAATGGCAACCATCACGCTTTGCTGAGAAAGTCAACAAGAAGCTTGAAAGCTATAAACATATTGCATATGTTGTTGACCATATTATTGAGGAATCTTCACAGTCAAGTAGTGCAAACTACAAGGCCGTCCCATCTCCAGTGTTGTTTGAAAATCATACTTTGCATTCAATAACACCGGAGAGTTCAGTTAAGTCTGATTCTACATCGGATGATGAGTCTAACACTTCTAGTGTGGGAGACCCTAATTCCGATGTTAGACCTATTTTGGGACTAAATGATGAAGATGTGATAGCTGTAACTGATGATTCTGATTCTGAGGAGGATAAATCTGAGAAAGTGAGTGATATTCCTGCTGAAAATCACATTATCACCAATGAACTGGTGTCACCTTCTCAGATTATCCATCCAATGGCTAACGCTCATCGAGTGAATCAGTCAGTTAAGCAGGTTGAGAAAAATGAACAAAGTGACAAACCCGTCAAAGTGTTTTATCGGATGGAAGGATCTGATAAGATAATTTCTGACGAGGAATATCCAATTAAATTTTCCAATTACTCCAAGATTGAGAAAATTTGGCAGGAGAGTACCATTTAGTTCCCAAAACATGAAAGAACAAATGATGTACCTCCAGAGGTTTTAAAGAAAATTTATTTGGATGTTCCAAAAGAACCAAAGGTTCATGTCACAGAGTTTATTAAGCCAAAAGAGAAGGCAGATAGTTTTCTTGAGCCGACTTACTCAAAGGACCCAGCTCCTAAGAGTTTAAGAAGAAGGTTTATGGATGATCAATATCCTATCACTACTTATGCAAAGTCGAACGCCAAGAACAACTTTGAGGAATACCGTGCGTGTTTTAAGTGCGGGGAGATAGGGCATTTACTTGCTCACTGCCCGTACGTTAGGCACAAGAGGCACGAGGTTGAAGTGAAGCAAAAATACCAAAGTCCAGTCGATAATCATTGTTATCCACAACGACGCTTTGTCCCTCAACTAGCACGTTTTATAACCAAAGCAGATATTTTCAAAAGAGGGATAATCGTCAGATGACATATGATCGTCGTAACCGGATCGCAATGGAAAAGCCTTTTAAGAAATCTGTGGTGAACACAACTGTTGAGAAGCAAAAGGTACCTTTAAAACCTGCAGTAAAACCAACAGTTGGACCTGTCTCTGTTAAATTAGCGTAAGTAACCAAGAAAGTTTCCTTCAAGGACGAAGTAAAGAAACCAACTGAGACCCCAAAATCTCAGATCCGGATCTTGAAACGTTCGGAACAATTTTGGTCACCAAAGGGTTCTCAAGGTGCTTCATCTTCAAAAGTGAATGGGAAATCTGAAAAAGAAAAGGATTTAATTGATCAGAAAAAGATCAATTCAAATTCAGCTGTTTGTGAAAAAGATTCTTTGAAACTGAATGTTTCAAGACCCAAGACCAAGCAGGCTTGGGTCCCCCGAAAAATCTAATCTGTTTACTTGATATGTGCAGGGAGCTTCAGCTGGCCCTGTGAGCAGTCTTTGGATTGTTGACAGTGGAGCTTCTGGTCACATGACAAGGGACTTATCGCTACTGTTTGACATAAGAAATATCAATGGCGGATACGTAGCATTTGCTTCTGGTCACATGACAGGGGACTTATCACTACTGTTTCATTTTAGGGGGAGTTTATTTTTAGAAAAACCAAAAACATTGAAAAATTCAAAAACCCATAAAAATTAGAAAAACCCAAAATGATTTCCAGGAGAAAAAGAGGAAATGATAGTACATCAGTGGGGATCTGACACATGCTAAAGATGTGTAATGCAAAATAAGGCGTGTGTTTGAGTCTGTGTGATGTGTTGATAGGCTTCGTAGACCTATTACTGCGTGCCTGATACATACATATCAAATGAATTGTTGTGTGGATGAACTCCTCATGGGCATATGGTCTTAGTACCGTAATTTCGTTTGATAGGGTATCTGTACAAAATTCGGAGGTTTCGGGTCGTTATGTTATTAGTTATCTGGGGATAGCCTTTCTGATCTTCTGTCGTATGTCATTACGGACCTAGATTAGATAGGGTATCTTTATAAAAGAGCTGTAAAGCCAAATCCTAAAGTTACCGAATTGAGGAACTTTCAATGTATGATGATAATAAAATATTTTCTAATGCATCGTATCCAATCATTGATGCAAATCATGATTGATATCAGCCCTCAACCTGGTAGAGTGCACAAGTTACTTTGTAGCATTGAGTTGCTGATCTGTACACCTCTGTGACTCATACCTTGTAAATTACAGAAGACGAAAGCATAATCACGCGTTACAATTAGTCTTTGTGCATCTACTTCTTGATACGGGAGTATGTCGTGTGTGTGGGAATCACAGACAATTGAGTTTATACTATAAATAATAATATCAGT
Source organism: Ambrosia x helenae (assembly GCA_030844895.1). Taxonomy (NCBI): domain Eukaryota; kingdom Viridiplantae; phylum Streptophyta; class Magnoliopsida; order Asterales; family Asteraceae; genus Ambrosia; species Ambrosia x helenae. The sequence continues at coordinate 133,136,835 of CM061232.1, forward strand.
CTAAAGCACTGCACAACGGTCTGCATGTGAGCTTATGTGGATCACAATATCAGCAGTTGCCAGATCACACATTGTCTTTAATGATAATAAATCAAAAGATCAACGGTGTGATCAGATTTCTCAATAACTGATATGATCCTCTTACCGGAAATCACAAAACATATACTGCTTTAGCTTTACATTTGTGCATTTTCCATTTCTCGTAAAAAATACAAAACTCAAAAAGATTTTAGGTGTGTTTTAACAAAAACTTTCAGAAAATCCAAGAGATTTTACATTTCTATATTCTTTTTGATAACCGATGGTGGTTAATGATGATTTTCTGAAACTTGATGGACCATTTGAGTTTTGTCATCTTTAAAATGAGAAATAATGAATGTCGGATGCTTAAAAGTTGAGAAAAATATTGAACGGGACTCGATTTTGAGATTTGGTAAAAAGTTCAAAAATTCCAAATTTCATTTGCCCCTTCGATGGGTCGAATGTGGAATTTTGCTTTTACATTCGAACCTTTCAAACGGTCGAATGTGAGTGTTCTTACGTCTGATTGCACATTCGAACCATTTTTCTTCCTTCGAACCTTTAAATAGGGTCGAACGTGGAAAAGTTTTCACATTCGCCCAACCAAAAGGGTCGAATGTGGAGCCTATATATACCTTTCTGCACGTTCGACTCCCCATTTCAAATTTTTTTCAAAATTCTGTGATTAAGACCCCTTGTTGCTCGTGTTTTTCAAACCTATTCACTGTGTTCCTCGTACTATACTGATCATTTTAACCTATAAATTGCAGGTATCCATCCATTATTGAATACAAAATCAATGATTATGTGTTCGAACCATAGTTTGAATCAAAACATCGATTGTGGACTGATATAGATGAAATTTGTGTTAAGGATTCAATGTTTAAGTATTTTAGGGAGAGAGGATAACAAAATCCAAGGTTTAATCACAACAGATTAATGGATTGATTGATTAAAACTTTCAAACCCTAGATTTTAGGAGAAAACACTTAAAAATTGATCAATAATAACAATTGATGATTGGGAAAGGTTAATCGTTCATGTTAGAAACCTTACAAATCAAAATGGCATGTTAAAACACACAAAATCAAAATCTGCAAATTTTGAAGATGAACAACCATGTTCGACCAATTCAAAGGGTCGAATGTGACTTTTTGGTCGAATGTACCATGTTCAAACGGTCTAAAGTGGATAAAAAAGTCGAATGTACATTTTTAAAACTGATTTTTCACATTCGAACCTTATTTCCACATTCGAACTTCTTAATTCACACATTCGAACCCACGACTGGTCGAATGTGGAATTCTAAAAACAAAATTTTGCAAATTTTGAATATTTTGTCCGTTTTTTAACGTGTTTTCTTGTTTTGTTTTGCAGATCAATCATGTCTGAACAACAAAGTTCTGATATTCCCGCAGGTTCATCAGACAAAGCAGCCGGAAAGAAACCTGTAGAAGACTTACCGTTCGAAGAGGCACATATCTGTTGTGCTTATCTAGGCGATTTGAAGAAACATATCGAATTCCTCGGTATTGTTGATTTTCTGAAGAGAAGCCGTGTTGTTGATGCCATTGCTACTCCTGCCATTATTTATAGAGACCACCAAAAGGAATTCTGGACAAACGCAAGAATGGACTTTTGGGACAACGAATATGCTATTGTTAGTAAGATTCAGGGGGAGCTAGTGATAATATCTGAAGATGACATTAGACAAGCATTGAAGCTGACAGAAAAGAAGACTGATCCGAGAGTTCTATCTTGGAATGAGCAGAGGAAGTGTTTCTTGAGAATGAAGTACAATGGACCGATTACTGATGGTTCATTACATAAAGGTAAACTGTGCCCGCAGTTCAAATACCTTACTCACGTCATGCTACATGTTTTTGGATCTGTGAGTGGAAGATACGACGTAATGAGAAAGAGTATTAGCTCTTTAATGGTTGCTTTGATTTTGAACAAACCATTCAACGTATCCGGGATGATACTTGAACACATGCTTGAACCATTGAGAGGATTGAAGAGTAAGAAGTTCTTATTATACCTAAGATTCCTGCAGATGATCTTTGATCAGAACTACAAGAATTTGAGAAAAGATCCTACTCAGATAGTAGTACAGGATCACATGAGTTTGAGCACGTTAGTAAGGATGAAGGGATATAAAGGTGTGCCGATGAATGAAAGACCACCGTTGAAGAACTTGTTTGGTCACTTGATCAATCCAGGTTAAGAAGATCCAGGTGTTGATAAAGCCAGGAATGCTAACAGTGACTCTGATGAAGATAATCCATCATGTCCTGTTGATCCTGAAGCTAAGAGGAAAAGACAAGTTGTGAATGTAGGTGCGAAGAGTGGTAAAGGGAAAGGAAAGGAAAAAGAGGATGATGCTGAACCACCTAAAAAGACATCTCAGAGAAAGAAAAGTGTTTCAAGAAAGGTATACACTTGGTGGATGAAGAATCGATGGATTCTGAAGAGACTTAGGTAGAAGAGAGATGGGATTCTGATAATGAGACTGTGAAGTCCACCACGCCCAAGGCCACTGTGGCTGTTGAGTCTGAAAGTCTGAACAAATCATTGGAAGAACAAAGAATGAAAAGTCCGATTGTGATGGACGATGTAGACGAAGGTCTAGGTTTGGGATCGGAAGATTTTGGTGGATCGCCAAAGACTGGAGAGAAACAGAAAAACCCAACTTACAAGAAGAAGGCTAAGGCTGTAGAGATTGAAAAGCCGATGAAGAAAAGAGCTAAGGACATTGAAAGCCTAATTGCAGGAAAGAAAGTTCCTGTAATGTCTAGTTCTAAATCTCCCGTGACATCCCCAGCAGCTAAGAAACAGAAAACATCTGCTGCTGAGCAATCTGAACTTCCAATTGATGATTTCAATGCTGTGTTGGACAGAGTCTTGAAAAAGTTTAAGAAACAAAAGACTCCAGTTGCTGAGGCTTCAACACCACAGGTTACTGTATCAAGTGATGTGATGGATGCAGTGAACCAGAAGCTGACTGACATGATGAAAATCATTAACCAGCAACAAACTGAGATTGAACAGTTAAGAAAGAATGACAGAAAGATGTTGGATGTAGTTGAATCTTCACAGGAGAGCCATGAAGAATTATCTGCCAAAATCAAACTACTCCAGGAAGAAAATCAAAAGCTGTTATTGCATGAGCAGAGAAATACTCGAAGGTATATCACTATGAGGCTTGAAAACAAGAAGTTGAGAGCATGAAAAATCTTATTGATGATTTATATTCGAGAGCTCCTCAATTGAAAGAAGGAGAAGAGCATAAAGAAAAAGAAGAAGAGCTTGTCGATTTCGAACCATCTGAGTCAAAGAAAGATGAAGAAGATGATGAGGATCTAGAACAGGATGCCGGTGATGCTCCTAAGAAGAAGAAGAAAGATGGTGATGATAAAGATGGTTCGGGTGATGATTCTGGTGATGGTAATAGCTTGCTGATGATGATGATGATGACGACGATGATGATGACACAGATCGGTATAAGTATGAGAAGAGAGAAACAAGAAAAGATGTAGGAGAGTCTAGTTCAAAAGCTCCTGGTGGTAATACTGACGATGATGATATATTCTGGAACGAGAAGATCAGATCTTTATCTGAGAAAGACAAGAAGTTATATCGTCAGATGTTGACTGATAGAGTCTGGACGTTTGAGATGACTGGTAGATTTCCAGAGATATTTGAGTCAGATGATATGAGGTTGAACTAGAGTATAATGATCCTGATCTGGAAGATGGAGAAGTTTCTGCAGCTGTGACTAAAGAAATACTGGAAGGATTGGCTAAACAAGTTGGTAAATCTCTTGAAGAGCTGATGAGTGAGAATGAAATACTGAACATTCATGAGAAAGAAGCAGGAAATCACTCTGATGATAGAGATGTTCCAGTATTTGAAGAAGTTGAGATGGAGGATATTACTAGTGAGGAATATCCAGAATACTTCAAAAATGATAAAGATTCTAGATTTCCTGAATTCTCTGAAGAGTTGTTGAGTTAAGCTGAGAAACTTGCTAGAGAGAAAAGCAAGAAGTTCGTTGACGAAGTGTTCAAGAACACAGATTGTCAGAAGCCGAATGTTGAACAATCTGATGATCTGAAAGAATTGCTGAGGAAGCTTAAAGAAAAGAAGCTAACTGCCCTAAGACAGAAGTTCAGGGTAGTTTCTACAAATTCCATAATGAATTGTTCAAAGGTAAAGCTCTCGGATGGAAATACTTAAGACAGCTGAGGTGTGTCGCTGTGAAGTGGGAGAAAGGAATTCTGTACTTCAACAGATTCCATGACATAAAGACACTACCGTATTGGGTTGTTCGCGATATCTGCAGACATACAATGTCAGGAGCTTCAGTGAACAACAATCTTGTTGGTTATTTTGCAGATCGCATGGCGAGAGAGAGGAGAACGAAATGGGAAGTGTTCACCCCTCAGTATCCTAAACGGATAGTTCACAAGAAGGAGAGAGATCAGATTACGGGGTTGAACAAGGTGACTTTGAAATATAAACCACCGACTGTTTTGAAACATATACCGTTGATGCCTATTCCACAACATTTCTTTAAAGACTTTATGTGGTGGTATTATGACTGGAAGACGGCAGAGGCTATTATCGTATTGAAGGATGGGAAGAATGATTTCAAGAAGATACCTATCTTTGACCCGATGTGGTTGATAAATTGCTCTCATGAGGATATTATCATATTATATTACAATCCGATTTACTATGAAGAGAAAGATAGTGAGCAGGCAACTAAGTACCAACGTGTGGTATTTTTATGTTTTGCATGGGATGTCAATGCGGGTTGTGATGTTGATAAGAAGCTGGGGAAGTTTGTTCAAATTCAGAAAGCTGAAAAGAAGAAACCAAAGCAAATTCATGAACCAGTTATGACGAAAGAACAGAAAAAATTGTTGCACATCAAGCTGATGAATAAGTGGATGGATGAAGACCGAAGGCTGAAGCAATTCAAGCAATAGTCGAGGGGGAGTTTGTAGACACACGAAGTGCGACTAATGCTATTGAATTGCAAATTCTAATATGTTTTGATGATATCGGACGGTCGAACATGGTTTTCATATGGTCGAATGTAGATAGAACGGTCGAAGGGAGAAGCTCAGAGAGGTCGAATGAAGTTTTGTTTATTATATGTGTTGATTCGCCACTGTGAATGGTCGAACCTGCACATTCGCCCAATCGAATGGTCGAATGTGCAGGTCTATATATAGGTTGAATCATTTTGTAACTTTAACTTTTGGTCATTTTTGTTTCCCTCTCTGAGTGTGTTGTCTCCCTAGGGTTTTGTTGAGTCTGTAATTGATATCTATCATTGTAAACAACGTTTTAGAGTGATTATCATTATGTTTATCAATGAATTGAAAATATTTGAGATGATTTGTGTGTTTTGCTAAATATATTATCATTTCGTAATCGATTCAGGGATTCCGTACCTGAATTGAACTTGTTTGATCATAGTCTTTGTTTGACGATCCGATCCTCGACACATACATGGACTAGTGTTTTGGAGCTTACGGAAATAAAAATTAACTAGCTAAGTCTTTTCCAATTTGCCCTCGTCTTTTTATTTTTGTATTCGGAATTTATTTTTTGTTTTGTGTCGTTTTCTATTCCTACATTGAGGGCAATGTAGAGTTTAAGTGTGGGGATGGGAAACTGTCGTTTAGTCTGTATATAGAGTCGTTTTGAGTGAAAAAAAAAGCTGAAAAAAAATATGTCCCTGATTTTGAAGTTTGTATTATAAAATATGGGAAATGATAGATAAAATCAAGTGTCTGGTTTTCAAATATTATATGTATTAGAAGAATAAATAATCGAAAGCATGTTGACTCGGGATGTGTGGGTAGGCCTAGCTAGTAGAAAAGTTTCCTTTGAGCTAATACACCTAAATATATTAGAATACCTTGTGGGTTCTCATCTAAGAAAAAATGGGGAAGCTGAAACCGCCAATAATAGTATAACGAATGCCGTTATAAGTTTAAAACCATTAGAATTTCTAATCAAAAGTTAAAGAAAAAAGAGAGCTGGATATAAAATAAGGGCAAGGCCAATGGTGTCGTTTCTAGGGATAGTGACTCCGGACTCGACTCCCTCTAGGATTGTATGAAAATAAATATCTAAAAAAAACTCATGAATTAATTAGAAATCAAAGCGAAAATGCTGAAGCTTAAGGTGCCTGGCCACTGGGATAGCGACTTGGATTGGTCACACCCTCTGAGTTAAGTATGCTGAGATGAAAAAAAAAACAAATGATTTTAAATTCTCTCGGTTTTCTACATAAAACGGTTAGGAATGCTCAATTGGTTGTTCCTTTTGTTTCATAAGCTTGAGGCGGGATTAGGTGAAACTGTGGCTTCTTTAGCGTGAGACCCTCGGTAGACTAAATGAACTTAAAATTAAACTAACATGATAAGGGGCTTAGAAACCGGCGGTTGGGTTTAAGAGGACAAGTATACCTACAATCGCAGTTGGCACGTGATTAGATTTTTAAAATTAAAGTATATAACCTATGTTTTGAGGCCATATTATTTGATTGTGATTCCATAGCATAATACTTTTTCAGAGACAAAAAAGAGTTAAGTGTAGGGATGTTTGATGTGTCGTAAAACACATCTATTCTCCTATGTATTTTGAGTTATAATTAAATCTTTTGTATATAGTTTTTAGTAGTTTTAGGCGTGTATTCGTTTTTTGTCTATTTTTATCATTGTTTAGTTTTTATTAGTTTTTGGCACTCTTAGTACTTGTTTTTATATTTTTGTAGGTGTTCATGGAATTTGGAGCGTAAACGAGCAACTTTGGTTAAGTAAAAAACACTCGAGTCTAGATCACCGAGTAATAATAATAATAATAAAAAAGTGACTAATGTCACTTTTCTCGGCCCATTAGCAAAAAAGAAAAAAAAAGAAAAAGTAGGGCTCCAAAAGATTAGGAGGAGAGAAAGATTATAAAGGGGGAGCCGCTAATTGTGAGAGGGGAGGATATACAACAACTTCGACGCACCAAAGGGATTTGGAAATCATCCATTCAAATGACAAAACACATTCATTCAATCGAAAAAGGTGGGATTTAGAAAAGAAGCTTTGGAGGATAGAAGGTCCCGACACGTTAAAGACTAATATTCAAAGAACCTCAGGTTTGGTTTAGTTTTATTTATCGTTTTTATTTATTTAGAGACATGATGAAATTGTTTTTTATAGACTTTATGACTATGTTTCTGATTTTAATTATGAACTAAATATTTTCATGGTTGCTTAGGTTTATAAACTAGACACGTAATTTGCAGTATTTAATGATTTTTTGTTTTTAATTTTGATGTGTAGAATTACATTATTTTAATTTTATTGTTGGGTTTGATATATGTGTGTTGGTGTTGATTTTATTTGAAGTTTGTTTAATGGTTATGTGGAACTAGACATGTAGAGATACCCCTAGGTCTAGAAATCAATCTAGTTCGTCAACTTAGGTTAGCGTGCTAGTATTTGGAGTTGGAGTACGACACAAGTATAACAAACTAATATAATAAATTAACTAAAACGGGCAGTCCATTCTTGAGGGTGAGAAATCTAACTCGAGATTGCTAGGTAAATAACTAGGCATTGTTCGGCAGTTGACAAGCGCTAGGGCGGGAGTCGCTACTTGTCCGTGTTTAGAGTTTTCCTAGGTTTTCTTCAGTAGAGTTTAAGTCGCTTCATAGTTAGAAGGTTTCGGTCCAAGAGAGATTGTAATCTGATTTCTGTGGGATTTTGGTACGCTAGGGCGATCCGGATCCATCTTAGCATTTCTTCACTTGTCCCGCCTTAAGTCTAGTGAGTCATCCTTGATAGGAGGTTTATTAGATAAGAATAGGGTCTCAAGTTAATTACTAGATTCAGGATCTATTGCTAGTGTCTAGGGATTTTACCTAAGTAACCAACCTTCTTCCTATGTGATTTCTCCAGTTCTTTAAGTTCGTATTAGTTGTCGAGTTAAGTTAAGTTTAATCTACTTAGTTTAATTAAGTTTATAATTAGTAGTTTAAAATACCCCCCATTTAAGTATATATTTATTTAGGCTAGTATTCGGTAGAGGTTGTGATCTAGAGTTGCATTCGCGTCTTTGGGTTCGATACTCAGTTTTATCTGTCAACTGCTTTGCGACCGGTACACTTGTCGTGCGTGTGTAGTTTTTACGTGAGTCATTTTAATTAAAGCTTGTGTTATTTTTATATATACATTTACACACATCAGTAATACATTATGAGTAAAAACTGTTATTACAATCTTTAATAATACTGATTTTTGTAGTAATGTTATTTATAGTTCATAGCAGTTGTTTGATAACATCTGTTGATATGTCATCAAATATTTGTATTCGTTGATGTTAAAATAAAAATTATTAAACAGGTTGTTATAATAAGTTGTAAATAAGAACAGATGTTGATTTTTTATTGTTATTAAGTATATGTTCATTTTTTAAATTTATAGGAACTATAAAAGGTTAAAATCATTTGTAAGAATAATTTTTTGTAATTCTTTTTATAAGACCAAAAAGAATAATGTTTAAATTTATGGTAACCTTCCATCTAGATCCTTCATCTGTGCAGTGGTCATCACACTTTTTTAGGCCTGTGTAGAGTGTTTGTATTTTGTAATTATGAATTTGAAAAGACTATTGTTATTTAAATTTATATAGTTTTTTTCTTTAGATATTGATTTTGTCATTGAAATATTATTTATTTAAAATATAATAAGTCTTCAATATAAACTAGATAAATACATATCGTATGGAGAACAATTGTTTTTGTAGAATAAAAGACTTCAAATCATTTGTATCATCAATAGTTTTACTTTTTGAGTTTTAATATATAAAAATTAATGTTTAAATTGATGGTATCTTTCCATCTAGATCCTTCATTTGTACAGTGACCATTAATGACTTTTAGGCATGTGCCGACTGTTTGTAATTATGAATTTGAAAAGACTTGTGTAATTTAAATTTCAACTTATTTCGTTAGATATTTTATTACAAGTTAAGTGTTAGAAAGTCTGTTTTAAAATTCTGGTTACATCATATTTTGACCTTCAGTTGAAAAATCTAATGGATCACACTTGTGTGACAACATCTGTTTACAAGTCATCAAAAAGTGTATATCTTGATGTTAGAGTACGTTTCAATAGGAAATTTTATTTTTAGGTCATTGAAACTAATGATTATATTCATACTAATAATTTAAAAAGTAATACATTGTGAGTAAAAACTGTTATTACAATCTTTAATAATACTGATTTTTTTAGTAATGTTATTTATAATTCATAACAGTTGTTTGATAACATCTGTTGATATGTCATCAAATATTTGTATTCGTTGATGTTAAAATAAAAATTAATAAACAGGTGATTATAATAAGTTGTAAATAAAAACAGATGTTGATTTTTTATTGTTATAAGTATATGTTCATTTTTAAATTTATAGGAACTATAAAAGGTTAAAATCATTTGTAAGAATAATTTTTTGTAATTCTTTTTTTAGACAAAAAAAGAATAATGTTTAAATTTATGGTAACCTTCCATTTAGATCCTTCTTTTGTAGAGTGGTCATCACACTTTTTTAGGCCTGTGTGTAGAGTGTTTGTAATTATTAATTTGAAAAGACTATTGTGATTTAAATTTATATAGTTTTTTCTGTAGATATTGATTACAAGTTATGTTTTACAAACTCTATTTTAAAAATCTGGTTGCATGATCCTTTAGTTGAAAATTGTAATAGATTACACATTTTGTGACACCCGGCACATTTAGGTTAACATTTTATAAAACACATAAGTCTACCTTAGCGAAAAACATTTTCAAACATACTTAACTAGGTCAGTTGAGTCGTTATGATGGTTCCGGGAATCATCGGGAGTCGTTACAATGATCCACGGGATCACTGTGTCACACCCCAACCGATGGCGGAATACATCGGGGCGAGACTTAGTGATAGATTGTTCAAAGACTTCATGACACTAGATTTTGTGACAATATAGTTTAAAGATAGAATTTCATTTATTGTCTAAAAATAGAAATACAAGTAGTTCAAATAACGAAAAATACAACAACAAGAATATGATAACTTGAACTAGAGTGAGTTTCTATGTCCAATCCTAAGTAGTTTTCTTGAATGTCCTGCAATAAATATTTCCTGCAACATGTATAAAATATCTGTCAACACATAAAGCATTGGTGAGCATACTAGTTTTGACATACATACATAATATAATAAAGTTTTGCTTATAGGCATATGCAAGAGAACCATACAAACGGCGACTAGCCACGAAGAATTTTGCTTAACATGACCCATGTAGGGGGCGGATAGCTAATCATATAGCGCTATACATGCAAGGTGGGTTGTCAACTATATGAACATTTGTATGTTAGAGTAAATAATTCTACATAGCATGGCGTACAAGCATATAATAGACTTTAGATTGCGCATGATAGAATTTAGAATAGGATAGACTTTAGACTAAGCATAATAAATTGTAGAGTTTAAAATCGTTTGAGTTTTGATAGTGATACATGTTGAGCCCCAAAGAATAAAGAATAAAAGGGGGACAAGTATGAACTCACCTTTGGGTGCGTTTAGTAAGGTTCCAAAGACGAGTCTTGGGAGATTAGTTCCTTAGCCTTGGTTAACTAGAATTAGAGAAATAAGGGTCTTAGGTTCGAGTTTAGATTATAGCTTCACGAGAGTCATGCAAGCCTACTAGGCAAACCAAGCACAAATTGCCTTTAGGGCAATCCGGATGGTCATGAGATTAAGTTAGACCAAGCACAAAACCATCATAGATGATTCGGATGGTATAAAATTAGGAATGTGAATCCATTTGATAGGTTCATGTCATAACCACTTCGCTCATGGAATTAACGTGGGTTTTGGACACGGGATTTCCCCTTTCTAGTGTGGATAAATCCGTAGCACAAGAAGGGTCAAGAGAGTTGGTAAGGTAGGGTGTAACCACAAACCTTCCAAGGATTAATAATAAGCTAGTAAGATAGAAACTTGAAAGTATATGTTTATATTATTATATAGTATAATTCAGAAAAAACAACCACCTTTGGAACCTCTTTTAGGTGCTCTACCCTTATCACACTTCTGTGGATAAAATATGGGGAAGATCCTAGAGATTTCTCCAAGGAGTTTTAGATGCAAAAGAGAAGGAAAAACAGAAAAGAATTGAAGGTTTAAGCTTAGAAACTTACTGATGTGTTTTCAGGAAGTTTACTTAAAAACCTTGAGGATTAGAGAGAGTTTTAGGGAGAAATGAGATGAACAAGAGATTAAGGTGTAGGGAGGGGTTGTATTTATAGGTGGGTTAAGGTGGTTGGGTATTAAATAGAGTTAATAGGGTGGTTAGGAAGAGATTAAATAGGGGGTTAAAAGTTTAATTAATATTGAGTTTTAATCTGCTGCTGTTGTGAACGAGTTTCAGAAAAGAAAAAAATATATATATATGAACGTACATATTCATTTTGTTAAATATTGTTGTTTCAACTTTCAATGTTTGACAAAAGTCAAACAAAGCATACAAATTCACGTTTCTTTTTTTTTTTAATTAAAACTATTATTAAATCTATATAATACATTTATATATATATATATATATGTTTTATTAAATATTAAGATTTTAACTAAATGAGTTTCTTGTTATAACGCCTAAATTGATTAGAATAAATTATAATGACGACTAGCCAAGAAGTGGTAGGAGTAACATAAAAAAAGCGAGTAAAGGCGAACTTGGAATTTGTTAAACATAGAGTTTAAAATATATGTAAAAGTAACAAAATTACGCGATGCTACAGTCTCCCCTACTTTAGGAAATTTCGTCTCGAAATTTAATTAAGAGTCAACCTTTTGAAAAATAGGTAAGTGGTTTGATACGGGTTTAAATAAAACAAAACTAGTTAGTTTATTATGCTTAACTCAAATACTATATCTAGTCACTATGCTGCTAGTAAGAGAAATACTTTTAAAATTTTTAACCCAAGGTCGTATGTAGAAATCTGAACGCATTTTTGTAAGGCGAGTGGATGGTAGATAAAATTCGCAAGTTTAACCAACTAAAGCATTTTTTGTGATTAGTGAAAGAAAAATGGTACATATAAGTATGTTTGTGTATGGGGTTAATGTAACAAATGTTGGGAAGAATAGTGAATATACGATATGAAATAGTAAAATTTTGTGAAGACAGGTAAGTGCACTGTGTATGAGAGATAGTACAAATTTTAGGGAAATAAGTAATTATACGGCTTAACATATATGAAATAAAAGTTTTGGAACATAAGTATTTATATATAAATAGTAGAAATCTTGGCTTGTAGAAAAAAATGTCCTTGGGCAGTTGGTGGAATAGTAAATATGTGAGCATAATGAGTGACTAGTTGTGAGGATGAGTAGTTTTTAGTAAAATATTTTTGTTTTGCACAAGGTCGAAAATTTTATTAGATTTTTTTTAGGCGACTAGAATAAACAAGAAATTGGACTAGTTGTAACAAATTTTTGGCGAAATAAATAATAGTTATTTAGTTTTGAAATCTAGTATATAATTAGTCTAGGAAATATATAAAAGTGAGAGACGAATCTTGTTTTACATGTATAAATGCTTTTAGAGATTAAGGCCAGAGCTTACGAAATTTTGAAATAGATCTTGATAATGGAAGGATTGCTGATTAAGCAAGGAAAGCACGAGGAAGGAACAAAGTTTGATGGAGATTACAGGTATAGATTATTCATAGCAAGGATAATGTTGCATAGTAGAGAGTGTGGTTCAGAACAAGGTTATAATATACATAAAAGATAAATAATGCAAACGTAATTAAACTAGTAAACTATAACATAACGGTATCGCAAAAGATAAATAATGTAACTGTTGGTCAAAATTTAAACTTGACACCGAAAACTTCTCATGGCATGAATAACTCCACTTTTGGTAGTATGAACAGGACATTTATGTATAGGATGTACCGGCGGCGTATCCACCATGTCATTATCATACCTCATCCGTGTTGTTATTCAAGTCATGATAGGTTACACACACCGGGACTTGTTATGTTTTCCATACGCCCAATTTTTGTAATTACGTGTGCACCCGTAATTAGTCCAATTATCGTATGGTCCACATAATTTGTCTTAGTTATGTGTGGGTCGCTAGTGAACACAAAATACTTATACACAAAGGAAAAGACATTAGGCTAAGGCATTAGACAGTTTTGATGTTGTAAACATAGCAATTAACGTGACATGCAAACACATAATGTGAAAAAGGCATTAAGCAAGTTTTTGATCTTGTTAACCGTACGCGTTTTTGGCATGGATGTATGGTTTCATGACATAATGGTGGAGACTTGTGCATATGTGATTACATTCAGATGTATAAAAATCAAACAGAAGAATGGATAGTTGGATTCCTAATGAAAACGTGTAAAATGTTTTGACTGAGGGTAACAGAAAATTCGAGTTCATTACAAATTGAGTTTATGGGTACGTGAGCAATTTTAGCTTTTCAAGATTAAGGGTCAAGTTTGATGGTAGAAGAATTTAATCCGTTGGATGTTAAAGAAAATGTATTTAATTGAAGTGGGGAAAGATTAGTGTAAAAGTCTTACTGAAGATGGACGTTTGATATATGAAAAATTCATTTTATTAGGCGAGGAAAATAGTTTATTGACAATTTTAGTTTGGCGTTGATGAATATTTTGAGAGAAAAGGTTTTGGGATTACAAAGAAGTAGATTATTTGATTTAGCGTGTCTTTGCTCACAAGTCCTGTTTGCTAAAAAAAATTTCTTTTGTTATGGACGACATTGGGCGTCCTAAAAGCAAAACTTATTGTAAACACTTTTACCATTTAAAATCTCGTTTGTCATACCGACTTGACACACATTTGTTAGTGGTTTGAAGGTTTAAAGTGAGGATTTTATAGAAGAATAGGCACCCTCTTAGGAATAGTATGAAGAATTTTGTTCAAAATTTTGAAAAAGATTGCACGCGAGGAGAAAAAGGTTTTGCGATGTTTGAATTTTGCCGATAAATTATGATTGTAACCTAAGATAACGATGGTATTTCATAATTCATAAAAGAAAATTTCACATCTGAACAATTTCTTGAAAACATTACATAAAGAAATTCTCATTTTTTAAAAGAAAAGAAAATCAATCTTCTTTAGTGTGGTTGAGTGGGTCTTCCAGCATCGTAGATCACCATGGCAAGTCTTGGGCATTGGTTGCGCCCATGGATTGGGTCGTTGCACTCGGAGCATATCCATCCATTGGCTTTAGTGAATAAGGTAGTACTAGTAGGTTGTTCGGGTTGTGATTTAGTGGTGTGGCGACATGTTCGGGCTAAATGACCATATGCATCACAGTTGCCGCATATGCGGCATGGTGTGTGAGTGGGATGGTGGAATTTACAACGCTTTTATAACGGATGGTGTCCACGGTACTGCTTTTTGTTGGGGATTGGAGTCTCAGGGGTTGTCGAAGTGTGGTTTCGTTTGAGGTTTTTGCGTTTTCGGTTATTCTTTTTCGTTCATTTTGTAGGGATATGGGTGGATGGTTTAGTATCTACATGGTTTGGGTTGTCATGTATGGTATCGTTGGAGTTTGGAATTGGGTTTGTTGGTGACTCTAGGTTAGGGAGAATCTTAATCAATTCTTAGGCAATAAGACTCGCCAGTTGGTTGAGATCGATGCTGTCGAGACGGGAATACACCTACGAGAATCATACATAGGAAAATTTGTATAAGCGTTTTTTTTTAAAGTGACTTTTGAATTTAGGAAAAGAGTTATTAGAATTTTAGTTAACAATAAAAGCTTGTGGGTAAAATTTCACTAGACGATAAGGTTGGTGCAAATTCAAGTAATAAATAAAAAAATATATAAACTCAAGTTGTTCTCATACACTTAGTATGTAAGTTCAAGTTACACGTATAGTATGCAAGTTTCACATTGTTCAAATAATGCAACGTATATATATAAGTAAAGTGCACATAAACAGCATAGAGGAGTTTTGAATATTTGTTGGTTTGTGAATATTATTATTGTTTGGAGATCGCGGGAGTAGATTGTAAATGCGAGTCTTGAGATTGTATGCGAATAAATAGAGTATATAATGAAAACATAGTATGAAAACATAATTGAAAGTAGTATTAACATAAAAAGAAAGGCTTGTTTTAAACAAACAATTGGAGTGTTCCGGAACGGAACTAAGACTAACCAAAGTGATTCGAATTTGCCTTTGAGTTTGAAAGCATACTTTGGCCTAATAGGTGGAAATACTCTCGCCGAAACTTTCGGTTAACGGTATTCACCCTTCCAGTTACTACATGTTCCTTGTCATTAATAAATTTGAGACTTTGGCGAGATTGAAAAAAAATCATGGATTGAAACTAATCGCTAAGTTGCGGATTTCACTCCTATCTTAGCGAGGTCATTTCTTGAGTGTGGTTTGTACACTTTATCCAACTTGGTAAGAAAATTAATTCTAACCTTCAATTGGTAAGTGTCCACTAGAATGAGAATTGTGAAATTTCCACCAAGGTGAGGATATCACTCCTATCTTGGTGTAGTTTCAAAAATACAAAGAATTTTCGCAGATTGAAAGTTATCACCAAAGTGAAGGCTTCACGCCTATTTCGGTGATTTCCTTTCGTTTGTGTTATACGAACGTCTTCGAGTGTAGAGTAATCCACAAATAGGAAGGTAAATTTTAAGGACCAAAAGAATTGAGTAGAAGCAAGATAGGGAGAACAAGTATATTAAGCATGATAAAAGGAATGGTCAAAAAGGTTCTTAACTATAGTCTAGGTCAAACATGGCAATTTTTCCTAGATCCCTATAGTCATGGCTCTGATACCAATCTGTCACACCCCAACCGATGGCGGAATACATCGGGGCAAGACTTAGTGATAGATTGTTCAAAGACTTCATGACACTAGATTTTGTGACAATATAGTTTAAAGATAGAATTTCGTTTATTGTCTAAAAATAGAAATACAAGTAGTTCAAATAACGAAAAATACAACAAGAATATGATAACTTGAACTAGAGTGAGTTTCTATGTCCAATCCTAAGTAGTTTTCTTGAATGTCCTGCAATAAATATTTCCTGCAACATGTATAAAATATCTGTCAACACATAAAGCATTGGTGAGCATACTAGTTTTGACATACATACATAATATAATAAAGTTTTGCTTATAGGCATATGCAAGAGAACCATACAAACGGCGACTAGCCACGAAGAATTTTGCTTAACATGACCCATGTAGGGGGCGGATAGCCAATCCTATAGCGCTATACATGCAAGGTGGGTTGTCAACTATATGAACATTTGTATGTTAGAGTAAATAATTCTACATAGCATAGCGTACAAGCATATAATAGACTTTAGATTGCGCATGATAGAATTTAGAATATGATAGACTTTAGACTAAGCATAATAAATTACAGAGTTTAAAATCGTTTGAGTTTTGATAGTGATACATGTTGAGCCCCAAAGAATAAAGAATAAAAGGGGGACAAGTATGAACTCACCTTTGGGTGCGTTTAGTAAGGTTCCAAAGACGAGTCTTGGGAGATTAGTTCCTTAGCCTTGGTTAACTAGAATTAGAGAAATAAGGGTCTTAGGTTCGAGTTTAGATTATAGCTTCACGAGAGTCATGCAAGCCTTTTAGGCAAACCAAGCACAAATTGCCTTTAGGGCAATCCGGATGGTCATGAGATTAAGTTAGACCAAGCACAAAACCATCATAGATGATTCGGATGGTATAAAATTAGGAATGTGAATCCATTTGATAGGTTCATGTCATAACCACTTCGCTCATGGAATTAACGTGGGTTTTGGACACGGGATTTCCCCTTTCTAGTGTGGATAAATCCGTAGCACAAGAAGGGTCAAGAGAGTTGGTAAGGTAGGGTGTAACCACAAACCTTCCAAGGATTAATAATAAGCTAGTAAGATAGAAACTTGAAAGTATATGTTTATATTATTATATAGTATAATTCAGAAAAACAACCACCTTTGGAACCTCTTTTAGGTGCTCTACCCTTATCACACTTCTGTGGATAAATATGGGGAAGATCCTAGAGATTTCTCCAAGGAGTTTTAGATGCAAAAGAGAAGGAAAAACAGAAAAGAATTGAAGGTTTAAGCTTAGAAACTTACTGATGTGTTTTCAGGAAGTTTACTTAAAAACCTTGAGGATTAGAGAGAGATTTAGGGAGAAATGAGATGAACAAGAGATTAAGGTGTAGGGAGGGGTTGTATTTATAGGTGGGTTAAGGTGGTTGGGTATTAAATAGAGTTAATAGGGTGGTTAGGAAGAGATTAAATGGGGGGTTAAAAGTTTAATTAATATTGAGTTTTAATCTGCTGCTGTTGTGAACTAGTTTCAGAAAAGAAAAAAAAATATATATGAACGTACATATTCATTTTGTTAGATATTGTTGTTTCAACTTTCAATGTTTGACAAAAGTCAAACAAAGCATACAAATTCACGTTTCTTTTTTTTTTTTTTTAACTAAAACTATTATTAAATCTATATAATCCATTTATATATATATATATGTTTTATTAAATATTAAGATTTTAACTAAATGAGTTGCTTGTTATAACGCCTAAATTGATTAGAATAAATTATAATGACGACTAGCCAAGAAGTGGTAGGAGTAACATAAAAAAAGCGAGTAAAGGCGAACTTGGAATTTGTTAAACATAGAGTTTAAAATATATGTAAAAGTAACAAAATTACGCGATGTTACACACTGGGAGTCGGTCCATAACCATGTGAACACGGATTGGCGATTTGTAGAATCGCCGGGTTTAACGCACACACGTAAATCTCGAGTCCTGGGAATTGGTGAACGGATTGGAACGTGTTAGTTATCATACATTATGTGCTTACAATCACTATATGACGTGCCGGTATGTGAATACGTGTTTATATGTGTTAAATTAGTGATTACGTGTAATTGCATGACATTATAGGTGATTACGCGTAATTGCATGACATTATAGGTGATTACTCGTAATTGCATGACATTATAGGTCATCACAATTGTCCAGATATATGTTACATTAATTATTGTTGTATGTTCTGTTTTAGTTGTTTAATTACAAATATTAATTTTTAGTTACAATCTATATCTTACATCTGGACAATTTTCATGTAATCTTTTAGGGCTTTAGTGTCATCACTTATTGGTGTTTGATTTATCTCAGTGTGTATCAATCCTAATTAGATTTTGTGTGATTTGATGATAAGTAAACAAGTATTTTTTTAAATTTCAACTTCAAAAGGCTCGAATATTGTAACTTCCCGTTTTTGCTATATAAATAAAATGTGTTGGTTCATATTTATTAGTGAATGAAACGGGTTAGTAACCGTCAACACAAACCAATAACATGTGAGATGGATATTTGTGTATTTAAAACTTGTTAACAAGTAAGTGATGGTTAGTAGGATTATTTGAGATATGAGATCTAGGCGAGTGATTAGGACTATAGGAGACCGTGTAGTAATAATATAACATAATATATTATATTTGATCCTACTCTGCTTTTAATGAAACTTAGGTCAAAACGTAGAGAATAATAAACGCGTCTCAACAGTATATTCGTATTTCTATAAAACGTTATATGTTGAAAGTTATACAAGATAAACAAGTGAAGCAGCTGAAATAATTATAATATTATAATAATACAAAATTTGAAACATAACATTTGAAATATTAGTGTAAGACTGTAAGTGTGTGATGATGGACAGATCCCACATCGAAAGCTTAGGGAGTCAGGAAAAGCATTTGTCCCACATCGATTCCTAATATTACATTAAGCTGTGTGTGTGCTTGCTTGAGTCCCACATCGACCCTTTAAAGAAATCGAGATGCTTAGCTCCTTCTATAAATAGGACTATGTAGGTTTGTTTTAGAATATAAGGTTTTTTTTTGGAACACTCTTATATATAAGAGGATCCCGGGCCTACGATACCCCGTTGGGTGTTGTTAATAGTTATTCTAGAGCGCGAGTAGGAGCACGGGTAGGGGAGACTCTACACCGACTTGCCGTAGATAGTTTTGAGGTATGTTCTCATTTAAGTTATGTTTAGTTAATTAATTAGTATTTTTGTTAGTATTATTATTCGTAGTAGTGTAGCGTTAAATTTTTTTAGGCATTAGGACTATTATTAGTGGTGGGTTCGGGTAGCCTAGCCTTAGTTAGGAATGGACTGATCATCCATGCTTAAACAAGGTAGTGCTAACCAATACCCAACTGTAATAATAATAATTAGTTAGGTGTGCCGTTACCTAACTTAGGGGTGTATAATTGTATCAGGACCCTGAGATATTACCTGGTTGTATTAACGTTGTCAACTGCTAAGGGACTAATAAAGAGGTGAGTTACTTAAACTATTTTCAAAACGTGATACTTGCTCATAAAATTGTTTTGATGGTGATTGATCATGTATATGCATCGAACCATAGTTGTGGCATCCAGGGTGTTATATATATTATGAGATGATCATTATATTTTCCAGGCGTGGACATACACTTACAGGCCTTGTTACGGGTTTTGAGGCTGTAGGTGTGAATATATAATGCTTAGTCCGGATTATGATTATGGTGACATGCATGTATATGCATTGAACCATAGGTGTGTGGCATCCAGGGTGTTATATATATTATAATGATCATTATATTTTCCAGGCGTGGACATACACTTACAGGCCTTGTTACGGGTTTTGAGGCTGTAGGTGTGAATATATAATGCCTAGTCCGGATTATGATTATGGTGACATGCATGGAGCTCATACTTGATCAATAAAAATGTTTATGTGGTTGTATACGGTGTGGGTCTGCTGTAGAATTGGCTGTATTTGGTGTGTCTGCTGTGTGTTTGTTTTACTAATGAGTGGGTTTATGTGACTCACCAGCTTTGTGCTGAATTATTTTTATTACTCGAGCATGTATCACAGGTTGATGATGTAAGGACTAGGAGTGCCTAGCAGAGCGTGGAATGACTGTAGATGTTTCATCTTACTATGGTTAAGCTTTGTGAGTTTGGTTGTAGCCTAATCACTCTGGCTTGTAATAAATACTTAAGTTATGTAATGAGATTACGTTTTCGCCTTAAGTTTGCGCCGACTGGTCACTGTAAGTGCCCCGACCTGGGCAGGGTGTGACAAGTTGGTATCAGAGCTTTAGTTTAAGAGATTTAGGTACTCGTAGCAGTATCTAGACTTAAACTGGGTTAGTGTGCTAAGTATAAGTAGTAAGCCAAGTAGAAGTGCCGGTCTTGGTAGGCAGAGACAAGTACAATAGAGGGGATATATGATTGGTATGCCAAGCTTTATGATGAAAGGACAATATGGTAGTTAGGAGTATCATGGTGTGTATCATATATTGCTTTCATACCTGGCCAGTATGAAGGTTAATGAATGACATTGCTATGATCTCGCAAACATCATATTGTACTGAAATCAACAAATAGTAGGCAGACTTGCTACTAAAACTTGTTTGGTATGTGTGTGTGTGTGTGTATATATAGATATACATATATACAGGTTTATCTATGGGAGTATATTGTGCTTACCTTATTCTCATATGTTTGCTTATGTGGAAAATGATTGATAAGTAGATTGAGGGCTGATTTTATGTCTCTAAATTAACTAGTGGAGTTTGTATACATAGTCTAGCTATACGAGCGTATGTCTCAAAGTATGCCAACGGTTTAGGAGTAGCATAGATGAGTATGCATATTTGTGAGTGTTAAATGAAACCATAGCATACGTAAAGCAGATAGAGCGATATAAGGCTGAATAAAACACCCTAGACAAGTTAGTTGTGTAATCAAGTAAGGAACTTAACTAAACTTGGTATCTCCACTTTCCCCTGGTATTTAATTGGAACCAGGCTCGGAAGTGACCCAATGACAGATTGTAGTGGAGTAAGGAAGGCAATTGAAGCCGATGTTTTCTTTTTCTACACAGTGATATATAAAACCCTCTTAGGAAGTTAGTCAGAAATATCAAAGGTGCATTAGTTGAGAAACCTCTAGAAAAGGTTAATGTGTCAATGTTTAATATTCAATCAGCCAGGTGCACGTACAAGGACAGTAGTCCTTGCAAGCTGAGGCATTAGAAACCAAAGCAACTATCACTTTTGGGATACATTAGAAGATAATCCTAGACGTTATTATTAAGAGTAAATGTGATAATAATCATGATCATGGAAGATCCAATTTTAGGGATTATAAAGGGAGATCTGGACCGCACTTCAATGTCCGATATGTGGAAAAATACATTCTTGTCCATGTCACAAGTTTGTTTGTAGAAATCTTAAGAAACCCATGCACACCTGGTATCAATGTAGAGAGTCTCGTTAGTGTTTTTAAGATTTTAAGGATTGATGGCCTAAGAAATAAAAGAACGCAGAACCCGATAGAACAAGATGTAGAGCTTTTGACATAAAGACTAAAGAATCCATAGGAACCTTGACGTTATAATGGGTACAGTACTAGTAAACAACTTCTATGCTAAGATATTTTTTTGATTCTAGTGTTGACAGAAGTTTGATATGTGAACCTTTTAGAGTTTCGTTTAACTAGATTCTCTGTAAGCTAGATAAAACATTTATAGTAACAGTTGAGAATGAAAGGGGATAAGAAATTGGGATTAAATGAGTAAATACTTCGATACCTATAGACTTACTATCAATGAAACATGCATTGCTGGATAAAGTACTAGGGACGGATTGGTTAGCTTGCCAAACTCGTATATTGGGTGATAAGAAGCAAATTCGAATTAAGGACCCGAAGGGGAAACCTTTGATAACTCGAGGGGAAAAACCTATTAAACCCATAAGATTCATTACCATGATAGAGGAACTAAGGGTATCTGAAAGGTCGTCTAGCCTATCTAGTGTATGCACTAAGAGACTGAGGAAGATAAAAATTAATGGATGTGTTAGTAGTAGTCAAATTTCAGGAGGCCTTTCTTAAAGGTCATTATAGACTATCAGCCGATAGAAAAATTAAATTTAGAATCGACTTGAACCTGGGGGCAACCCGTATTGCTAGAGCCATTTACTGTCTTACTTTGACTTGCAATGGAGGAATTAAGAAACCAAATGTTGGAGTTCTCGATAAGGTTTTATATATTCTAGCACGTCGACATGGGTCGTTGTCAGGACACGATACGAGGTGTAGTGGTTGATACCCTTAGCTAGGAGGTTAGGACACGATGTGATGCGATCATTGTGAATTGTAAGTAATGCCATAAGACCACCCTATCTGTAGTATTCGTAGATCTCATTAATTTAGTTGTAAGACAAACACGACGTGGACACACTCGATAGAAAAGAAAGAGCCCAACCGATAATAAACTTCATGCATCTAGAAGTGGTGTTAAGATAACTCTCTTATACCAAATTAAGAATGCAATGATAGGCCTTAATGGAAAACCATATCAAGAAAGAAACGATGTTTGGTAGCCAAGATTATTGAGATCTATGAATGATAGTATCTTAAGTTTCGATAATCAAATATGAGATTTTTAGTTTTGGCAGGTAGGGAATATACCAAAGGACGTTCATAAGTCAAGATACATCATATACCCTAGTAGCAATAAAAGGTAAGATTTAAGAAATAATTATTGTTAGCTGGGAATAAGAAGCTATATCACAAGACAGGTAGAGAAATACCTTATCGACCTAAAAGTCAAGGTAGAGCATCTGAAACCATTTGGCTAGCTATAGGAACCTGAAATCCCACGATGGAAACGGGAGATAATAATAATGGACTTTGTTTCTGAGCTTCCAATATCAAGTCATGGGCACAAGTTAGGTAATAACTGAAGGGTCGCCAAATCTACACAGTTTCCCTATCCTTGAGGACAAATGAAATGTAAGCCGAGCCTTATACTAAATAGATTGTCTTACGACACTATGTGCTTGCATGAGCTATATTCAAGAATTAGATTTATTCTTCTAAGATTCGGGAAAGGTTTTTAGAAAAAGCTGGGAACTCAAATATATCTGAGTAGTGCATATGACATCCAGACTAACGGGCAAAATGAATGCACCAATCATGCTTTAGGAGGTATACTACGTGCGTACATAATAATCTTTAGTAGTAGTAAGGACGATCATCTAGCATTAATCAAACCTTCGTACAATAATAGCTACCACGCCAGTATTATGGCAACACCATATGAATCCTTACAAGGGAAGAAATGTAGAACACCAATCTTTTGCACTGAAGTATGCGACAGTCTGTCTAGACATGGGATCTTATATGAAAAAACTGATAGAGCAGTGATGTCATTAAATGATAAAATAAATCTTAGAATATTGGAACCTAGAAATGATAAAATATTACATAGGAAGTGTTGACGAGACGAAGAGGTCTTCACCTCATTTGTTCAAATTTGACAGGTTTCGAGGACGAAACCTAATTTAAGGGGGATATATTTGTAACATCCCGTTTTTGCTATATAAATAAAATGTGTTGGTTCATATTTATTAGTGAATGAAACGGGTCAGTAACCGTCAACACAAACCAATAACACGAGAGATGGATATTTGTGTATTTAAAACTTGTTAACAAGTAAGTGATGGTTAGTAGGATTATTTGAGATATGAGATCTAGGCGAGTGATTAGGACTATAGGAGACCGTGTAGTAATAATATAACATAATATATTATATTTGACCCTACTCTGCTTTTAATGAAACTTAGGTCAAAACGTAGAGAATAATAAACGTGTCTCAACAGTATATTCGTATTTCTATAAAACGTTATATGTTGAAAGTTATACAAGATAAACAAGTGAAGCAGCTGAAATAATTATAATATTATAATAATACAAAATTTGAAACATAACATTTGAAATATTAGTGTAAGACTGTAAGTGTGTGATGATGGACAGATCCCACATCGAAAGCTCAGGGAGTCAGGAAAAGCATTTGTCCCACATCGATTCCTAAGATTACATAAAGCTGTGTGTGTGCTTGCTTGAGTCCCACATCGACCCTTTAAAGAAATCGAGATGCTTAGCTCCTTCTATAAATAGGACTATGTAGGTTTGTTTTTGAATATAAGTTTTTTTTGGAACACTCTTATATATAAGAGGATCCCGGGCCTACGGTACCATGTTGGGTGTTGTTAATAGTCATTTTAGAGCGCGAGTAGGAGCACGGGTAGGGGAGACTCTACACCGACTTGCCGTAGATAGTTTTGAGGTATGTTCTCATTTAAGTTATGTTTAGTTAATTAATTAGTATTTTTGTTAGTATTATTATTAGTAGTAGTGTAGCTTTATTATTTTTAGGCATTAGGACTATTATTAGTGGTGGGTATCGGGTAGCCTAGCCTTAGTTAGGTATGGACTGATCATCCATGCTTAAACAAGGTAGTGCTAACCAATACCCAACTGTAATAATAATAATTAGTTAGGTGTGCCGTTACCTAACTTAGGGGTGTATAATTGTGTCAGGACCCTAAGATATTACCTGGTTGTATTAACGTTGTCAACTGCTAAGGGACTAATAAAGAGGTGAGTTACTTAAACTATTTTCAAAACGTGATACTTGCTAATAAAATTGTTTTGATGGTGATTGATCATGTATATGCATCGAACCATAGGTGTGGTATCCAGGGTGTTATATATATATATATATATATATATATATATATATATTATAATGATCATTATATTTTCCAGGTGTGGACATACACTTACAGGCCTTGTTACGGGTTTTGAGGCTGTCGGTGTGGATATGTAATGCTTAGTCCGGATTATGATTTTGGTAACATGCATGTATATGCATTGAACCATAGGTGTGTGACATCCAGGTGTTATATATATTATAATGATCATTATATTTTCCAGGCGTGGACATACACTTTCAGGCCTTGTTACGGGTTTTGAGGCTATAGGTGTGAATATATAATGCCTAGTCCGGATTATGATTATGGTGACATGCATGGAGCTCATACTTGATCAATAAAAATGTTTATGTGGTTGTATACGGTGTGGGTCTGCTGTAGAATTGGCTGTATTCGGTGTGTCTGCTGTGTGTTTGTTTTACTAATGAGTCGGTTTATGTAACTCACCAGCTTTGTGCTGACATATTTTTATTACTCGAGCATGTATCACAGGTTGATGATGTAAGGACTAGGAGTGCCTAGCAGAGCGTGGAATGACTGTAGATGTTTCATCTTACTATGGTTAAGCTTTGTGAGTTTGGTTGTAGCTTAATCACTCTGGCTTGTAATAAATACTTAAGTTATGTAATGAGATTACGTTTCCGCCTTAAGTTTGCGCCGACTGGTCACTGTAAGTGCCCCGACCTGGGCAGGGTGTGACAAATATCAAAGTTAATTATTATGATATTGAATTTTAATTAATTATGATATCGTTTCTGTTAGTAATTGTAATTGTTTTTCAGTTTATTTTTATTTTTATTTATATAATAAGGCGGAAAAACAATATTATTATAGTGGGTATATCTATTGTTTCTGTCTATAAAAGGCGAGTAACTCTTCATTTCAGTTTGCAAGGTTGTAATACCCGAAACATTTAAAACAAACCAACCATCTATACATTTGGTATATAATGTTATTTCATGTAAATTTGGTACTGCCAGTCTTTTCAAAATTTGCCGGTCTGAAAGAAAAATATATTACCAATAATCCGTTGCTAATGAAGATGGAATTGGTGTTGTTGAAGATTCTTTCAATCAAAGGAAAATATTATTCTTTTTTTTATAATACAAGAGCCTGTCCAAAATGAGATGGGTGTCTATATAAATAACATGTCTCTAATTTTTTTCCGCCATTTAGAGACATATTATTGTATATGTTTTTTCTTCTTTCGACCGATCCTTCTTTCGGTTTCTGTTGTGGTGTTTTGGGTGTATTTTTTATTTTCCTTTTTGTTTTATAGATTAGATTTGTTATTTGGTATTACTTCACTTTTGTAGCGATATCAGACTTTTTTGTAACAGCACTTCTTTGTTGTATTTTTTGTAACGAGTTTTCGTTTGTGGTGTTTTGGCTGTATTTTGTATCTTTTGCTTTTGTTTATCTGCTTATTGTAAGTAAAATGATGCAATTCCAATGATGAGTTTTATTGCTATAATTTTTTTCAGTATTGTATTGTAGATTATATTCAAGATACGGTTGAACAATAACTTTTTCGTTAAATAGACTGTTTGGTAAACAAAAAAATAAACCTTACTTTACGAATTAAAAATCACATTAAGAACTTATAGTTCTGTAAAGAGATGTTGATTTGTATAACATCTCTTGAGAAGTTAACTTACGTTGTGATATTTATTTTTAAATATTGTTAAAATATGTGAGAAAATTTTTAAGTATAATTTATAAATATAAAAGTTAAATTGAAGATTAAATGTGCTCAGTAGTAAATAATAAATACAATCTGGAACAATAACCATTGCTCCTGTTGCAATGTTGAATGTTCGCCACCGTCATCACGACCATGAGAGTAGTTATGTATTTGGGCAACAATTGATGTGAAGTGTTTTCTATCAGTCCCATAGATATTGAGACGTTGCGTTCCCTCGTCTCGGTGGTTTGTAAACTAAGGTTGCGAGGTCCATGCGTTATGGACAACGTGCCCTGTCTAACCTCTTGTCGTGTCTCGATACTCTCACTGCGCGGCCTACCAGGAAGAAAGTCCATCGGCCTCGCTTGGATGACGGACAGGCACTTAATCAGATGATTGTCAGTGCTTGCACCATGAGAGCATGGAAGAGGACCCCAGTAAGAAGGACGACCCGGTTGATTCGTCAGAGTCTGTATCATTTCCATTTTATTGCGGTGTCTTGATAAATCATGATCCTTCTACCTCTACTTGTTGTTATTCTCATTGTGACCATTATCATTGATATTGGGAAAGATGTTGGTTGGTTTCTAGGTCCTATGGATACTATATACCACACATCTAATTACTACGACGAGTCTAAGGCTCCCGCCCGGCCTGTTGATGTTGCTGCCGTTATTGTTCTATGGCTCAAGCGAGTCCTGTTGTCGTTGCTGAGTGTGTAGCCCTGGCGGAGTGTGTTGATGTGGTTGTTTCTATGACTTTTGCGAGTTTGGTGTGGCTGTTGTTTCGAAGGCTCCTGCTGAGGTTACTGTTGTTGACGTAGACGTCTCTATGACCCTTGCCAAGCCACTATAACCTTGTCTGTATCTCGGTGGAATTCGTTGTTGTTAACCCCATTTTCTTTGAGGCTTTCATTGAACCCCTCGTTATCATTCCCTAGGCTCTTGGCAAGCCTAATATTGCCGATGGTTCTCAGGCCTTGGTTGAGTCTGTCGATGCTGCTGTTGCTATCGTTCGATTGACTTATACCAAGCCTACGATCGTTCTCTCTATGAACAATATCGGCTTGAGAAGTCAGCTAAATTATCCGGAACCCATCGTTCCTATTTATTTTATGATGATGGATGCGCCGGCCGATCCAACCGTTCCTACCAGTGAGCCTATGGAGGATAGGTTTGAGGCCGAAGGTATGGATATGAATCCTGCCCCCACAAGTGAGCTAAGACGCATCGGGATGCGTGCTCACCATAACAGAGATTTCTGTAGTTGTGGATTGTGGATTTTCCATATTGAGTGTCATCCTTTCGTGTGCATTCATGATGCTGTTTTACCCCCAGCGATTGTGCATGCTTGTAGTTGCATTATTTTGCCGCTTGCGTATCCATGTGGTTGCGTTGCATTGTTGACGATGCATTCCTGTTGTTGTGCTGCTCCTGTAGTAGTGTAGCCTTGTTGTCGTGTTTCCCTGTTGTCGCGTTGTCTTTGTTGCAGTGTCGCCTTGCGTCGTGATTCTCCGTTGTCATGCAGTTCCCGTTGCGGTGTTGCCTAGTGGACATGCTCCTCTGTTGTCGAGCTATTCCCGTTGCGGTTTGCCTTGTCGTCATGCTTCTCTATCGGCGTGTCACTCCTGTGCAGTGTTCCCTAGTTGATGTGCTTCATGGATGTAACGTTTCGTATTTTTATCCCGTTTGTAATAAAGAAAGTTGTGTAATAAAGCTTCGAATCTTGACATTTTGGACGTAATAAAATTCTTCCTATCATTTTTTTATCAAGTTTTGACCATAAAAATTCATAATTAAATAGTTAAAGTATGAAAATATTCAACAAAAAATAAAAATGTGTGGACCGTGAATCGAACCCGCGTCCACCACATAGGTAAACAAATGCTTAACCAACTGAGCTACACTATGTTTTTGAATCATATATCATAGCGTCCCTATATAACACCTTCTTTAAACCATATTAGTTGACTTTGAAAGTCAACACCCACAACAAATCGTTCGATTAATCAACAAATCCTGCGAGTTATTTGATAATCGTTTGAATAGAGTTTGTTTGCACCATATCCGGCCCTATCCCTACTGTGATTTTAACTAAAACAAACCAGAAGACCCTATTATTCGTATGCGACTATTCATTCGAATTCAAATTTCGAAATCATTCAATCTGTTGCAATCAGTATAAATAGAACCTCCTCTAGAGCCTAATACCACCGATATACAAATTCCCACATTCAATTTCTGTTATATAAAACTTCTTAATCCTGTGCGATCGCGTTTGGTTTTCAAGCTTATTCGAATCAATCAAGCATTAATCCCCGCTGTAAGCATCAATTGTTTGTTGGGTTTTGTTAATCGGCAATCAACAAACAATAGCCCCAATAAATCAGAGGCTATTGTTTGTTATTAAAGATTATTAGAAAAATTAGGGTTCATCGTATGTATTTGGGGATGATAACACATCGCAGACATCCTTTATATTTTAAACAAACTGAAAATTATAGATCAGTTGTTGATATGTTTGTGTTTAAAGATTTGGACCGGCCATAGGCCTAGGTTCGATCCCCGTCCACATCCTTTTTAATTTAACTAAATTTTGATTCAAACTAAGGAGTCCTTATAATTTATTGAAACCAAGATTTAATCGTTCTCAGGGTCAGACCAGTTGGTCTGGCTTGTGATTTTATAACCAATGAACCGGTCAAGGACTCGGGTTCGAGTCCTGGCACATGCAACCAGTTTTTTTGGTTTTCTTTTATACTTATATAATCAATATTATTTTTAAAAAATAGATTTTAAATACTAAACATGGTTTGTAAATTCTATAAAAATTATTTTAAGTTATTCTGATGATAAAGTTTATTATTCAACTTTTAATTTTTCTAAAATTATTTATTTATTAACTCCATTAAGAGGATTTGTGAGAAATCATAAATAAGCTTTACCAAGGATTGCCAAGCATTTGTTACTAAGTTTCCTCCTCCTTTTTTAGTAACAAAATGAATCAGAAGTAGGACCAAACTGTATAAAATTACAAGTTTATTCATTTATAATTTCAAAAGTTTATAAAAATATCAAAACGACATTATAAAATCCCACAAAAATAATTTTAAACTTATAAATCAATAAGCATTTTAGAAATAAATTTTATTTCAGAAAAACCGTTTATTTAATATTTTTCATTGATTTTTGTTATTTTAATCATAAATAAATCATAATAAATCCATTTCTCATTATTTTTACATCAAAATTTCACATTAATTATTTTTAATATTTTTAAATATTAAGTCTATATTTTGACAAATAAGTATTAATGTATATATATTTATTAATTAAGAAAATAATTTTATAAAAATTATTTTCACATTTATTACATTATAATACAACTAACTTTAATTAATATTGGTCAGAAATCTTTTTATCAATTATTTCTTTATTTATTAACAATTATTCTAATTTAATCATAAATCAATTATTAATCCCCAAATCAGAAACCCTAGCATACTTTAGACTAGAAAATTTAGACTTATTAAGTTTTCCCTAACATTTATTTATATATCAAAGGTCTCCATTCTAGCACTAAGGTGAGTTTACATAGCCCTTTATTCCATTCACTATTTTGGGATGAAACATGTTACAACATTCAATTTACAATTCAATCATAAGTGTTTATGTGTTATTCTATGTTGCATTATGTCTTAAACATTACTAGGGTAAGCACATTATTTTAGCATAATCATTAACATTGATCAGCCGACGGTATACAATGATAGATCTATTGGACTGACAATCCCACCTGGATACGTGTACCTCCTACATAGGTAGCGTAGGTGATTGTTATCGAACACATAACATAATTGAGTGAACCATATGCGTATGGGATGGACCACAGTATTCTAGTCTCAAGGGTTGATTATGCACTCGATTTACGTGATAGTTTTGTTTTCACATATGGACTAGAATAGCCATGGCACTCGAATTGTACAACATTTTTCAATATACAAACCTATGTAATTCTCACTAACATTTTTGTTGACCCAAAAACATTTTCAAAATTAACATGTTTCAGGTAACACTGAAGCTGAAGTTTAGAGCATGCTTGAAGAGTTTTTATGAAGCTATTAGAAGTTACTTGCTTTATTTCATGATTGTACTAGATGTTTTGAATTTTTAAACAATGTTTCTTTTGGATATCATGCTATGAATAAAGTATTTAAAATTCAATAAATACCACGTGCTACTGAAATAATCATCAATACGTGACATCCCGTTGTTTCCGCCATCGGTTGGGGTGTTATAGATTGGTATTAGAGCCATGGTTATAAGGAATTAGGTTATTAATAATCTAGTCTATAACCATAGGATTTAAACCAGTACTTGCTTCTCCTACTTGTAACCCTATTTGCTTCCTTATCCTTATCCCTATTCCACACCCTATACTACCCTAGTCCTACGAGTTGTCTACTCTTACTTGTCTGCTGCAATCCTGATCCACCTTTAGATTAATAGGACACAATCCTCAGGTTTAGCCTGAACCACCTTGAGATCTCGTCGAAGTTCTAGATTTTAATAACGAACACGTGCAATCTGGAAGGGGGAACGCCTGTATTCTGAGTTTTCTGTCTAGGACTGGCATTGCGCATATATCCCAATCAGACGAGGGACCCGGATGCCTACCTGGGAATTCTCGGGATGAGTGTTCACTTATAGGCTAAAGCATGTCTTCGCTATGTTATTAGAATCTAGAATCTTTGATAAGTCAACGTTTTCGTTTATTCGTTTTAATTAATGAGTAAATGATTACATTCCTTATATTATCTCATTATCCTTGATTCATTCCATGTCTCATTGAACCTTCATTGTGTCTCTTACAGATCATGCCTCCTTGTCGCAGCACTCGTCTAGGCAATGACAACAATCTTGATGGTGAAAACAACAACAACAACAACAATAACAACAACAACAACAACAACCATGACAATGATGTCCCACTCGCTGCAATCATTTCCCAACAAATGGCTTAACAAATAGCAACACTAGTTCCCAATTTGGTGGCTCAAGTCATACAGATGAATGGCAATGGCAATGGAAATGGCAATGGGAACGGGAATGCTCACCCTGTTTGCACCCTCAAACACTTCAACACTTGCAACCCTCCTAAGTTTAGCGGGAATGAAGGCGCAACTGGTCTCCTTCAGTGGTTCGAGGGTATCGAAAATACCTTCATTAATAGCGAGTGTCCTAACAATCTCAAAGTTCGCTATGCTATGAGCGTCCTCCACAAGAGGACACTCACATGGTGGAACGAAGAGAAAAGGACTCGTGGAGCTGAAGTCGCACTAGCTTTGACTTGGGAGCAAGTTAAGGATATTATGAAGGAAGAGTTCTGTCCTCGTAATGAAGTCAAGAAGTTAGAGGATGAGTTTCACATTCTGGTCCAGGACAGTGGGGAGAATCTGGCCTACAACACTCGTTTCCATGAACTGAGCCTCTTGCTACCACATAAGGTCACGCCCCTCCCCGTTGCTTTTGAAAAGTATATTGGGGGTTTACCTATGCAGATTCAGGATACTGTGTGGGGAAGAAATCCTGCCACTCACGAGGAAGCGAAGCGCCTAGCAGCTACATTGACTGATAACCATGTGAAAAATGGCACTCTTTTTCGTAAGGATGCAAAGAAAGCTATTGTGAAGGATACTCCTCAACCTGCTAATGAGGTTAAGTTTGAGCCCTCAACCAACAAAAAACGCAAGGCAAGAAATTTTGTAGTCCTTGCCGCTCCTCCACCCGACAAGAAACCATATACTGGACCCCATCCTTTGTGTAATACCTGCAAGTATCACCACCCAACTCATGTGCCTTATCGTTTTTGTACTAACTATCAAAAGTATGGGCATCTCGTGAATGTTTGTCAAATTCCTCCTACTAATGCCCCTCCTGCTCCAAATAACCCTGCTAGAAATCCTCCAGCTCCCAATCATCAAAATGATAGGCCTACTCGTGGTCAGTGTTACGAGTGTGGCAGCCCAGATCATTACAGGAACACGTGCCCTAATCGTGGAAACCAGAACCAGAACCAAAATCGTAACCATAACCAAAACCGTAACCAGAATCAAAACCAAGGTGCTGGTGGTCACACGTACAACATCAATGCTAATCAAGCCCGGAACAACAATGATGTGGTTAATGGTACGTTTCTTGTTAATAACCACTATGCTTCCATACTATTTGATTAGGGAGCTGATAAGTCGTTGTGTCACCAAATTTTGAACCCCTACTTAACATGCCCCAAACTAAGCTAGAGGAACCCCTAGTGGTAGAAGTAGCTAATGGGAAGTCTATCTCGATTGATTCTGTTATACGAAACTGTGAGTTGAACCTTGATGACCATACCTTCTCTATTGATCTCATTCCTATGCATCTTGGAAGCTTCGATGTCATAGTAGGAATGGATTGGTTGTCAAGACATCGTGCTGAAATCTTATGTT
Source organism: Ambrosia x helenae (assembly GCA_030844895.1). Lineage (NCBI taxonomy): Eukaryota > Viridiplantae > Streptophyta > Magnoliopsida > Asterales > Asteraceae > Ambrosia > Ambrosia x helenae. The sequence goes on from CM061232.1 coordinate 133,169,741, forward strand.
TTGAGAAAGTTATTCGCATCCCTCTTGTATCTGGTGAAGTTTTGAAGATTTATGGTGAGAAACCTTGTGGTGAACTTAAACTCATGTCTTGTACGACCGCTCAAAAATACTTACGAAAGGGGTATATGGCTTTCTTGGCTAATGTGATAGAAAAGAAAGACAAGGGCAAGAAAATACAAGATATTCCAATCGTTCGGGATTACCCTGAAGCTTTTCCAGAAGACCTACCTGGTTTACCTCCTTCTCGCCAAGTGGAATTTAGAATCGACCTTATACCTGGTGCTAATCCGATCGCCAAATCTCCTTATCGTCTTGCACCCTCTGAAATGCAAGAGCTTGCCAGTCAACTCTAGGAACTCTCAGATAAGGGTTTCATCCGTCCTAGTTTTTCTCCTTAGGGAGCCCCTGTTTTATTCGTCAAGAAGAAGGATGGATCTCTCAGGATGTGTATCAATTATCGTGAGCTTAATAAACTTACCATCAAGAATCGTTATCCTTTATCTAGAATTGATGATCTTTTTGACCAACTTCAAGGAGCAACTCATTTCTCGAAGATCGACCTTTGTTCTGGTTATCATCAGCTTAGAGTTCATGAGGAAGATATTCCCAAAACAGCTTTTCGCACACGTTATGGTCACTACGAATTCATGGTCATGCCCTTTGGATTAACCAACGCTCACGCAGTGTTTATGGATTTAATGAATCGGTTTTGTAAACCTTATCTCGACAAGTTCGTGATCGTCTTCATTGACGACATTTTGATTTATTCCAAATCAAAATCCGATCACGAACAACATCTTCACATCATCTTGGATCTCCTCAAGAAGGAACAACTGTATGCCAAGTTTCCAAATAGTGAATTCTGGCTTAAGGAAGTTCAATGTCTGGGTCACGTCATCAACGAGAACGGAATTCATGTTGATCTCACAAAGATCGAAGCTGTCAAAAATTGGAGTGTTCCTAAAACTCCAATAGAAGTTCGTTCTTTTCTTGGTCTAGCTTGTTATTATCGTCGATTCATTGCTAACTTCTCCAAGATCGCTATTCCTCTCACTGCCTTAACTCATAAGGGTAAACCTTATAAGTGGGGACCAAAACATGAGGAAGCGGTCGAGACTCTTAAACAAAAACTCTGTGAATCTCCTATCTTGACCATACCTGATGGAAATGATGATTTCGTGGCCTATTGTGATGCATCAAACCAAGGTCTTGGTTGTGTTCTTATGCAACGAGGCAAAGTTATTGCTTATGCGTCCAGACAGCTCAAGATCCACGAAAAGAATTATACCACCCACGACCTTGAATTGGGTGCAGTCGTCTTTGCCCTCAAGATTTGGAGACACTACCTATATGGTACCAAATGTGTGGTCTTCACAGATCACAAAAGTCTCCAACATATCTTCAACCAGAAGGATCTTAACATGAGGCTACGACGTTGGGTTGAGTTACTTAACGACTATGATTGCGAGATTCGCTACCATCATGGCAAAGCGAACATTGTGGCAGATGCACTCAGTCGTAAGGAACACATCAAACTTCATTGTGCAAGGGTTCGTACTGATCTTTAGGATCGTATTTTCCAGGCTCAACATACCTCAGTCACCCAAGGTAACATATGTGAGGAAATGTCTTGTGGTGCTGCGAATTAACTTGAAACTAAACCTGATGGTCTACTTTATTTTCTAAATCAACTTTGGATTCCTGACCGCGATAATCTTCGTACTTTTCTTATGAACGAGGCTCTTAAGTCTCGTTATTCTATTCATCCTGGTGCTGATAAAATGTACCAAGATCTTCGGTATTCGTATTGGTGGCCTGGTATGAAGAAGGATATTGCTCTTTTTGTAGCAAAATGTCTCACATGTTCCAAGGTCAAGGCTGAACATCAACGACCCGCTGGTATGCTTGAACAACCAGAGATTCCTGTATGGATATGGGAGAGCATAGAAATGGACTTCATCGCTAAACTCCCTCGTACACCCAAAGGTTATGACAACATTTGGGTAATCATCGATCGTTTGACTAAATCAGCCCATTTCTTACCGATCCGTGAGAAATATTCTATGGAAAGGTTGGCAAGGATGTACATGAGTGAAATTGTATGTCGCCATGGTATACCTTTGGATATTATTTCTGATCGTGATGGTCGTTTCACCTCTCGTTTTTGGGATTCCTTACAAGACGCTTTGGGTACCAAGTTAAACATGAGCACAACTTATCACCCCCAGACATATGGTCAGACCGAACGAACCATCCAGACTCTTGAAGATATGCTCAGGGCTTGTGTCATCGATTTTGGTGGTGCATGGGATTCTCATCTTCCTTTGGTCGAGTTCTCGTACAACAACAGCTACCATGCCAGTATCAACATGGCTCCATTTGAGGCACTTTATGGTCGTAAGTGTCGTTCACCTGTCTGTTGGACTGAGATTGGTGAAGCCCAGATCACTGGTCCTGAACTGATCCAGGAAACTACAGACAAGATTCAACTGATCCAAGATAATCTTCTTAAGGCTAGAAGTCGATAGAAGAGTTATGCTAATAAGCGTCGAAAGCCCTTGGAAGGGAGTGATTCTCTTCGGGAGAAAGGGAAAACTAGCTCTTCGTTATGTGGGTCCTTTAAAAGTGCTTGACAAGATTGGAAAAGTGGCCTACAAACTTGATCTTTCACCCGAGCTAAGCAATGTTCACCCAACTTTTCATGTTTCGAATCTGAAGAAATGTTTAGCCGATGAGAACCTCCATGTCCCTCTTGAAGATGTGCAAATCGATGAAACTATGCACATTGTTGAGAAACCTGTTGAAATCATGGATACTGGAGTCAAGAAACTTAAGCGCAGTCGCATTCCAATTGTCAAAGTTCGTTGGGAATCTAAGCAAGGTCCAGAGTTCACTTGAGAACGCAAGGACCAGATGAAGTCTAAATACCCACACCTCTTTCTAGCAGACTTTCCAGCTCCAACTTCGGGACGAAGTTCCTAAAAGTAGGGGAGACTGTAACATTTCGTATTTTTATCCCATTTGTAATAAAGAAAGTTATGTAATAAACCTTCGAATCTTGACATTTGGGACGTAATAAAATTCTTCCTATCATTTTTTATCAAGTTTTGAACATAAAAATACATAATTAAATAGTTAAAGTATGAAAATGTTCAAAAAAATAAAAATGTGTGGACCGGGACTCGAACCCGCGTCCACCACATAGGCAAACAAATGCTTAAGCAACTGAGCTACACTATGTTTTTGAATCATATATCATAGCGTCCCTACATAACACCTTCTTTAAACCATATCAGTTGACTTTGAAAGTCAACACCCACAACAAATCGTTCGATTAATCAACAAATCTTGCGAGTTATCTGATAATCGTTTGAATGGAGTTTGTTGGCACCATATTCGGCCCTATCCCTACTGTGATTTTAACTAAAACAAACCAGAAGACCCTATTATTCGTATGCGACTATTCATTCGAATTCAAATTTTGAAATCATTCAATCTGTTGCAATCAGTATAAATAGGACCTCCTCTAGAGCCTAATACCACCGATATACAAATTCCCACATTCAATTTCTGTTATATAACACTTCTTAATCCTGTGCGACCGCGTTTGGTTTTCAAGCTTATTCGAATAAATCAAGCATTAATCCCCGCTGTAAGCATCAATTGTTTGTTGTGTTTTGTTAATCGGCAATCAACAAACAATAGCCCCAATAAATCAGAGGCTATTGTTTGTTATTAAAGATTATTAGAAAAATTAGGGTTCATCGTATGTATTTGGGGATGATAACACATCGCAGACATCCTTTATATTTTAAACAAACTGAAAATAATCACCAACTAATCTATAGATCAGTTGGTGATATGTTTGTGTTTAATGATTTGGACCGGCCATAGGCCTAGGTTCGATCCCCGTCCACATCCTTTTTAATTTAACTAAATTTTAATTCAAACTAAGGAGTCCTTATAATTAATTTAAACCAAGATTTAATCGTTCTCATGGTCAGACCAATTGGTCTGGCTTGTGATTTTAAAACCAATGAACCGGCCAAGGACTCGGGTTCGAGTTCTAGCACATGCAACCATTTTTTTTTGGGTTTCTTTTATACTTATATAATCAATATTATTTTTAAAAATAGATTTTAAATATTTAACATGGTTTATAAATTCTATAAAAATTATTTTAAGTTATTCTGATGATAAAGTTTATTATCCAACTTTTAATTTTTCAAAAATTATTTATTTATTATATATTATAAATATTACAAGTTTATTCATTTATAATTTCAAAATTTTATAAAAATATCAAAACAACATTATAAAGTCTCACAAAAATAATTTTAAACTTATAAATCAATAAGCATTTCAGAAATAAATTTTATTTCAGAAAAATCATTTATTTAATATTTTTAATTGATTTTTGTTATTTTATTCATAAATAAATCATAATAAATCCATTTTCATTATTTTTACATCAAAATTTAACATAAATTATTTTTAATCATTTAGATCAAAAATATAATTTTTTGATTCGAATTTTATAAATTTTAATATTTTTAATTATTAAGTCTATATTTTGACAAATAAGTATTAATGTATATATATTCATTAATTAAAAAATAATTTTATAAAAATTATTTTCACATTTATTACATTATAATACAACTAACTTTAATTAATATTGGTCAGAAATCGTTTTATTAATTATTTCTTTATTTATTAACAATTATTCTAATTTAATCATAAATCAATTATTAATCCCCAAATCAGAAACCCTAGCATACTTTAGACTAGAAAACTTAGACTTATTAAGTTTTCCCCAACACTTATTTATTACCTTGAAATAGGGTGATATTTGGAGATACACGAGCCACATTTATTTATATATCAAAGGTCTCCATTCTAGCACTAAGGTGAGGTTACATAGCCCTTTTTTTCCATTCACTATTTTGGGGTGAAACATGTTACAACATTCAACTTACAATTCAATCATAAGTGTCTATGTGTTATTCTATGTTGCATTATGTCTTAAACATTACTAGGGTAAGCACATTATTCTAGCATAATCATTAACATTGATCAGCCGACGGTATATAATGATAGATCTATTGGATTGATAATCCCACCCGGATACGTGTACTTCCTACATAGGTAGCGTGGGTGATTGTTATCGAACACATAACATAATCGAGTGAACCATATACGTATGGGATGGACCACAGTATTCTAGTCTCAAGGGTTGATTATGCACTCGATTTACGTGATAGTTTTGTTTTCACATATGCACTAGACTAGCCATGGCACTCGAATTGTACAACATTTTTCAATATACAAACCTATGTAATTCTCACCAACATTTTTGTTGACCCAAAAACATTTTCAAAATTAACATGTTTCAGGTAACAATGAAGCTGAAGTTTAGAGCATGCTTGAAGAGTTTTTATGAAGTTATTTGAAGTTACTTGCTTTATTTCATGATTGTACTAGATGTTTTGAATTTTTAAACAATGTTTCTTTTGGATATCATGCTATGAATAAAGTATTTAAAATTCAATAAATACCATGTGCTACTAAAACAATCATCAATACGTGACATTCCAATGTTTCCGCCATCGGTTGGGGTGTTACAGTGGATGTGTTGCTGTCATTGCCGTTTTGTTTCTACTGCCGTGTTGCTCCATAGACGTATTGCTACAGCTGTAGGATTGCTTTGGTGATGTGATGACTTGTCGTTTGCTTCGCTCTTGGTTCCCTCGGGATGGATACATCACCTAAACCCCTCGTTGCTGTCATTGTTCTATTTATTTGATTGTGTAGTGCTGACATTGATTATGTAGGATTCGGGTGACTAACGGATTTTCTTGAAGTCATACTAAGCCACTCTAGTCTGAGTGTTAGCCCATGTATTCCTCTGAATCTCGTGATTGTTTGGGTAATTGACCGAATCATGGGTTAACCTCTTTTCATGCTCGCGCATTTTGTGAACATTATCTCTTTAAAATCTAAGGCATCAGTGACGCCGTGTCCGGCCTTAACCCTTATACGTGCATTTTTTACGACTAACGATCGGCTATATAGATTTGCAAATTAGCTTTTGTTAAACGTAAATATATTTGAGTTTTATTAAGTTACGAAGGATCGCATTTGATCTTTTTTTCATAATAATGATTTGAACTCAATTATTTGGAGCCTGAAAATCACAAGGATTTTCAATACATAAAATGCGTAAACCATAACATTTCATGAAATTTGATCCCACGTAAACATATCTTTAGATTACTATGATTGGTAGCAAGACATTATAGCATGTGACCAATTATATTTTAAAAAAGAAAATAAAAACTTAATTGTTTTATAACTTTATGTATATTACATTTTATAATTTGAAAGGAAATAACCTTTATGTGTTTCTTTAAATTCAAATGACTATATTTTTTTATCATGTTGTTATGCCTTAGCCTGTCACGAAGCGCGGGTTCCCCACTGGTAACACTTAATAAGTTAATTGCAAATAGTACCAATATCACATGAATTAGCTGTTAGACCCAATCACTGAACAATTATTGTTTAAAATATAAGGCTTTGTAAGAATTTAGACAGGGCCGGCCCTGAAAATTCAGGTGTCCGGGCCGAGCTGCAAAAATTCTGCCCCTTTAGCTTTAGCTTTAGGCCTTCACGAAATAAATAATGTAAACTATTTTTTAAGCTATGATTAAAGTAATATCAAATTGATAGATCAAATTTTATTTCCCACTTAGGTTGTAGATTAACGGTAGAGGAAACAAACCCTCTTAAGGGAGGTTGGGAGTTCGAATCCCACAAAGAGTGAAAATATAAACGAGTGAAAGTTTGGCAATTAAAAAAAATTGTTTCATAACAAAAATAAAAGTTAAAAAAGAAGTCAAAACCAACCGGTAAGTGCGGGCTCTCTTTATTTCATCTTTTTCATCCTCTCTAGTCTTACACTCATTAATAAACCTGCAAATTTTTTTCTCAAATCATTTCATTTTCTTCTTTAATTCTTAAAATCTCTCAGCATTTCTTTACTTTTTGTTTTATATAAACTACCATTCACTTTGATTAATACTTGATTAACAATTTTGGGGCTCAAACATACAAAAATCCATCAAATTAAGAACATCACTGTTAAGAAAACTTGGATTGCCAAAGGGTCAATATGCCCTCGAGAAATTCGGCCCGGGCCGGGAGTCCTCCCCGCACCCCTTAAGGGCATTTAGAATTCAAGTACACCATTTTTCTTCACCTATGGCAAAATAGATGTTATAGTCTTAAATAGTTTTGAGTATTCAACGTAAATGTGTCATGTGTCATGTGTAATATAGGGTATATAATGGACTAATAGAGCACCTTAGTTAATAACGTGTCCTGATGGATCATGATGATAAATATTAGTTGGTAATTGGTTCTCATTTTTCAATAGGTTTTATGAACTACAATGAGATACATATAGATTTAGCGGGTTATATCAATCTGTAAGGAATTCTCTAAGCACTTATATTCGTATTTAAATTATAGAAGAGAAAACATCATCACTTGGTTTTTCACTTGACGTGCCTGTAATTTGTCGCTAAAAAAATCATATAGCATGTTAAAATCTTTTAGCTAATTCGTTGTCTGTAATTTGATCAAATGAATCAACCATGGAGTCTTTTCGAGGAATTGCATTCCAACCGAAATGGACGATTATCTATATCTATATTTTATCTTATTAAGGAGGAGTGATGACCAACATAATAATTTTCATTTCCGTACAACTTAAGAAGCAACATGCACAAGTGATTTAAGCAAGAAATTTAAGGGTATTATGGGCATAATTGTAACAAATAAGACACTTAGGAGGGTAATGTAGACATTTCACTCACCTCCTCATTTGCAATATCAAAACACTTTTACAATATTGCCCTTCATTTTCCATCCATGCCCCTATAATGATGGTTTGTCTTCCTCAAACCTAAGAGAGCTTTCAATTGTGTTTATTATAGGAAAAGGAAGAGGCAGGGAGCAAAGAAATTAAGACACTTTCATTTGCCCCAATCCCCCTAATTATATACACAACACACAATCACACTTACTGCATCAAAAGAAAGAAAGAAACAGTAGAGAGAAAAGGAGAGACCGACGGGTCTCCGTGGTCCACGACGGAGTGCCGCCGCGTATGAAGGCGCGCCCCTTCCCTCGAAGTGTGCGAACCCCTCAAACAACATGAGTAGAGGATGAAGATTCCGATTGAGGTTATGGTTTGGTCACTCGAGCAGAGGAAGGTTCAGGTTACTGTGTTAAGCGTTAATCTTGACTTCGATTAGTGAATAGAATGACGGCGAATGGGCACGACTACGTGAGACGGCGACATGGATTCTGACGGGTTCAGTAATCATCCCCGGTAACCGAGGTAGGACCAACCCCACTGTTTAAGTTAGTACTATATATTAACAGTAATAAATTTGTGCATAAGATTAATATGGTGTATGTTGTTGATGGTGACTGGGGTTACGGGTTCTGGTGGACTCATATGATTGACGCTGGCTGCAATAGAGATGATAGCAACAGTGCTCTGGATTCCGAAGATGTGTTATCAGGGGCTGTTCAGATTATTGGTAGGATTAGTTGCTGCTGATGATGATATGGAGATGATTCACCATAGGAAGAGTCTAAAAGGAGCCATCATTGTTTTGGGTAACATCTCAACGCGGGTCACGCATAGACAAACGAAGGCGAGGAAAGGTATAAACGACTATGCGACTACTTAGCTAATTACTATAAGTATAATCATTAACATCGCGTGGCACGTGTGGGACTTTAACGAGCATTTTGGACCAAGACTCGACCCAATAAACATACATAGAGAAGTAATATATAAATTATATGAACTAACAAAGTAGGCTAATACACATATTTATGCACACGTATGTGTTTGTATTATGATAAGTTGGCATTATATATATATATATATATATATATATACTATATTAATGAGCATATAGGAAGGGCAGAAATGATCATTTGCCATTTTTAAAAGATGTACAAACCTCAAAAGCATGTACAAGTCTTTAATACAAAGGAAAAAAAACAAGGTACATGAACTGAAAGGGAGAACCAAACTCCCAACCACAAGCTGCAACCAAAGGGTACAAGTCTTATAGCATATGATACAACTACTAAAGCTTCAAAAAACACAATCCACCTAACAAAAACACAGCCAATAGGGGAGCACTAGAAGGATCATAATCCAAACCATCCATCCTCACATAGATCATAATCTTAACCATTCATTTGAAAACCTACAAACCTTCTCCTTCTCTCTTTCACGTCAACTCATGGTGCAGATATTAGCCATTGCGTCAACAATTCATCCTTGCTCTCACCTTCCATTATTTCTGGGTTAAGGGGTGGAATCTCCGTTTGAAATGCATTTCCACGAGTTAATGCACTTACAATGGTATGGATGAAATTATTATTAGGTTTTGTTTATTTAGCTTTTTTTCTCTGTTATGTGTGTATGTGGATAGATATGGTTGTTTGTTTGATATATGGCTTTATTTTGATTAATTAGGTTTTGGTCTGTATTCTCTCTCCCTCTCTCTCCTATGGCTCTCTGTTAGTTCATGGTTTTTGAAATTTGAATCTATCGCCATATGCCCTATCGATTGGAAGTTTTTAAACCAACTCCAACATATATTGTTGTTTGATTCTTGTAGGAAAGATATTGCTAAACATATTAGTTAGAAACAAGGAGACTAGAGTTTCGCGACACCCTCACCAGCGATGGAAGCAAGGAGAAGACATGTTGGTTCTGGTGACCATGGTTCAATTAGCAGCAAAATGGTGTTTGGTGGCTCGAAGGAGTGGCTTCGAGACAACGGCCTCTCATGTGGCTGAAATCGTCGCAGCAAGTGGTGGTCACGGTGGTTTCCTACAGATTGGTGGCATCTACAAAGGTGAGATTACTATTCCACATTTGAAACTGATGGATTTGGTAAGATTTAAGCTCCATATATGAATTTGTAAAATCACTGTTAGTTGCAGGTCATGACCTAGGGCTTGGAAGCAACCCTTGCAGATCTAGGGCTTGGAAGGGTAAGCTAATCTTGTTGGTTCTGTATAATGTTACCATGCTTTTCTTCTAAGCTAATGTTGCCAAAATTAATGCAGATTTAGGGCTTGAAGCGGTGGTCTATTGTGGTTAGGGTGTCGGACGAGGTTGTTGTGGTGGTGGTGGTTGTGATAGGGTTCTGTGTTTCTAAAGATATAAAAATCTAATAAGTTTTTAGTTTTTTTACAGGGGTTAATTGTTTCAACAACAACAAAAATATCATGCTTGTTGGACTTCATTCTCCTTCCCTCATATAGTTCCTTTAATAATAATTTCGTTGGTATTTTTGAATGATATCTTAAATGCAATGCAATGGTGACAATTATTATTTGTTTTGTGATTGTGCAGGATAACATAAGGAATAATTTAGGTGTTTGTCCACACCAGGACATCCTTTCCCCAGAATCAACGGTAACTAAGTACCTTCTGTTAGTTCTTGAAAAAATCGTTTGGTTGGGAGATTATTAGTTAGATTGACATTAGTTGTTTTTTTTATATAAAAGGAGTGAAAAAAGAGTATTTGGACAACAGTGTAACTGAAATGGTGGATGGACACTGTCGCATTGGCTGGTGCTGACTGTCATTCTGCCAACAATGTAGTCGGTTAGCTTTTATGAACATGTTGGGTATTTTTCTTATGTTTACTGTTCGTTATGGGCTTGGTTTTAAAAGCGCAAAAAGAAAGCATCGCACAAAAAGCACAATAAAAACGCGCTTTTCGTACATGAGGTGGTTTTGTGCTTAATTTTGTTATACATGTAGCTAAAAATGTTGTACATTTATATTAAATCATATATAAATCTTATTTGTATCTATATTTTGGCTAAATAATGCTAAAAACCTATAACATATATAAAAATATATATATACATATTCGTCTTGCACCTCGCGTACGAGAAGCCCACCGCTTTTGCGCTTTGCGCCTCGGTTTTAGACCTGATCGCTTTTGTGCGCTTCGTGCTTTTTAAAACCAAGGTTATGGATTAACTTAAATGGGTTGAAAGTCACTTAAATGGTTATGTTTTGAAGATACCACAACCCATTTTGGCCTGTCACTCTATCACCCATTAAGGTTTTTCTTCTGTACATTTGATCATTTATTTTCTAAACTTGTATGTAGGTTAATCATCATGGGTACATGTTAAAGTTCGGGCAAATGGGTATGGGTTATCCAGGAGGTTTTAAAGTTAAATTCTAAACAAAAAAAACATGTTATTACTAATATGAATCCTATCTGATTTCTTTTATTAGTCTTTTAAAATAGATATTTAATTTATTTTAACATTGTTGCTTCCCTTTGATCCATGCCATTGATAATGAGACCTTTACTGATGTTGTTTAGAGGCATCAGCAGTAAGGGCCGATTGTCTCCAGAAATGGTACCGAAGTCTTAAGAAAGGAATGGAGGAATGGAAACATCGTCGAAAACCATCCTCTTTGGTTCGGTGAGAAAGGTAGGGATATAAATATATAATCATCTACCCACTTTTACATCTAATGTCTAAAATGTCAAATTGATTGTTTTGTTTGTCAGATGCAAACATCTCTGCTTTGGATTGTAGTGAGATTGGGGATGTTCGTCCTCTTGCATCGTGTTCGTTTTGGTGTGATGGTCACCAGTAATGCTCTGATGAAGCTATACATCAGTTTTAACTCTAGATGTTATGAGTATAATGAAAAATATGAAATTCACGTTGGTGATAAATTATAATTTTAGATGATATTTTGTTGGATAATTTTGATGTTTGATTGGCTGTTGAAGGGTTATTTGATAGGATGTTTGGTCTACTCGCTATTTGTTTGGGGTGTACAAATCTTCAGTTAATTAGTTTTTTTTAACAGCCTTCAGTTAATTGGTTACTCGCTATTTGATAGGTTGTTTTGTGTAAGTAATATAGAGGATGCAAGCGTTATCCGGAATGATTGGGCGTAAAGCGTCTGTAGGTGGCTTTTTAAGTCCGCCGTCAAATCCCAAGGCTCAACTTTGGACAGGCGGTGGAAACTACCAAGCTGGAGTACGGTAGGGGCAGAGGGAATTTCCGGTGGAGCGGTGAAATGCGTAGAGATCGGAAAGAACACCAACGGCGAAAGCACTCTGCTGGGCCGACACTGACACTGACACTGAGAGACGAAAGCTAGGGGAGCGAATGGGATTAGATACCTAGTAGTCCTAGCCGTAAACGATGGATACTAGGCACTGTGCGTATTGACCCGTGCAGTGCCGTAGCTAACGCGTTAAGTATCCCGCCTGGGGAGTACGTTCGCAAGAATGAAACTCAAAGGAATTGACGGGGGCCCGCACAAGCGGTGGAGCATGTGGTTTAATTCGATGCAAAGCGAAGAACCTTACCAGGGCTTGACATGCCGCGAATCCTCTTGAAAGAGAGAAGTGCCTTCGGGAACGCGGACACATGTAATGTTGTTTGTTTGTGTGGTGTATCTGTATCATAAACGAGCCTTAGATCTATCCTATTTTTATAGTTTGTTTTGGTGAAGCTGTATCCGAAACGAACTGTAAAACTATCTGTTTTTTTATTTGCTTATCATTCTCTAGCGATTACTGAACCGTAAAACAATCTGTTTTTTTATTTGCTTATCATTCTCTAGCCTTACCGTAGTTTGCTTCCTATCACTGCCTTTCTCTTATGTCATAGATATAGTGATATACCACATTAATATATCACAAGATGATTGATAAACTAATAGAAATACGAGTACACGTTTAAGCTAAATTTGGCTTTGGTTATTAACAAAAAATTAGCTGAACCGAACTAAAAACCAACAATCATACAAAATAGATTGAACCAATTAACTGATTGGTTTATAAGATCGGTTATCCATGACTTTGGTTTCGGTTGAGATCAATAACTTAATTCAATCGAACCATGCACACTTTAAGAAGCATCTGTGTTCCCCGCCGCATCGCGCGGACACCCTACTAGTATATATATATAAGTGTAATAAAGTGGATTGATATATTGTAATGGGATATTGGATTAATTAGAAGGACGTGTAAGATGTTGAATGGACTGTTTGACAAATGGTATAACCACTGAGACATCCATATTAGAGATATTAGATAAATATTGTTTTCAATCTTCCCACACCTCCAATCCCTTTAACACCACAACCAGCCACTACCCATCTGTTCCACACCTACCAAACGCAGAACATGTAACTATCAATCACCTTCACTAATCGTTCATACCTCCTTTTTATTTTTTTCTATTTGTTTGTGTTAATCCGGTAATAAATAGTGTATGGATTTAGATTTGGTATTTGGAATTCATTAATACATGTGATTTCATATTTTTGAGTTCATAGTCAAAAAGAGGGAAATGAATGTTGGTAAATATTCTTGATTTTTCAATCTTTAATCTTTTATTTATTTATTTATTTATTTTGTGTTCAAATGTCGAGAGAAGCAACGGAAAGAGTCTTCTAGACTCTCAGACAGTTGACAAGAAGCTATCTACCATGAACAAGCTATTAATGGAGGAAAACGATCGCCTGCAAAAACAAGTGTCTTAGCTTGTATGCGGGAATGGTTACATGCGCAAACAAGGGATCATATGGGGAAGGCAGTGGGTAACAATGGAAGAACAATGTTCAGATTATAGACTTATAGTTGTTTATTTGAGTAAGAGAAGGTCGGTAACCTTACACGACACCCGACCTTTCTTCTCCCTAATTGCCACGGTAAAGAAGCCCTAAACAGTCCAGTACGTATGTCTTCCTCCTCTTTTGATTTTATCTTTCAAATCTTCTAAATGATAAATTTAGTTTCTCAAAAAACGCAAGTTTAGATTATGCTGAAAAACACAATTTATTAATGAAAGTGATATCTTTACAATGCGATTATTGAATCTTAAAACCTAATATTTGTATGTATAGATTATAAAAAATTTACAAGTTGGTGTGAAGGGTTTTAACAATTGAATTGACCAGGTGGGGTAATATGAAGGTTGTTGAAATATTTTGGAAGGGGAGTTGGATAAGTAATATGAAGGTAAGGTACATTGTTGATTTTTTTTCATAATAGTTTTGATTAAGATAAGAATGCAGACTTACAGGTGATATGGGATTAAGGTGCATTAATTATAACAACTTGGTATGATTGTACTGTTTTTTTTAATGAAGTTTCTTTTGAACAAATTGAAATAGTTCCTAATTTCTTGCAATTTAAGTTTAGCGTTGAGTCAATATTTCATTTGTAGGTATTTTTTAGATCAACTTCGCTTAAAGATTTGACATGTCCTTTGTGACCCCCTTCATTGCAAGTTTGCAACCTGTTGTAGGCTTACTTCAAGCTACAATTAATGATAATAGCATTTTACAATTAATCAAACTTCCGACAGTTCCGCATCTGTACAAGGCGCACCCATGAGCTTTTAGAAGCGAAGACAATAACCATTTATCTATTATATTATTCTCTATTTTATTGTAATAATAATTGAATCTCATCTTTCTTAGTTATATCATGTTTGTATTCATGTTAATTTCATCTTGCAGGGACCTTGTTAACTGACTAATTTTTTGATCTGTTGTTAGGGATCAATATAAATCATGGAAAGAGCAATGCCAAAAGATTGTACCCATTATTGGTACTGGTAACTTTGTCATGGCACCTTTAGTTTCTGAGGATAAGTCAGATAGTACTGGAATTCTTGAGCCAAAATCTGATGATGAGTCAGACAAGAAAGTAACCCAGTGGAAACTTAGCTTGCATCTGATAGGTTAGTTAACTCAGCTTGCATCAGCCAAAAAAAATTGATCACAAAATAATATTATTCAAATCATAGTCTAGATTATTTGAATAACCTGATTTAAACCACTCATACTTGTTGTGCACTATTACCAAAAGGCGGTTCTTATTCTCTTTGCAGGTTTGGATGTTGTACGCACAGATCGCGCTCTTGTTTTTTGTTTTTATGAAAATGAAGCTAATCAGGCCAAACTTTGGGATCTTCTTGACATATATACTTGGGTTGATAACGATATTGGTTTTGTTCAAGGTGAAAAACTATATTCCTGGTAATAAAACTATAGGGTGTAAAGTATCATTTATATCATATACTTATTATCACTTATTTTAAGCAGGGATGAATGATATTTGTTCCCCAATGGTAATTCTTTTGAAGGATGAAGCAGATGCCTTTTGGTGCTTTGAGCATGCAATGTATGCCTATATTCTTTTATAACAGAAATAAATAGTAGATTCATAATTCATTGTATGCGTGACACCAATATGTGTGTGTGTATATATATTCTAGCCGACTATTTTACTGGAGTTGCTTCAATCCTTTACCTAGAAACCTCCCTAGAAAAGAAAGATTGGGTGCTTGCCTAAGGCGCCCAGGCACACCCAGCACAGCCATACCGCCTTGTGGCCCTCAAGGCACTCCGACGAGACTCCGCCCAGAATCTACAAATTCTGGACTGAACAGCTAAGATTGGTTTGAAACATCTAAAAGTGACCTGGAACCAGCCTAAAGTAACCCTAAATCAGCCTAAAATATGTCTATAACCCCTAAAAATGGTATGTTTATACTGTGTGTCTTGCTTAAAATAGCCCTAGCTTAAAGTGCGCCTAACGCCTATGACTAGCTAGGATTGAAAACTTCCGGGTCAACCCAATGCAGTTACTGTCCAATATTTGCGTGGTAAATGTGATTACACATTTACACTAGCAATTAATTTTTCTTTTTATTAAGTAGGTTGATCGTCTAAAAAATACACTTTAGTTGACTTTTAACCTAATTGGCTTGTTTCCTCTCTAACTATTCTCTTGTCCCCCACTTGACCTGTTAGTAATTAAATATCACACACCTTTATATAGATGTTAATTTTTGCTTATATGAAATTTTGTTTGGTTTAGATGATGATAATGTTGTACGCTACAAATTTATGGTGCTTACTATATTAAATTAGCATGATATGTAAAGTTAAACTAGCATGTTCAATTAATAATATCATCTTTATACAATTCTAATTTCCTTTTCGAAGAGGGAAAACTTCAGGGCGAATGCAACTTCTATGGGAGTGCATTCACAACTCGGCATACTTTCACAAGTTATGAGAGTTGTTGACCCAAAGCTTCATCGGCACCTTGGTAAGTTGCCTCTACTATTTACAACTGATTGCTTAATACTAAATTTTGGTGAAAAGCACTTCTTATGACACTCATTTGAATTGTAAAATTGGTTATTAAATTTATTATGTAACAGTAATATCATGCTTAGGGATATTGAAGAGAATTGTAGTTGGGCTACAAAAACGATATAATTACAATGCTGATTTATTTTTTGTGTAAACAACTTAGGAGGCCGCTGGCATTAAATTTACAAGTTTTGCAAGTTTCGGCCAATTTGAGTTGTTTTCTTTTTAACTATTTTTTTCTGTTCATTTGACCTGTTAGAGATATAACATATCCCAAATTACCCATTCAAAAGCAAATGGGTTGAAGCTGACAACTCTAAAGTAATTGAAAAGTTATTGTTTGTTTTGCTTAATCAAAGGGCTTGGACGGTGGAGAATATTTATTTGCCATCCGTATGCTAATGGTACTTTTCAGAAGAAAATTTTCCATTGTGGACGCCTTATCTTTATATGATTATTAGATTTGTGCTTTAACATCTCTATATTTGAAAATACTGGGTATATTCTTTTTAAATGTGAAATTAGGTTATGTGAGCCATGGAATATAATCCAAACATGTTTGCTGATTATGCTTCAAATGGTTCGCATGAAGCTGTAGCAACAAAATTAAGCAGTGAAGTACTACAACAATACGGAAAATACGAGAAAAAAAATGTGAAAACTGGACGAACAGATAAAAAAAGTCTTCTTGCCGTTTTCTTAGTGGTAGGTGTTCTCAAGACCAAAAACAAACAACTCCTGAACGAGGCTAAAGGCCTAGATGATGTTGCTCAGGTTCTTCCCACAGAAACGTGCGGGCATTCCCACTAGTATATAACAAAGAGACAGTCCGACACTATCAAGAGGATCACATGCCAACATGTAATTAAAAATATTTAAGATTTGAGTTTAATACTAATCTAAGTGGACATCGATCTTGATTGGATTTCAAATGGATTAGGTGCATAGTTAATAATATTTCAAAAAGTAGAGGCTGCTATTAACTTCCTTGAAGCATTCCAAACAATTTTAAAATTATAATTCAATTATGAATGATGAAAACTGGAAATAAATAATGAAAGTGTGGAATCAAAATATCTGAGAACCAAGGAATTATACATGATGTTTTGAATTATCTATCTATCTATACATATAATAAACCAAAGCCATTTTAATGACATGGCACTCAAAGAGTCATTCTCTTCTTTGAGTGTGTCATGTGTCATCCCATGTGACATTGATATATTTTAGGAAAAAAATAATTTAAAAACAAAATTGAATTTTTCACCCTCATGTTTCCTCTCATAACTTTTAAACGTTAATATCTTTTATATACGAGATTTTTTAATGAAAAAAATTACACCAAATTAATGAGCGTTTTATTATCTTTCCAACGAGTACCATAGTGCTATATAAAACACGAAGAAAAAAAAGACTATTTTTTGTAACCCGACAGGTATTGTGTCAGGTTTGGAATTAGTTTAAAAAAAATTGTGAGTTTGGGTCGGGCCTGGGATTAGGTGATACCCGACCCAATTACCCCTTTTTTTTATATTATAATATGATAACTTATAGCAGAGATTTGTTTAAAATAATAATAATAATAATAATAATAATAATAATAATAATAATAATAATAATCATTAATCATATATTGACAAGTCATTAATTATGTTGTCATATTAGATATTTTATTATGTCATATTAAATATTTCAACCCGGGACGCTCTCCAGCAGGTAATTGCTATGTTTTCTTTTTCTACCATATTCTGAAATAGCTCGAATCTTATTGTATGCAGTTAAAGACCTTTGACTGAATGTATTGGTGCTAAACAATCTTTGTCCCCTTGAAGTGCTTGGGATCTTAATATTATGTTTTAGGTATTGATGTTGTAAGGTGAAATGGATCTTTTGGTATATTTTTTTTAAGGTATCTAATGTAAGTTGATACATAGATGCCATTTTTATAGTTTTGATACTTCTAATTTTATTCACTTTACTTAGATTTCTCAACATGGGACGCTCCCGGGGTATAAGGTAGTAGTATAATTAGCTGATTATCTCGGGAGTGTTCCGGGGTTAAAAACTCTAATATGACTTGATAAAAAAGGATAAAAAAAGTAAACAGTCTCAACCACTTTTAATGCTAAAGAAAGTTGTTCTAATGTTTATATTACGAAAAAGGCTCTCATGCTGTGTTCTCAGCAGATTAAAAAATCTTAACCTCTTTTAATGCTAACCATATCGTTATAGCACATTAACATGAGCAATTCATAAATGTAATAGTAGGTTAAAAAACATATATAATATGATAACACGATTAGTACTTGCCTGTATATGATTAATAAATCACCTAAACACATGTGTTTTTTTTCTCCATGAACAAAAACTCACTAAAAAACCATTTTTTTCGTTTTTTGTATAGCACTATGGTGCTCGATGGAAAGATAATAAAGCGATCGTTAATTTGGTGTAATTTTTTTTCAAAAAAATGTCATATATAAAAGTTACTAACGTTTAACAATTGTGAGTGGAAAATAAGGAAAAAATAAAGATAAAAATATTAATTAAAATATTTGAAATTTTAAAATAATAATTAACATTTAAAAATATGATAGGAATATATATAATATTTTGACAACTAAAAATCTCAATTTTATTATCATTTTCCATATAAAATGCACAAAAGATCAGGGACATTTTTCAATTTTTAGATTTTTCATTTTTCATTTTTTTGACTCAATCTACAACTAAGCAAAATAAAGACGAAGTCTCCCATCCTCACACTTAGAAAGGCACAATGTCCTCAATGTGCTCCAGGATACAACGTAAACTAAAAATATAAATGCAAAAATAAAGTAGAAACAAACTAAATATATAAAAACAAAATAAATGGAACGAACTCCCCTAGAATATTTAGCGATAACTCGCAGAAAGTGTTATGTCCGTCCCTCATCTATAGCCGTATAACATTTCCTTCGCGGCCGTAGTCAGAATCCTGCAAAAATAAACTAAAAAGAAAATGAAAGTAAAATGACTAAATGAAAGTGGGATGCCCGTTTACAAAAATAATTTTAAGATCGACCCACCCGAATGGAGATTGAGTACGGACAGGGGAGATCCAGCAATGAAAAGGCCATGGCAATCCCACAAGACTCGACCAAATGAAAATAGATAAAACTGACTCAAATAAATTAAAATACAAGACTCAATTACACGAAAAATAATAAAATAAAAGAAAGCAAGGAAAACATACCTGGATCAGCACGGTGGTGGTCAGTGGCGGGTGATAATGATAATGGTGGAGGTTATGTGGCATTTTTTTTAAATGTTTCTTTTTTTGTGTAAAGAGAAAATAAAAACAACCTCAAACCTCGTATGGATGAAATATTCCCGCGCTAAAGACAAGTTTAATATCCTGTAATAATAAGACGAAACAAAAACGCAAAAATGCAAACACACAAAATAAACACAAAAAATAAATATATACAAACTCTATAAATTTGGGTTCTCACTCATGATCCTATTCTTTTCAAGCACTCTAACCTGGATCAACGAGGATATCTACACCATCCTCATGTAAATCAATCATGTTTCTAATGTTATCTCTTCCAAGGCACGACCTTTTGCACCTAAATCTATAATCACCAGAAAATATTCTTAAATGCGAGTGGTGAATCAGGATCCTATCCCCACACTTAGATTGTTTCACTACCTCAAGGCTAGATTTATACAGTGCCTTATTCTCCTCATCTATCTTGTGCTCACTCTCATACTCGTGGGATAGCAAAATATGAATCAAGGGCTCATCCATCACTTCCTCGGAACTCTCAACAACCTTAACTACCTCTAATATATCGGGAGGCTCACCGGCTGGACCGCCCGGATCATGCTCCATAGGAACTACAGTCTCTATCTCTACCTCCTGCCTATCTTCTGTTCGGTGCCGCCTATCTAATAAGTCTGCTCCACAGATGTAGTCAATGCACCGGTCGACGTGTGACATGAAAGTGCCAAGAAAGCACACAGATTCGACCCGACTACTCATGCTCTCCCTAGATCTATTAACACCAAAGGTGATGGAGTCATCCCCTACACGCAGTGCAATTCGACCGTCCGAGACATCTATCAATGCCCTTGCAGTGCGTAAGAAGGGTCGTCCCAAGATTAACGGCACATGCTCATCTTCCCGTATATCAAGTACGACAAAATCAACGGGAAACACGAAGCTCTCCACCCTTACTAGCAAATTCTCTAGAATGCCCATGGGGTACTTCACAGATTTATCAGCCAACTGTAAGCACATCCTAGTTGGATTCAACTGCCCAAGATCTAATCTTTTAAACATGGAATAGGGCATGAGATTAATGCTAGCACCTAAATCAGCGAGGACATTCCTAACTGTCAAACTACCTATCTGACAAGGTATAGTGAAACTCCCAGGATCAGTCATGTTCTCGGGTAATTTATTAAGAACGACAGCCGAACACTCCTCACTTAGAGTGACTTGGGAAAGTTCTTTCAACGTCTCCTTGCGAGACAACATATCCCTCAAGAACTTCCCATACTTAGGCATATCTCTACAAACATCAATGAATGGGACACTAATCTTAGGTTCTTTAGACATATCAATGTAGTTCCTATGTTTCTCTAAGTGCTCACTCTTATTCAACCTACCTGGATAGGGCGGTACTGGTACATATGGGGCAGGTGGAACATAAACCTTTTTGGGCTCCTCGCCAGACTGTTTCTCCTTAAACCTACTTTTGGGTTGCGCGGTACTTGCTGGGTCTAGCCTAGTAGGGTGCACCTTTCCTGGAGACTCTACCCTAGTCTCCTTATCGACACTCTCCTCCTCAACTATCTCACTCTCTCTCTCGACACCGGGTGATCAACTCCCGTGCTCTTCCCACTTTCGGTGAACACCGCATTCACCTGAACATCTGTCGAATTCCTGGTCATCTTACCAACTAACTCTCTTATGACCCTCTCTAAACTCTGGAGTGTGGACCCCTGATTCCTAAATAACTGCTCAAATTCCTGATTTTTCTTTTGTTGCTCCTGATAACGGGTCTCACGCTGCATCACTATAGTCTCTAGGAGCTTATTTGTCCTAGCCCGATTCTCCTCATTTTTCTTTATTAACTCACTAATCTCAGACTTAGGATCTCCTATACTCTGCCATCCAGAGTTGTAACTTTGGACTTGATCTGAATTCTGGACATAGTTCAACTCCTCACTAGGACCTACGTGAAAATATATGGTCTCATGACCCCCTCTACAAATCTCACACTTAGCACTAATCTTAGCCTGAATATCCTTAATGACCTTAGCTAAAGATTCTACATGGGCAACTAGTGCAATGCTACTCTCAACAGAATGTATACTCTTAGGGGCAGCAGTAACACCCCCAGAGCTAGGCTCGATGTAGGTGCTAGTGGCTAGGTCCTCTATCATCTCAAGGCATTCCGCAGCGGTTTTGCTTTTCATCATGTTACCGCCTGCTGTAGAGTCAAGGAATCTTTTGGTCGCATCAGAAACTCCAGTATAGAATTTCTCCACGACTCTCCAGTCCTCAAGACCATGATGAGGGCACTTATTCAGAAGAGCCTTGAATCTGTCCCATGTCTCATAGAAGGACTCCCCTGACTGCTCAGTAAAGGCATAGATAAGATTTTTAAGACGAGCAGTTTTAGCAGGGGAAAATACTTCTACAGGAATTTCGTTTGAAGTTCAGTCCAAGAGGTGATGGCTCCCTGTGGGAGGGAGTCCAGCCATGTGAGGGCCTGATCAATAAGTGAGAACGGGAACAAACGCAAACGAATGGCGTCATTAGTGGCACCATTAAGCTGGAAGGTGCTACAAACTCTACTAAATCTAGTTAAATGGCCATATGGGTCTTCATCACGCATGCCGTGAAACTGAACTGAATGAGATATGGTGTTGATCAGAGTGGGTTCAATGGTCCAGTTGTTCGACTCAACAGTGGGTAGTGTAATACTGGACCGGATGTGAGTGGGTGTAATGCTGATGTGTTCAGCGACAGTCCTACGTGTAGTCATTTCTATGTGATCTATCTGGTGGGCAAAATGTTCTAGGACTGCAACGGGGTACTTCCTATGCACACAGAGAAACTAAAACTATACTAGAATAAGAAAAACAAATAGCAAATAAACAAAATTAGTTTTTTTCTTTTTTTTTATAAAGTTAAAATTAAAAATCTACCAAACTACGAAAGCAATAAAATGACTAGATCCCCGACTCGGGTCGTCCTCGAAAGCGCACTGTGTCCCCGGCAATGGCGCCAAAAACTTGATGCGTGAAATGTGTGATAAATATATTTTAAGTCCAATTAATTTCAAAACAAGTTTTAAATGGGAAATACCCACTAAACACACACTACCGGCAAGTGCACCGGTCGAAAGTAGTAAAGAAAATAAGTCCGAGTATCGAACCGTGGACACAGTAGTAGCAGCTCTCGGTACTAAGCTTTCGTCGAGTCCTAGTCTAACAAATTAAAGTGATGGTGATTTAATTAACTACTAAAAAAATATAAAATTAAAGTTAATAAAATGCAAACAACTCAAACAAAGCAAATGAACAAGTAGAACAGGATGAGATCAAGTAATGAGAAAATGGCTACTTAGGTAAGAATCAAGGTGACTGACTTATAGTTATCGGGATTGGATAAATGGTTTTGGCTTACCGGGATCTTAAGATACACTAAACTAGACCAACACTGGAACGCGAATCACTCTCCAACATGTCGCAATACTGAATCTAGGGAAGTGTGTAAACTCACCGGTCTCGGGTTCAGATCACCTCTCGGTCTCTCCAAACTATGCTAAGGTGTCCTTAATCTGAATGTCCACTCGGCCCCCTCAGAAACAATACATCCGGGATGTGTAAGGGATGCAAGGGATAATTATTCTAACAGGTTTCTAACACAGGGTGCTAACAAAACAGGCACGCTAGGGGTGACTCACTCTCGTACAGACCACGGTCCCGAATACCTACCAAGCTAGACACATTCGCACCTAATCTCCTCTCGGTCTCAAAGGTGGTAGAATGCTAAATTATCGAATAATTTATATAACTTGTTTCTAGGGTTTACTACGTCTAGCAACCACAAGATTTATCAAAAACACTAAGTCTAAGATAATCACAAAGCCCTAGATCAAAAGATACAAAATCAATTAAACTAGAATTTAGCGAAACAAGAATTAATATTCAGATATTAAGCACACATATACAAAAGAAACCTTGTTAGAAAACCTTTACCAAATCATTATCCAAAACATAACATAGATCCATCCCGAAAACTATTATTCAATTGTCACCTATCATCAATACTTAGGTAGCACTAAAAGTTTAGCTCCTCATAGTCATGGAAAAAGATAAAAACATAGGTTCAAAATAATATATAGTCATAGTGATAATATTTATAAACATGAAGTAAATAAATATAAAGTCAAAAATTATTATAGTCGAACTCGTAGCTTGAATCTTGAACCCTAACCTTCCTGGCCTTCAAAATTGCCTCTCAAATCCTTGCTTTGATGTTACTCGAGTTCTGCTCTGCTTTGCCTTCGAATTATTTTCTTGGCCGCTGCTTTCCTTTACTTCGATGAATCATAATATTCCTTTTTTAAATATTTGCGCCGACTTCCTTTCATAATTGCATGGGCTAGGTTTTTTTCTTCCCAATAATTTGGGCCTAAACAAAAGTTCTTTCCCCTTTTTTTTGTTGTTTAGTTACGTAAATGCACATTTGACAAGAAGTCAATTATTATTATTATTATTACTAGCTGATTACCCCGGTAGGGTCCCGAGGTTAAAAAATCTAATTTTACGTGATAACCTATTGCAAATGGCTCAAGTTAACTAACCACAAAATCTCTCAATCATTGCATGTTCATAGTATTTTAATCAGTAATAACTCATATTCCCTAATCTAAAACCTAATCAGTAATCATCTAAAGAATCACTTATGTAAGCTGCAACTATTAAAAAACTCATCACATCTCTCTAATTTCTCACTTTCTAATGGCTCTTATAATTCCTAACCTAATCAACTAAACAAACACTTAAGTTGGAAGTTGTAATCATTGCATCTCATTATGCCACGTGCATAATCTAGAGATGGTTGAGGCCACCATTGAACGCCACGTGAGCAACTATCAATTCTTTCGGGAGCATCCCGGGGTTGAAAAATATAACCATTCTAATAATACTAATACTAATAGTAATAATTATTACTCTTGTAATTAAATAAATAAATAAATAACCTTGCTATAAGGTGACACCATGTGTTGCAGTGTTGCGCGATTTTTTCTCCTAACTTCTCTTGATGAAGTATACCTAGTAAAATTCCATTGATAACATGGCGATTAGGCTGATTTTCAACATCGTAGATAAGAACCTGATTTAAAATAAAAAACATGATTAATGAATAACATAAACACTTTGTGTGTTTTTTTCCTGTATGAACGAAACCTAACAAAGATAATAACATAGTCGATTTTTCTCCCTTTTTTATATAGGACTATGGTACTCGTTGGAAAGATAATAAAACACTCGTTAATTTGGTGTAATTTTTTTCTTTAAAAAATCTCGTATATAAAAGCTATAAACGTTTAAAAATTATGGGAGGAAACATGAGAGAGAAAATTTTAAATTTATTTTTAAATTCTTTTTTTTTCTAAAATAACTCAATTTAATTTAGGGTTTTATGTTTATCTTTTTTTTTTAATTAAAAAAGGAAATAGTTCAAAAACACTAAAATCTTTCAATTATGATGTCACGTGGCACTCTTAAAGGAGGTTGAGGCCTCCATTGCACGCCACATCAGCATATACATTTTCTTTTATATATATATATATATATATAGATAGATTATTATTAGAGTTAATAGCCATTTTCGTCCCTGAGGTTTGGTCCAGTTTGCCACTCCAGTACAAAAGTTTTTTTTTTTGCAATCTCTTACCTGTGGTTTGGATTTTTTTGCCAAATTCGTCCTTTTCACTAACCCAGTTAAAAAATCTCGTTAGTGTCAGGGGTAGGGTTGTCTTTTTACCAGTCAGGGACGAATTTGGCATTTAAAATTCAACCTTACCTCAGGGACGAATTTGGCATTTAACTCTTAATTTAAAATAATTGTTAATTAAATAATTTATTATGAATTTTTAAATATATTTTATTATGAATTTTTAAATAATTTATTATGAATCGTTAGTGACGAATTTGCTTACCCGTGCTTCCAAGACTGGTATCTTTTTATTATTATTCATTACGTATTTATAATAAAATTCACACTTCACACAGTTTTTATAAATTTCAAAATAATTATCAAGTAAATCTAAAAACACAAGATAGTCTCTTTAAATCAGAAGTTAGTAGTCCATTTGACCTAAAAGATCAATGTTTACATCCTAATGAGTTTACAACAGTAAACTTAACTATAAATTCTATATCTTTCTTACCAGATTGGGACATGGTCTACAGGGGCGGATTTAGGTAGGGCGCGACGGGTTCACACGAATCCATTCAGTTTCAAATTTTTAGTAGAAATGTATATAAAAATTATGCCATGAACCCATAAGTATTATTGGAATGAACCCATACACAAATATGATGAATAGCTCCATGGTTAAAACTTCCACTTTCAAACTTAAAGTCCTAGCTTCGAACCTTCTTCCATTCACGTTTCTGATTCGTTTTTAACTTCTTTTTTTTTTAAATCTAAAACGCAAGGCCCAGATCCCCTTCACGTTTCTGCTTCATTTTTGTGACAGAATTCATTTTTCTACTGAAGCCCACATCGTTCTCCACATACTACCAAATTAAAACTTGGGAGGTAAACTTTTAATCTCTAAATTCCACTGAGTAATGATAAAGAAAATTATCATTTTATTGATATGCTGTAGTCCCTAAATGAAAAATACAATTTTATTAGCAACACAGCATATGGATTGATGCGTGAATTACTATGAGCAACATGTGTATAACTTTTGGCATATTTCAGACTGCTTATTAACCACAAGAGTGTGAAATAAGCTGTTTTTAAAAATATAGATTGAAGCTCCTTATTTCGAAAACACATTAATGGCGGTTTAATGATTAAGTAATCTTTAGTTGAATGATAATTTGAAAGCAATAACTGGAGTTGTAGTTGTTATCTTCACGTCTTTGATCCAATCTATATGTCGAGTAGATTTAGGTAATTATAGCTTTAGAAACACAAGTTCAAGTATGCCACTTCTTTCTTATATAGAAATCATGAGTGAATAACTTCATTGTTCTGGTCTTTCTCATCTAAAAGTGAAGTTTTGAGGGATGCATTTCCATAAAGTATTTTTAGACTTTAGTAAAAGATGGTAGCAACTATTAGTTATAGAAATATTACATAACTTAGTTATTTTAAGTGCATTGCTAAAACAATGTTGCACAAAGGTTTGCCAGAATCTTCGTATTCTATTTTTAGAAAAGGGCCCGAAATTTTAATTTCCTTTTGAAATGCTTGCAGACAAGTCCACAAGAAAAGAGGTAATTAAATAATTGGTCCCCATTTTTTTGTTCTTTTGTTCATGTTATTCATTTTCATATTTTGATCAAATGTCTTTTTTTTTTCATCTCAGGTTTGCCCAACATTTTCATTGATCAGGAGGGTGGTTTGCAGTTTCGTGCCAGATGAGTTTTCTGGCACAGGTAAGCAAATTCGTCACTAACGATTCATAATAAATTATTTAAAAATTCATAATAAAATATATTTAAAAATTCATAATAAATTATTTAATTAACAATTATTTTAAATTAAGAGTTAAATGCCAAATTCGTCCCTGAGGTAAGGTTGAATTTTAAATGCCAAATTCGTCCCTGACTGGTAAAAAGACAACCCTACCCCTGACACTAACGAGATTTTTTAACTGGGTTAGTGAAAAGGACGAATTTGGCAAAAAATCCAAACCACAGGTAAGAGATTGCAAAAAAAAAAAACTTTTGTACTGGAGTGGCAAACTGGACCAAACCTCAGGGACGAAAATGGCTATTAACTCTTATTATTATTATTATTATTATTATTATTATTATTATTATTATTATTATTATTATTATTATAGATAGTATTATACTCCGTGCTCTACACTCGGGTGTTCTTGACTTGACCAAAGTTCCTTGTTTACGCTCTAACGTCCATGAACACCTGCTCTCAAGTGTTGGTGTTTCGAGTTAAATTCTTTCATTTTGAGCCCATTTTCCACTAACACCTATATAATAGTAAAATACATAAATACATATTAAAAATGACATAAAACAAATAAAAACTTGACCAAATAATATACAAAATATATAGGAAATTAGATGTGTTTTGCAACACATCAATCATCTAAGAAAAGTCGCCAATTCTTTGTAGCATATCGTACACCTGTTCTGGATTTCTCTGCTCTCAAATCCATGATTATAAGTTCTTCTTCCAAATTTAAAATCCCAACTCTCATGGTATCAGCAACTCCAAGCCTCCTTGCATACTTCACAGGAAGATGCTTTCAAATTATTGTCAAAAATTACATGCAATTATTAGTTAGGTAAAAATAGATTATATTATACAAATTTCTCTTAATAGCCAATACATAAATAAAAGTAACTTACAAAGAGTTTTCGCTTTAGAACTGTATACTCATATTGAGGTACTGGTCCTTGTGGATTTTCACCAACCACATCATTTCCACCAACTTGATGACTTAAAATTTAAATATCATCGGGATCATCTTCATCATTATTAACTTCATCAGACTCACTACTTTCTACATCCTCAAGTGAAACTCGGATATGCAAAACATCAAATTGTTAGGACAAAAAGGATTGAGGAAACCACTTTTGCAAACCTTAGTCTAATTCATACTTCTACAAAATATTCTAAGTATAGAACTACGGAAGAAAGAAGACTAAAGTACTGAAGAAGGATTCAACAAGTACTGAAGAAGAAGTATCAGAAGTTCTAAAGTCTAACCAGACAAGTTCACTAAAGAACTACTGAAGACAAACTACTCATCAATAGTTTGTCATTCATTAGTACTTGCACCAGAATCTTTCAACCGCCTTATGTTTCAGTAGTTTATTTGTTTAGTATTACTTTATCTTTTTGTGCAAGTTCCAAGAATGCAACTTGTTACAACTTGTTACAGACTTGCTTTTTGGCAAGGTTCATGTATTTTGTAAGTCTATAAATAGATGGGTTCATCCCTCTGTTTTAGACATTGATTTTAATTGAAACTGAAATCCTTCAAAGCTTATTATTGTTATCTCCATTTCATTTACTGAGAATCTGTTTGAGTATTTATTGTCATTCACATTCAATACTTAGATTCTCATTAAACTTGTCTTTAGTTTTCAAACAATCTAGGGGGAGTAATAACTCCTGTTGATAGTGTAACTTTACTTACTTATTCCATTGTGCAAATCTGATTGAACTTGCTAAACACATAAGTGTTCACTAGCAAGCAAAACATCAAGAGCATTACTGATCCAACAATTGGTATCAGAGCACTGGTTTATCTGATCACATATCAATCTAACACATTGAGAATCAGACACATGCTCTTATTGATATTCAATAAAGGATTAAAAGTTCACTTTTATCAACATCCATCACTTTAAGAGATATTTGACAAATCAATACTCTTTAAAATGGATCCACATAATACTGGTTCTGCCAATAAACCTGCTATGCTAGTTAGAAATGAATAAAATATCTGGCAAAGGAGAATGGCACATACATTATCACAGACCAACACTGGTTGCTGGAAATATGTGATATATGGTCCTCACAAACCAGTAAATATTAATCTTGAAACTAAAGTAGAAATACCAAAAGACCCAAAGGACTATACAGATGATGATTTCATAAAACTTGAGCTTGATGCTAAAGCTTTCTCTATGTTGGCAATGGCACTCCCAAATGAAATCTACTCTGGACTATTACATTGTGATAGTGCCAAAGAGCTTTGGAACTTCCTAAAAGAACAGTTTGGAGGAACTAAAGAGGTGATTGCCAACACTAGAGAAATCCTGGCTCAACAATATGACACTTTTTCTCACATAAATGGGGAAACTTTAACTCAACAATTTGAAAGATTCTCCTCATTAATATCTAAGCTAAAATTAAATGGTCAGACCTACACAACTGTATCTATGCTTCATAGATTTTTAAGGTCTTTACCTGAAAAATGGAAAACATATTCTATAGTCCTCAGATCCTCACCAGACATTAGCTCCTTCACTCTTACAAAATTACATGGGAGATTGCTAACTTTTGAAAGAGAAATCGATCAAAAGAAGAAACTCCAAAGTTCTGGTAAAGCTGCTGATGACTATCTACCAGGTAGTACAACACTATTGGGACAAGATTCACCTACTTGTTCAAATAGTTTTGGATCTTTTGACCACATTGACATAACAGCTGGGATCTCATCAGAAAGATCATTCCCAGGTTATGAAAATGATGAATATAGTCAAACTGCTGATAACATGTGTTTTATCATGGATGATTTAAAAAAATTCAGCAATGATGACTTAGAAGAAATGGACATCTTACACCAACTGGCCATGTTAAGTATAAAAACAAACAAATTTTATAGAAGGTCAGGAAGGAAATTTCCAGGAATAAACAGTTCTACAAAAATTGGTTTTGCTAAGTCTAAACTTAGATGTCACAAGTGTCAGAAGTTGGGACACTTTGTTAGAGAGTGTAGAAGCTCTAGCTAAAACCAATCACAGTCTAGAAATAAGTTTAACCCTAGTTATAATATGAATAATGGAACACTGGAAAGTGCACATTTTGTACAGGCACAAACTACACAAATCCAATATGTGCCACAAGTACAATATGTACAGATGCCTGCTCAACAGATGCAGAGCCAACAATCAATCCCTCCCATTCCAACTGCTCAACAACCTCCACAGACCCAACAACCCTCACAATAAAGTTTGTTTACCTCAGGGTATGTTGACTGGAGCAGTCTTCCTTTTGACACTACTGAGTGCAATCCTGATGCAGACAACAAAATGTTTGACATCAACTAGGGAGAACCTGACAATGGCAGAAAGAATTTTGCCTTAATGGCATTTGAGGGCTGCACCTCAAAATCTGCCTTGTCTCAGGTATCAAAAGAATCTTTAATAAAACTTTGTTCAACTTCATGTAAAGAATCTTTTGCTCTCATAAGAGAGACTAATGTGCATTTACAAGGCAAAGCAAATGACTCTGAGAGAAAATTTGCTCAGATGAAATGTGATTTAGAAAGAAAACTTGCTGCAAAGGCAAAAGAAAATTCTAAATTAACTAACAATGCTATTGAAACCCAAGCACAACTTAAAATCATGATAGAAGACCTAGGAAATGTCAGAAAAGAGCTTGCTGACACCAAGGTTGTTTGTGAAAAATGGGTAGAATCTTGTCAAGGGTACCAACTGCTTCTTAACAAACAAAGTGCTTCAAATGTTAGGTTTGGCATAAGGTACAATCACACAGAAACACCAACAGATTTTTCCCCCAAAACTACTGAAAATGGGAGAAACATTGTTTCAGGTGAAACTTCTGAAGAGAAAGAATGCACATCTTTTCATGAAAACTTTCTAAAAACTCACAAAGAAAGTTCTTCAGAAGTACTAATAAAATCTGACTTTAAGCCATCAGTAGTTTCATCTACAACAGGAGTTGAGAACCTGAAAACTACTGACGACCTAAAACAAATCAAAACAGTCAGAAATTTGCCTTCAAATGAAAAAGAAAAGGCAAAAGAATGTGAAATCTGTGGTCTGTTTAACCACAAGACAGAATTTTGCAGATATAGAAAAGGAATTCAGTACAACAAGAAAATTTAACAACTGGTTGTGGGAATAAAAAACAACTACATGTCTTCAACTACTCCATATGGACTTATTTGGGCCAGTAAAAATCATGAGCCTTGGTAAGAAGAAGTACTGCTTGGTCATCATTGATGACTATTCAAGATTCACATGGGTATTCTTCTTATTCTCCAAGGATGAGGCAGCTGAAATCATCAAGTTCTTCATTCTACAAGTAGAGAAACAATATTCTCTATCTGTCAAAGCCATTAGAAGTGATAATGGGACAGAGTTTAGGAACAAAACTCTGGATGAATTCTGTTTGTCTAAAGGGATTATTAGACAATTCAGTGTTCCCATAACTCCTGAACAAAATGGTGTGGTAGAAAGGAAGAACAGGACATTGATTGAAGCAGTAAGAACTATGTTAGCTGATTCAGGCATAGCATTGTATTTCTAGGCTGAAGCAGTTAACACTGCATGTTATGTTCAAAATAGAGTCCTTGTCAACAAGAGACACTCAAAGACTGCCTATGAAGTTCTTCATGGCATAAAGCCCCTTATCTCCTTTTTCAGGGCTTTTGGATGTCAATGTTTCATTCTAAACATTAAAGACTCTATTTCAAAGTTTGCTGCTAAAGTTGATTTAGGTTATTTTCTTGGTTATTCTTCCACTAGAAAATCCTACAAGGTTTTTAAATCAAGAACCAAGATAGTAGAAGAAACACTGAATGTCAAGTTCAATGAATCAAAACACACTCTTATTCCAGCACATCCTGCTGAACTCTTTGACCTTGATAGCTTCCATTTCGGACCTGAAAAGACTGTCACTTCATCTAAACCTACTTACTATAGTGATCAGAGGTTTGATGATGAGGATCCAGCACCATGGACTCCTAATACAGTCATTAAGTCAACTTTCAAACCTTCAGAAGTTTCACAAACTTCTTATTCAACAACTGCTGATGTACAAACTCAAACATCTGCTTCAGCTCCTACAATTATTGAAGATGTTCAAACAGCTGAACCAGACATTATAAACCTCAGTGGTTTGTTTGATGAAGTACAAGAGCCACCTACACCTGTCAATGGTTTACAACAACTGATTGAACACAAAGATCATCCACTAGAACAAATCATGGGTGATATTGCATCAGGTGTTCTCATAAGAAACCAGCTTTCCAACTTTTGCTTCTTCTCAGCATTCATTTCTCAGTTGGAACCTAAGAAGTACCAAGAAGCCCTCAAAGACAACAATTGGGTGGAAGCTATGCAAGATGAGTTGCTTCAATTCAAGAAGCAACAGGTTTGGGAAATCTGTCCCTTATCACCAAACAAGCTACCAATTGGCACAAGATGGGTTTTCAGGAACAAACAAGATGAGGCTGGTATGATCATTAAGAACAAGGCAAGACTGGTGGTACAAGGTTACTCTCAAGAAGAAGGAATTGATTATGATGAAACCTTTGCTCCAGTTGCAAGGCTTGAAGCCATCAGGTTATTTCTGGCCTATGCCATTTCCAACAAAATAAAAGTTTTTCAAATGGACGTTAAGAGTGCATTTTTGTATGGAAAGATCAAAGAGGAAGTGTATGTTTGTCAGCCACATGGGTTTGAGGATCCTTCTCATCCTGAGTGGGTGTACAAGCTTGACAAAGCTCTTTATGGGCTAAAACAAGCTCCAAGAGCCTGGTATGAAACACTTTCCAACTTTTTGCTCAAAAATAACTTTACAAGAGGCTCCATTGATAAAACTCTTTTCATTAAAAATGTTGGAAATCATGTCTTACTTGTTCAAATTTATGTTGATGATATCATATTTGGTTCAACAAACACAAAATTGTATGATTAATTTAAGAAACTCATGCAATCAAATTTGAGATGAGTATAATGGGAGAACTGCAGTACTTTTTAGGACTGCAGATTAAACAACAAACAAATGGAACTTTTATACATCAATCTAATTATGTTAAAGAATTATTGAACAAATTTTCTTTACAAGACTGTAAATCATGTTCCACTCCCATGACACCTACCACACAAGTTGAACCAGATGATCATGGAAAACAGGTTGATCAAACCATGTATAGATGTATGATAGGTTCCCTTTTGTATCTAACTGCTTCTAGACAAGATATTATGTTTTCAACATGTGTCTGTGCTAGATATCAATCAGCTCCTAGGGAATCACACCTAATTGCAGTCAAAAGAATCTTCAGATATCTGAAAGGAACTCCTACACTTGGAATTTGGTATCCTGCTTCTAGCAATACCAAGTTATCAGCTTTTTCAGATAGTGACTATGTAGGGTGCAAAATGTGAAGAAAATCAACATCTGGTGGTTGTCAATTCTTGGGAAACTGTCTAGTGTCCTGGCAATCAAAGAAGCAAACATCTGTTGCAACTTCAACTGCTGAAGCTGAATACATTGCAGCAGCAAGTTGTACATCACAGATACAATGGCTCCAATATCAACTTCTTGATTATGGAATCAAAGAAACCAAGACACCATTGCTTGTAGACAGTAAATCTGCCATTAGAATCATTCAAAATCCTGTTCAGTTCTCAAAGACTAAACATATTGAAATCAGGTATCATTTCATAAGGGATTTCTATGAAAAAGGCAAGATAGAAGTGAAGCATGTGACAACAGCTAATCAAATAGTTGACATATTCACTAAACCCCTTGACACATCAACATTTCAGAAGTTAGTATCCATGCTTGGGATGCTAAATTTGTAAGTGTTTCTTTTACTTTTCCTGCACATATTTTATTTTTCACTTACATCTGTTTTTAAGTCCAAAACTTCTAAAAAACAAAAAGAGAGAAACTACTGATGAACAAATCATCAGTATGGGAATATTTTCTGAAAAATGATTAACTTCTAATAAAACAATCTTTAGAAGTTATGAATAAAGTGTTTATAAAACTTTCTCATCAGTTGTTGAAAACTACTAAACAGAAAATGGGAACTACTGATGATAATTGTTCTTCATCAGCAGTTTTGTCATTAAGGGCAAATCAGACATTTCCCACTTCAGAAGTTTGACCTAGGGCGGTTACAAACTTCTGATAAACACCTTTTCCAACACTTATCCTTTCAAAAAGCAAAATTCCCTCCTTTTCTCTCAAGAACACTCTCAAAACCCTTAACCTGCAAAAATACTGTTCGATCCACACACACACAAACCACATGGCTCTAATACTGAAACAGGGACATAATCCAAGAGGCTACTTTGAGAAACATGAAGCTTGGTCCCTATACGACGAAATCATTGATTTAGTCGTTTGTTGGGTCTGCTGACCTGAAGAAGAACAGACGATTGAAAAGCCAAAATATACTAACAGTTGATCCACATAAATAAACAGTCTTTACAACATACTCTTCCCAAAAGACTGTTGACCCTAACAACTGTTCCACCCAAACAACTGCTATGACAACTACTGCTACAAAGGACTGCTGGATAACAACTGATAGAGAACAACTGCTGACCAAAGGTCTGATGAAGAACAACTGCTGATCAAGTACTGAAGACTAAAGGTCTGTTAGAACCAACAGCACTTAGGCTCCAACAGATGATACAAGACCATCAAAGTTTTCCTCAAAAGTAGTTTACCTTACAGTTTTTTGTAATATAACAGTAGTTTGTATAGGGCAGATGTTTTATGTTGTTATTCTGTTAGAGGTCACTATCTTAGGTGACCTCAGCCTAGGTCACCAGTGGTTTAGATTTGTCTATAAATAGAACAGTGATTGTACTGTTCTATTGGTCATTCACAACATTCTCTCAGACAAACAATCACAGAGTGATCAGGCTGAGGGGGAGTACTTGTAATTGATTGTAATCTTTCAATATAATGAAAGCTTTCGATTAAGAAAACATTTATTCCTTTTGTTTTGATTATAGTTTATCATTCCGCTGCACTTTCCATATATATTCACTTCATTCATTTCTTATTTTACTTTAAACAAATCAAAACAATCAAACTTAGATCCTAACAATTGGTATCAGAGCTTGGTCAATTAAATTCGATCTAATCAATCAATTTAATATAAACAGATCAGCTCACAATTATTGATATCGTTTGTTTGTCGGATTGAAAACAGAGTAATAGTTTATTTTTTATTCAACCGGTTATAAACAAACTTTGTTTTTGAAAAATCAGAGAATGGCTTCAATCAATCACGATCCACACAACACTGGCATGAACAACAAGCCACCGATGCTTGTCAGATCTGAATACAATATCTGGCAACGTCGGATGAGCCATCTTCTAGCTCAACAGAACACTGGGTGTTGGTAGTCGGTTATCTTCGGACCACATGTTCTGATGGTGCCGAGTACCGAAGATCCCATGGTTCAGGAGCCTAAGAAACTTGAAAACTACTCCGACCAGGATTTTCAAAAAATTAAGTTAGATGCTAAGGCCTTCAGTATTGTGGCCATGGCTCTACCCAATGATATATATGCTGGGTTGTTACACTGTAACAGTGCAAAGGAGTTCTGGGATGCACTGAAAGAACAATTTGGTGGGACTGAAGAGGTTATTGAAAACAATCGTGAAATACTTAACCAACAATATGAAACTTTCAGTCATGTTAAGGGAGAGTCATTAACCCAACAATTTGAGAGGTTTAACTGTCTCATTAGTGAACTAAAACTGGTTGGTCTAACTTACCCTCATTCAACCTTGAACCATAGGTTTTTAAGATCATTACCAGATAAATGGGACACTATTGCTATAGTTATGAGAAACTCAATTGGATTCAAGGACCTATCACTGACCCAGCTTCATGGTAAGCTCTTGACCTATGAGAGAGAGCTTAACCAGAAAAAGAAGCTACAGGACTCTGGAAAAGTGTCTAATGATTATGTATTTGGTAACACAACACTTTTGGGTCATGATGAGGTGCCTGGAAATACTAAGAATAAGAGTTATGACCATTTCATTGACATAACTTCAGATTTTAACTCAGGTTTTAACTCTGATTCTTATTCACCAAACTATGCTTTTACAGCAAGTGGTGGTGATATCCAGGCATCTGATAACATATCCTTTGAGTATGATGACCTAAAATACTTCGACCCTGATGATTTGGAAGAAATGGACATTATGCACCAATTGGCCCTTCTCAGTGTAGGAACTAACAATTTTTACAAGAAAACTGGGAGAAGGTTTCCAGGGTTAACTGGCAGATCAAAGGTGGGGCTGGATAAATCAAAGATAAAGTGTTATAAATGTTATAGACTTGGTCATTTTGCAATGGAATGTAGGAGTCAACATGGTACACCTATAATTACCTACCCAAATCAAAGGCCTCAGACCAACACTTATCAAAATTCTTATAATACCCATGGACCCAATGTGCAAAACACTACTCATTTTGCACAGTCCTCAAACACTGTTCCTGTCCAGTTTGTCCAAACCACTGTTCCTCAGATCCACTATGTGCAAACACCTGTTGCTCAGGCACCTGTGCCAATGACTGCTGCTTCATCCTCTGCTCCTGCAGAGACCAGTCAATGGAGTTTCTTCACACAAGGCTTTGTTGATTGGAGCAGTCTACCAGATGAGTTAACAGATGAAAATTTTGCATTAGTTACCAAAGCTGAAAATGAACCAGAAAATTTTTGTTTCATGGCTATGGTAGAAGAAGTTGAATCTGAGGAGGTGGTGACTGAATCTAAAGTTGTGACTGATGATGTTGTTGATGAAGTAGTTGCAGGTGAAAAACCTGAAGAAGAGGTTGTGAATCTCTTAGATCCTTGGGGTGCATCTGATGATTGTGAGTGCAAGTGTGATTGTGCATTGACGGCTGCTGCTAAGGTATCTCCTCAAATTCTTAAAGATTTATGTTCTGACAAATGTGTAATAGCATTTGCTAACATCAAAGAGGTGAATGAAAACTTTAGAAAGAAAATTTTAGATGATGGAGCTAAATTTGAGAAACTTTCAAAAGAGTTAAAAACAAATTTAACTGAAAAAGAATCTAAAATAAGCAGCTTAAAACATGAAGCAACCATAACCAAAGACCAGCTCCAAACTATGATAACTAAATATCAGAGTTGCAAAAGTGAGCTTGAGTCCACCCAAGTTGAATGTCAGAAATGGGTGGAATCATGTAGAGGTTTTGAAATGCTACTCAACAAACAAACCAAAAGTCATGTGAAGTTTGGTTTTGGTTTTGAAACCACTGCTCCAGCTTTTGAAAACACTGACAAAAGGGATCAAAAGTTAGTTGACGTAGTACCAACAAATTTGAAGGGTCAAGAGATCAAAATCACTGAACCTAATGGTAAGAAAATTGTTCTAGAAAAAACCAGAAGGTTCCTCATCATTCACTGAACTTGAAAATTATGAATTTAAACCTACTTGGTCTGATGAGTGTGGTACTCTTGAGAACTTTAAGCCTGTTGATTTGAAAACTCCTGAGGGAAAGACAACACCACATGCAAAGATCATTCCCTTGAAAAACCTTCTAGCAGATGCTTAAACATCTGTTGAAAAGAAGGTTGAAAAAGGGAAAAAGAAATAAAAGTCTGTCAACTTGTACTGTGATTTCTGTGAAAAGAAGAATCATGTTACTAAAAACTGTTTTATTTTAAAAGCATATGATATTAACAAAGGAACAAGTGCATGTGATTCCAAAGCCACATGTTCAATATGTGGGAAAACGAATCACAAAACCAAAGAGTGTCAGTATCTCAAAAATTTTTATGTCAAAATACAAGAGTACAAGGCTAAAACTCTTGCAAGTCAAGTGGTGAGTACTTCAAAAGGAAAGCCCAAACAGACTTTTACACCAGTCCAAACATCTGTTACCAAAAGTCTTGAAACATCTGCTTCCAAGGATGTCCAAGTAACAGATGCTCCACCCACAAGCAAGTACCCAAGAGGATATGGACAACCACCATGTCATAATCTGTCACATGTTTATGAGGAACCAAAAAGATCTTCTAAACCAAGAGTGAACAGAAATCCCTATGGGTATTATCATCTGTCTGGAAGTGATCAAACAAATGGTGCCCCAAGTGTTGACATTCAAGCACTTGCAAATGGTCAGCAACAGTTGTTGACCATTTTGGTTACCACTTGTGTTTGTGCAAGATCCCATGCTTCACCCAGAAAGTCAAACCTTATTGCTGTGAAAAGGATATTCAGATATCTAAAAGGTGCTCCCACACTTGGTATCTGGTATCCTGCTAATGGAAACATTGAGCTTTCAGGTTATTCAGATAGTGATTTTGCTGGCTGCCACACCACAAGGAAGTCTACATCAGGAGGGTGCCAGTTTCTAGGGAATACCTTAGTCTCTTGGCAAAGCAAAAAGCAAGCAACTGTTTCCACCTCAACAGTTGAGGCTGAATACATTGTTGCTGCAAGCTGTACAGCCCAACTCATGTGGCTTCAAAATCAATTGCTAGATTTTGGGATAACTACACTAAAGACTCCACTCATGTTAGACAGTCAAGCTGCTGAAAATATCATCAAGAATCCAGTTTCTCACTCAACCACCAAGCACATAGACATCAGATATCATTTTTTCAGGGATAGCTATGAAAAAGGTTTGATTTCTCTACACCATGTTCCAACAGAGGATCAGTTGGCAAATGTATTGACAAAAGCTTTAGACACATCTACCTTTACAAATCTGATTTCTAGAATTGGTATGCTAAAACATGGATTAAACAACACAAATGTTTTTAATAAAAGCATTAAAATGTTTCAGAAAATCAAAATCCATCCTTAAAAATAGCCTTTTGTTGAAAAATCTGTTAAGGATGAAACAACCACTGTTTCATCCATTCTATCCACTTGAAAAATCTGTTTCAAACCTCTGATCAGATAAAACGACTGTTTTATTATCTATATATATATATCTATACATATATACATATATCTATCTAGATTAAAAAAAAAATATATAAAGTGCTGTTAGTATCAGCACTTTGGTAAAGCAACAGCTGTTTGCATCAGATGTTTGCCAAAACAGTTGTACACCACCAGATATTTCACCATCAGATGTTTGCCATCAGATGTTTGCCACGTCTGCTCCTACAGGCAGAGTTTTGGCCACATCAGCGGTTTCACCAGAACCTATAAAAACCCTGTTTTATCACAACAGTCGTTACACTGTCTCATTGTATTCAAAATACTGAAACCGCCTTCTTCATTCTCAAACCCTTACTCTAATTCCATTCACTCTCACACTCGGAATCCATTACAATGGATCTTCAAGCTAAAGCCACCCACAATTACCTCCCATATCTGGTAAAAACAGATGAAAACACTCCATTCCATTCCACCATCGACATCATTTTACAATCCAAATACCTGACAATCCTAACCGCTGACGCCCCTATCTATCTTGATACCCTCCAAGAATTCTGGTTGAATGTTGAGTTTCTTCTTCAAGAAAAAAAGCCTACTTCCATTATCTGAAAAATAGGAGAGACAAGTATCGTCATTACTCCTGAACTCATATCCACAACCTTCTCACTCAATGACCTGTCAGGTAAAGACTCTTTCCCTAAGGCAGATCTTCACACAGAATTTCAGGAAAGAGGTTATGATGCACAGATGACTGGGTCAACACTTTTCAAAAAGTTTTTCCCACCAGTCATGAAAATTTTCTTTCATACCCTCCTTCTCTGTGTCTTTGCTAAGTCCACTTCCTTTAATGAAATCCCATTGAGGATTCAGTACTTGGGCTATGCTATATTGTCAGATTCTGACTTCAATTTATCTCAGGGACTAATTATGGACTTAGTGTCAAATGTGAAAGCCATAATGTCTGGGTCTAATAATGCTTTCTTGATTTACCCAAGAATTTTGAGTGTAATCCTTCAAAAGGTTTTACCTGAAAAAGATTTTAAAAATGGTGAGTTTATTCAAATGAAGAGTCTAACTGATGAAACTTTCACTAGAATGCTGGGTTCAACCACCCAAGAAAAGGTATCAAAAGTGTCAAAAGTTTCCAAAACACAAACAAAGAGGACTATGACAGCAACTGCTGTCCAAACCTCTGTTGTTGAGCCCACTGCTCCTGGCGATCATGGCACTACATCCAGTGTTGTGAAACCCACACCAGCCACTTCCAAAAGAAAACGTCCATCCACAAAAACCACCACTCAACCAAAAAGGGGACTTCTAGAAGATGAGATACCAGAAGATAACCCTGTTGCAACACAAAAGCAACAAGAAACCACTACTGTTACTTCCTCACAACAGTTGGTAATATCTTAACCTGACCAAACTCCTCATGCATCCTCACAAAAGGATCATGTTGTAAGCCAAGGGGAAACACATCATGATACATTTAAGTCACTTGGCCGTATGTTCACAAGCCCCTCTCCCAGGGCTAATTCTCTTTTACTCCTCCACCTTCACCAAAACATGTTCCACAAACCATGCAACCTCTGTTTGAGGCTATTGAGAAAACTCAGGAAAATCCCAGTTCCTCTCTTTCACCTATTAATGAGAGTATACCTCCACAAGTGACTGGGACTGAAGAAATTCAATCAGCCATCCCACAAGCAGAAGAGGAGGTTACACCCCTAGAGTTCAATGAAACTCTAGGTGAGTTTTCAAGTGGAGCAGCCACTACTGATGTAGAGACCATTGTCTCATAACAGGACAGGGGTTACATAACTAAGACTCCCTTGAAGGCAACAACTGATGAGGCCACTATAATGTCCCTAAAATCAATTGGAAGTCCCCAGAACCAAGAAAAAGGGGCATCTGGTTCTCATCCCTTGGACTCACCTCCTAGGAATGAACCAGTTACAACTACCACTGGTAGGAATTCAGATGATCCTATTAACTTAGGTGATGAGTTAAAATACCAAGAATTGATGGCCAGAGTCCAATCCATTGAAACCTCTGTTGCTGATATCAAATCTGATGTCAAGTTAATATTGGATTCATTGGCTACTCTCACCAAGAGTCAACCATCCACAGCTGATATTACTAGTGAGCTATGGAAATCCGTTTCTCCCATCATCATAGCTCACTGAAAACTAGCAGATCAGACTCATGAAACCTACATGCCTGAAATCTGAAATATGATAGATGCTAGGTACAAAGATACCCATGCAGAAATTCAGGCATTAAAGACCATCTGCTGAAGACCACTGGCTATGCCCCTACCACTATTCTCAGAGATGAAGATGATGATGAATTCACAGCCGATGATGCCAAAAAGGGGGAGAGTGGTAGAGATAGATTGCCAAAGCTAGATCCCTTTGGTTGTCCACCTTCACAAAAAGGTCAATCAAAGTCTGCCAACAAACCAGGGTCTACCCAAACAACACCACAACAACAACAAACCAGCAAAGCTAAAGAAGTGGACAACTCTGCTAATGAAGAAGCTGAAAAAGCTACTGAAGATAAGCAAAAAAGGGCTGACACTTTGGAAGTCAAGGCAGAGGCTTTGATACAAAAGAAAAGGGAACAACAGCAGGAAGTTGAAGATGTGGGTTCCTCTAAGAGGAAGAAAATGCCTGCCAAACATATAAGAAAACCACCATCTAAACTGGCTGTTAAAACCACTGCTATCAAAACCACTGCTGCCACCCAAACCACTGATACCACCACAACATCTGAACCTGTCACCATTACCACCAAACCAACATCTGAACCTACAACCACATCACCACCTAAATTCCAAACATCTGCTGGTCCTTCAAAAGTGCCAACAGATGTTAACACCATTACTGCCTCTACACCACCATCACCAAAAATCTTGTACAAAAGTGATGGGTTAAGCTAAAAGATGTGTATAAAAGCATCCTTAAATGAATTTTAAGGAGTGATAAGTTGTCAAATGGTGTTGCTTTGATGTTATTATGTATTTCAGGATTTGATGATTAAAGGAGGCAAATATGACGTTTTGGAGCTGCTCGGGCGAGATACGGAAGCATAAACGAGCTGGAAAATCAAAATCTGAGGTTGAAGGAGGTTTTGGCATAGGATACGCCAAAACTGGCGTATCCTACGCCAGTGGCGTAGGCAAGAACACAGCAGCTTGCGTAGGGCAGCAGACATCAGCTCAGGCAAATCTGACTTAGCGTAGGATACGCCAAAAGTGGCGTATCCTACGCCAAAAGTCAAAATGGTCAAAAAACTTCCTTTTTCAAGTCAATGATCATCAAAAACATTTTAATGACGGATTTATGAGGGAGGACTGAGTTTTTAGCTGTTTTGATCTCCTTCTTCATTATATTAATCATCACCATTGAAGACACAACAACACACAACATTCTCCAAGCTTAGTAACAATTCTTTGAAGATTGAAGAACCTCTTTTGAAGATGATGAACACCATAGCCATGCTTGGCTAAAAACACTTGTATTACACTAGGGATGTAAGTTCTTGATACCTAGGGCTTAAACATTTGGGTATTGTTTAAACTTTTGATTAATGTTGTTATGTACTTGAAT
Source organism: Ambrosia x helenae (assembly GCA_030844895.1). NCBI lineage: Eukaryota > Viridiplantae > Streptophyta > Magnoliopsida > Asterales > Asteraceae > Ambrosia > Ambrosia x helenae. Next base: position 133,212,276 of record CM061232.1, read on the forward strand.
TACTTGTGTTGATTAGTGATTAACCTTATGTTGAACTCATTTTTAGTTAATTGATCTTGTGCCAATTTCTAAATGTTATGAACATGGTTCCTTGCATCAACACTACCATAGGATTGTATGTTCTAAATGATAAAGTATAGTTTAGTCCATTGTGAATGTTGATGAAACTTGATACCTAAGTTTATTGAACAATCAACCCGTTAGTACCAATTGCATTATCTTTGTTTATCCAATTATGCCCAATTGTTGAAAGCCCTAGTGTTCAATTACCCAATCCTTAGTGTAATCATCTTTATCTTATTGTTTAAAGTATTATTAATTATTTCTTACAAATTTCATTTTAAGTTTCATATTAATCAATGAACTTTTCAATCAATTTCTAAACACCAATTCATATATTGCATAATTAGCATCTTCATAAACAACAAATTCAAAGTTAACTAGGAAATACTCACTAACCACACGCTCCTTGGATTGATACCCTACTAACCCTATCTATTTAGGTTATTTAGGCTTTGTATGACCCGTAACGATCGAGGTCATCAAATGGCGCCGTTGCCGGGGAGCTAGTGCGCTTAGTGTTTATTGAGTAGTTAATATTGTGATAATCTGTTTAATTGTTTGTTTGGTTTATTCTCTACTTTTTCTTGTTACGCGGGGTGTGTTATTTGTGCAGTTCACAGGTAGTGCATGCGTACGCGACATTCGGGGAGAACATCTCCTTTAGTGTTTGAACCAGAAATTGAGAGAGTAGCTAGAAGAAACCGACAACACCGATTAGAGGAGCCGATTCCTTCTAACTCCCAAACATCACCCGTACGTAAACCTTTGTCCTTTGAAACCGTTCAAATGGCAAGCTCAAACCCAAATCGCCGTTCAGGTGAAAATAGAAGACCACCCACTCCACTTCATCCAAATCAAACCCAACAAAACCCACCTCACCAACCAATTCACAACCGAATTCCCAACACCCGAAATGTAAACCAAGGTCCCTCCATGTCTAACTGTGGCAATCCCACATTTGATCCGGTCAATCGGTACAATGAAGCCGGATATGAAGATTATGTGGAGACTATTGAAGAATTGAGGGCGAACATTCATGATGATGACCCATTCAGTGTACCAAGTTTCAATCATCAGACAGAGTTAGTGTTCATTCCTACCACTCGGGAGAAGATGAATATTCTGAAAGGGATTACAATGAGGATGATGAGGATTGGGGCTACAGAAATGTTAATGATGATTATGGGGATGAGGAAGAGTATCACGGTGATAATAGTTCTAACGTGGGTGCAAATCGAAACGGGGGTAATGACGGTTATTACAATCACGTCGTTAATAATCATCAACCAAGACAAAACCCAAGAAGGCATCAATTTCCCAACATTCACCAAAACCGGGGTGAAAATTTTGTGGGTCGACCAGAAAGAAGACCTAATGAGGGAAGACAACCTAGAGGTGAAGAAGTTAATGCTCCAAGACGAAGGCCCCCAGTTCCAATGCAAGGAGTCAATGGTCGGTTTAGACCACTTGCATCTGAGAACGAATCACCTATTGTACCACCACCTCCAGGGAGAAGATCCTTTGATTGCAAGCCCAACTACATCAACATCATTCCTCATTTTCGTGGAATGGCTAATGAAGACCCATATGATCACCTATCTGAATTCAAGGCAATGTGTGGTACTATGGGAGGTCATAACTTTTCGTTAGATGAAGTACAGTTGAGGCTATTCCGGTTTTCTCTCAAGGATAAAGCAAAGACGTGGTTCCTCACTTTACCCGCACACAGCATTTATACCTGGGGAGAAATGCAACAGGTATTCTTGGATGAATATTTCCCCAGTTTTAAAACAGATGCGGTGCGGCTAGAGATTCGTTCTTTTCAACAGTTACAAGGGGAACCACTTCATGAAGCTTTCACTCGCTTCAAGGAGTTAATTCGGAAATGCCCGTACCACAACATCGACCTTTGGGAATTGGTTAGTAGTTTCGTGAATGGATTGAGCAAAGAGGAAAGAAAATATCTCAAGTCTACTAGCAATGGAACATTGTTATCTAATCCGGAGCAAGAAGATTGGGATTTTTTGGAGCTAATGGCGAAGAATTCAAAATCGGAAGAGGCAGCTGATCGAAGAACTAAACACCCGGTCTCTAAATCTCTTCCCGATGCAGATTCAAGTTCTAAGGACCGAATTGCTCAGTTGGAGAGAGAGTTGGCAAGAATGAAGAAACGGGAGGTGTCATCGATACAATACCCCGTGTGTGATAATTGTGGAGATTTGGGGCATAAAGCTAGTGAGTGCTCCGGTGATATGGGTCAACCAACCGAAGAAGTAAATCAAGTGTATGGAGAAAGGAAGTATGACATGAACTCCAACACTTATCATGCAGGCTTGAGAAACCATCCTAACTTTAGGTATGGTAATCCTTCTAACCAAATGAACCCGAATTTCCAATCGGGAAATCAAAGCGGTGGTGGGCAATATCAAGGTCGCCAAGGTGGTAATCAAGGCGGTTACCAAAGAAACAACTACAATCAAGGTGGTAACCAAGGGTACAACAACAATTATCAAAGAGGTTACAACCAAGGCGGCTCCTCAAGCAACCAAGGAAACTCTTCGGGAAGTCAAGGTGGTGATGAGTCTTTGAGTTCAAAAATGGATGCTTTAATGAGCATGATGAAAGAGAACAACAAAGCAAATGAAGTGAGGGATAAGTCTCATGAGGCCTTGGCTAAGCAAGTGGGCCAATTAGCGGAAGAAATGGCTCAATGGAGAGGAAGCACGGGGAAGCTTCCTAGTGATACCACTATCAACCCACAACATCAAGCATCGAGCTCAAGAAACAATCAAAGCGTGCATATAAATGCGGTGAGTTTTATTTTGAATGATAAGATTGTGGGTAATGAAACAACTCCACCACAACAATTTGTTGATGGTGTGGTGGAGGAGGTTGATAGTGATGATGAGCAGGAAGAGGAAAATATTTCACAAAATAATTTTGAAGTTAAAAATTATAAAAAATGTTTTTACGAAAAGTGTTTAAATGAGATGGCTACTAAGACAAGTGTGGGGATGGAGACTAATACCATCCCATATCCTACAGCTTTAGTAGACCCAAACAATGTGTCAAAGTGGAGCCCACCAAAGGACGAGAGGTGGGAAAATTTTAAGCAAGTCAAAATAAATTTACCACTTATTGATGCAATTGAAAAAATTCCTGCTCATGTTGAATGTGTGAAAGAGTTGAGCAACCAAAACAAGCACAACGAGTTGCCTAAACATTTAGGGGCACATGTTCGTGCTGTTTTGTCGGATGCTCTTCCCCCTAAACTTCAAGATCCAGGAGCCCCATTGATTCCAATTCAGGTTGGAGAATTTAAAATAGAAAGGGCGCTCCTAGATCTTGGAGCATGTGTGAGTATATTGCCTGGGAGTCTGTTTGACCAATATGACTTTGGTCCACTACATGAAATTAACACCACGGTGGTGTTAGCTGATCAGACTCCCACGCATCCAAGGGGGATGGTGAATGATGTGTTGGTGAAGGTAGAGGATTTCTACTACCCAGTTGATTTTTTGGTGGTAGACTATGTAAGTAGTGCTAAAAACACACAACCCACCGTTATACTGGGTAGGCCGTTCTTAGCAACTGCGCATGCTATTATAAATTGTGCTAATGGAACGGTACGCATGAAGTTTGGTGACCGTGAGTTATATTTAAATGTATATCCAAATTTGTCTAACTCGGTTGTTGAGGAGAAATGTCCCAAAAATAACATTTTTGATAGTGGTGACCCTCTTGTAAAAGAGGATCACCCAAAAGAGGATTTTTGTGTGACTGGCAGGTTTGGAGCAGTCAAGAACAGGACAGTGAAAGGAAGGACGACAAAATGGAGGAGACCGCCTGATTTGCACAATGAAACAAGAACGGAAGAGATTGTTGACCCGGTTAGGACCACCTTAAAGGACTTACCGGAATGTAGAAGGGTTCCATCCTTAGAGGCAGAGGGAGGAAGACATCCCCATCGACCACCATGAGGGTGGTGTATTCGGTCTGGCTGAAGACCCTTAAACTTAGCGCTTCCGGGAGGCAACCCGTTGATCAGGTCCATGTAGTTTTTTTCCTTTTCTATATTAATTGCGTGGGCATGATCATTTTATTTACGTTTGGTGTGATAGGTATTTTATGCTTTTCAATTTTATTTTGTTTTTGTTTGTTTTGGATGTTTTGATGTTTTGCGTGTGAGCCCAGGGTATATATATCGCCAGTGAGTGTTCATTTAAAAGGGGAGAAATAAAGGATAGGAAGCATTCAAGTGTGGAAAGCAAGGATTCACCAATGGAACGGAGACATCAATTATTATCAGGTGCTTTCTATTCTTTAATTATATGTGTGTTGAATAAAACTTGGGTGAATGATTAGTTTTTGCTTTAGAAAGGGAATGTAGTGGGGTGGAACAAAAGCATCCTCACACATATTTTTAAGTTAATTGGCTATTCGATTCCCTTATTCGTGCAAAAATCCACATTGAGGACAATGTAAATTTCAAGTGTGGGGATGGGGGAATAGCCATTTAAATGAAAATTTTAAAGACCTTCAAGCTTAAACTTTAAGAAAACCGTTTCTTTCACCATGGTATTGGATCACAAAATTCGACCCCTAATCATGGTCATAATTCTTTAAGTTCCTTGATGTGTTTTTCCAAGGATGGTTTTTGAAAAACGTGGATTGCCTAGTTAGAAAAGACTAAGGAAGAATATAGCACTTTTGCATATCGGCAACCCATATCCCTTTAGGTTCAGGAAGAGATTGTTGAGCCACCACAACATGCTAACACCCTACAAAAATCTGTTTCACATCTTCCGGCATGTTGTGTTCAATTAAATTGAGTGTACTATTATAGGCGCATAAGGTAGAACTTGCAATTTTTGATACGCCTACCACTCTAGATTAATTGTGACACAAGAATGATTAAGGCATTAGGTCTATCTAGCCTTTTCCTAAAAAAAAAAAAAAAAAAATTATTTCTCCCCTAGTTAAACAAATTTGAGCTTTTAACCTTTCAATTGATTACCCATGTCAACCCATTTGACCCATTTAGCCGTTTCAATTTTTTTTAACCCAAATGATGAAAATTCGATTGTAGGATTTTGATTTGTATTGTATATAGTTTAAAAAAAAAAAAAAACTGAAAAAGCATGAGAACAAATACGCTTCAAACAAATGAGAGTTCTCATAGAAAAGCACAAAAATATGCTTGAGTTAGTAATTGAATAAAAGGCGAAACATTGCCTTATAGTTTAGTGATTGTTTAGTTGATGTAATAAAAGTCGAATTTTCATCATTATAGTCACTTGTAAATATCCCTTTCCATACCCTTCGCCTAGCCCCATTACAACCCGTACTAAGACCTTTTGACTTGTGTTCACTTTTGAGAAATTTTGTGGTGGGTGATTGAATTGCAAGCTTATGCTAACATGCCCTATAATCGGTTTCGAGTGATTGATATGAAATACTAGCACATTACTTGCTAGCCGAGATAGTAAACCGAGTGGAGTGAACCATTGTGAGGGGTGTGCAAAAAAAATGTGAAATCGGATCTAGTTGGATTTGGCTAGGCATTTGTTTTTAATAAACATATAAAAAAACCTTGGAATGTAAATCTACTGACAGGCGTAAGTCTTGTGAATTAGGGTATGACTAGGGGCCATTTTTGAGAATCGATAAAATGGTTGGAATTGGTTAAATTGTTGATTAAGCATGGTTTACTGATTTGCTTGAGGGCAAGCAAAAGATAAGTGTGGGGATGTGATGGGTTAGCTAAAAGATGTGTATAAAAGCGTCCTTAAATGAATTTTAAGGAGTGATAAGTTGTCAAATGGTGTTGCTTTGATGTTATTATGTATTTCAGGATTTGATGATTAAAGGACGCAAATATGACGTTTTGGAGCTGCTCGGGCGAGATACGGAAGCATAAACGAGCTGGAAAATCAAAATCTGAGGTTGAAGGAGGTTTTGGCGTAGGATACGCCAAAACTGGCGTATCCTACGCCAGTGGCGTAGGCAAGAACACAGCAGCTTGCGTAGGGCAGCAAACATCAGCTCAGGCAAATCTGACTTAGCGTAGGATACGCCAAAAGTGGCGTATCCTACGCCAAAAGTCAAAATGGTCAAAAAACTTCCTTTTTCAAGTCAATGATCATCAAAAACATTTTAATGACGGATTTATGAGGGAGGACTGAGTTTTTAGCTGTTTTGATCTCCTTCTTCATTATATTAATCATCACCATTGAAGACACAAACAACACACAACATTCTCCAAGCTTAGTAACAATTCTTTGAAGATTGAAGAACCTCTTTTGAAGATGATGAACACCATAGCCATGCTTGGCTAAAAACACTTGTATTACACTAGGGATGTAAGTTCTTGATACCTAGGGCTTAAACATTTGGGTATTGTTTAAACTTTTGATTAATGTTTTTATGTACTTGAATTACTTGTGTTGATTAGTGATTAACCTTATGTTGAACTCATTTTTAGTTAATTGATCTTGTGCCAATTTCTAAATGTTATGAACATGGTTCCTTGCATCAACACTACCATAGGATTGTATGTTCTAAATGATAAAGTATAGTTTAGTCCATTGTGAATGTTGATGAAACTTGATACCTAAGTTTATTGAACAATCAACCCGTTAGTACCAATTGCATTATCTTTGTTTATCCAATTATGCCCAATTGTTGAAAGCCCTAGTGTTCAATTACCCAATCCTTAGTGTAATCATCTTTATCTTATTGTTTACAAGTATTATTAATTATTTCTTACAAATTTCATTTTAAGTTTCATATTAATGAATGAACTTTTCAATCAATTTCTAAACACCAATTCATATATTGCATAATTAGCATCTTCATAAACAACAAATTCAAAGTTAACTAGGAAATACTCACTAACCACACGCTCCTTGGATTGATACCCTACTTACCCTATCTATTTAGGTTATTTAGGCTTTGTATGACCCGTAACGACGAGGTCATCAAAAAGGAGGAGGAAATCTACCTTTGTTGTACAGGATGAAAAATTCACACATCACCTACTACTACTTCAACCACAAAATCTACACCCATATCTGCCATTCCACTTTCATCATTCTCACCACACACATCACAATTCACTTCCCATAGACCACCACCAACCATCACACCATTGGTTGTTCAGTATCCCTTGAACTTGATCTACTCAAGGGGGAAATGTAATCCTTCTATAATACTGAACAACCATCTGAAAGATCTTTCCCTTCTCTTCCACATTTTCCTGTTCCCTAAACATAGACACATATCTAAAATACAAGGCTGAACAGGCAGATGCCATCATAAAGAGAAATGCAAAGGGAAAGATGATAGGACTGCTCAGGGCATCCATTCAGCAGAGCTTAGCAAATTGAGAAGGATTGAAGATTTTGCTAAGACCCTGAGCAACTCCATGTCTACCATGCCTCTCAGCAGTGACATGGAAAGGAGGTTAGGGAATCACTTCTTGAATAGATCTTGGCAACCATGCCTTATAAAGCAAACAAGAAACAGTTTGCAGGCTGGACCACTCATGCTCTTAGAGAAGAACTCTTAAGAATTGAATAGATGGCCAAGAATCCCCTAGCTAAGGTCTCTGCCCCTGATTTCAGTAAAGGCAGAGATCCAGCTGAGCCTTGAAATTCAAAAGAATGAGACAAGAAATTGTGGCTGCTGACTATAGGGAGATGAGGTCTGTTGCAAGGTGGTCTGAGCTGAGGTTGGTTGAAACATACAAAAAACTGGAAGAAAATAGGAAGAAAGACCCCAACCTGCCCAGAAAACCTGTCTACTCTGATGAACCACTAATGAAGAGACTTCAACAGGCTTTTACATTAGACAACCTACTTGATACTTCTGATCTATTAGCTGCTAGAAGACAATTCAAGAAAAGGAAAGAAATGTCTGAAGAGGATCAGAAGAAGTTTGCTGATACTTATATAAAGGAGGGCCTCTTCAATCAAGTACACCTTTTCTCAGATCCCATTACTGAAAAGCTCAGAGAACTCATTGGGAGACCTCCATCACCAAACTCATCAAGAATAAAGGTGCATCTCAGCAAATCCTCTAACTCAAAAATTCTAAAATGGAAGGTCAACAAAGACACCCATGAATTGACATTGCTCAGGTCAGATGGAGAAGCTCAAAAGCTAAGCATGGATGATGCATATAGCCTGTGTGCAGATGACCTCCAAACACTGCTGAACCTTGAGCTTGAAAGGATGTAGAAGACCTCTACTCTTTAAACTTTGAGTTACAATTCAAAGGTCAAATCAGAGAAAGTCTGATGAGGAATAAAGATCAAGAATAAAGACTAGTTTTGGCATCATCTGTTCTAGGGGGAGATTGTTGGGTCTGCTGACCTGAAGAGGAACAGATGATTGAAAACAAAAATATACTAACAGTTGATCCACATAAACAAACAGTCTTTACAACATACTCTTCCCAAAAGACTGTTGACCCTAACAACTGTTCCACCCAAACAACTGCTATGACAACTGCTGCTACAAAGGACTGCTGGATAACAACTGATAGAGAACAACTGCTGACAAAGGTCTGATGAAGAACAACTGCTGATCAAGTACTGAAGACTAAAGGTCTGTTGGAGCCAACAACACTTAGGCTCCAACAGATGATACAAGACCATCCGAGTTTTCCTCAACAGTAGTTGTTGGATCAGTTTGCTCTTGTTTGCTAAGTAAGAACTTGCTATTTTGACACTTAAGTGTTTAGCAAGTCCTTGTAAGTCAGATTATAAGCACAGCGGAATGTTATAAGTTTAAAGCAACACTTTTTATGCAAAGGCAGAGTTGTAAACTCCCCCTTGATGTTTGAAACAAGATAAATGACAAAGTATTTATTATGAATCTAAGTTGTTAATGAGAATTAGATACTTAGAGAGATTCACAATAAATACAGAAATGGAATATAACAATGAGAGTGTTTGAAGGATTTTTCTGTTAAAAATCAATGTCTAAAATAGAGGTTGAAGCCTTCTATTTATAGACGATTACATGCATGTATCTTGCCTAAAAAGCAAGCACAGAAAGTCCAGTTACAAGTTGCACAGTTGCAACATTGAAAGAAACAAATAAAGCTAAAAGTAATATTAAACAATAAACTACTGATGCAAAAGGGCGGGTGGCAAATATCTTCTGCTAAGTGCTGATGAAGGACAACTACTGAAGAGTAGTTTTGTCTTCAGTACTTCTGAAGGTGAACTTGTCTGGTTTGGACTTCAGAACTTCTGCAACTTCAGCACTTCTTCATATCTTCTAATCAGCAGTTTCTTGTCTTCTATTCAGTACTTTCTATACTTAGCCAAAAATGACAGAAGTGAATTAGACTAAGGTTTTACAAAAGTGGGTTTCACCAATCTCTTTGTCCTAACAATCTCCCCCTGGATTGATGAAGCCAAAACCTTACTAATTCCTTATGTGTTTCTTCTGTCTTGAACAATCTTCCATATCTCTTTGTACATGGTGTTTCTTGAGCTGGTTGTACAGATCATCAGACAGAGATCCTCTCTGTGGGTCTAGATGTTGAATTGTGAGCAGGTCTTGTGTTGACAGTTTCTTCAGATCACTGATCTTCTTGTAAGCCCTGCTTGAGAAGTCTCTTCTTGTCAACAGTACTGAGTTGTTATCAGTAAGTGACCATCTGATGATAGGGATCTTTGACTTGTTAAAGTCGAAGCAGAATAGGGAACCAGACTTGTCCCTTGGGTTGATGGTCCTGAGTGCTGGATGTCTTCAGTTTCAGATAGCCTCAGGTGGGATTCTCTTCCTTGTTGATGTTGTTGCATACCAGGCATCTGAACAGTTGGGAGATGGTGTTCAGTCACTACTTTGGTATGCAGCTTTTCTGTGATGGTCTTTTGTATTTGATAAGCAAAAGTGGAAGGATCCCTGAACTGTGTTAACAGAGGTTTCTCCTCAATGTCAAAATCTGAATGGACTATTGAGCTTCCTCAAGTAGTACCATTTTTGAAATCAGTTTTGACATTGTCCTCTGCCTTCTTCTTCTGAGCAGCAGATCTTCTAGATACACCAGAAGTTCTAACTACTGATCTTGAAGGATCAGCAGTTTGAAACTTCTCAGGATTTGCAGCCTTGGCAGCCAAATATTTTCTATATGTATCCATTTGTCTTTCTTCTTTCCATCTGGATACAGAGGCTTTTGAACCATATCCTTCTGCTACTAGCTCTTCTATTATCTGGGGCTCTCTTGGCCTTTCCTTCTTTGCTTGTGGCCATTTTGTCTGCAAGCAGTTGTGCTCTTCTTGTCAGCTCTTGCATAGAGAGTCCTTTGAGTGTAAAGGCTTTAGTCTTGCTGTTCTTGGTGATATAAGACACCAGTTGTTGTCTTTTATC